>CM056727.1:31890449-32271971 GCA_029844215.1 Przewalskia tangutica | reverse complement strand
AGATAGTTCTCTTTTTATTATATCATCGATTATCAAATTTATTCTAGCTTTTCCATTTATACTTGTGGTATCTATTATATTCTCATGTTTTGTATTATATACCTAACTTAACTTTATTTCTTTCAAACCATTTTGTTTTAAATAACTTTTTTATTGATAATACTTCTTGTTAATCTTGTATTTTTGGTATGTTTACGGTTTAAAACTTAATGTTTGTGTTGTTCCTCCTTAGTATTCATCCATCGATAATATGTTTTATGTAGATCTGTTGCTATTTCTTTTCCCTTATCCATGAGTTAGTGATTGATAAACTTATATTGTTCTTTTATGACATCATTTAAATCTTTTATTTCACGATCTTGCAATTATTTGTCTGTTTTCTTACATTATCATTACGATTTCTTCTTCTTTTGCCTTATTTCCTCTTTTATTGTTAGCCTAAGCTTTAAGTCTTTTATGATGTTTTCTTGTTGATGTCTGTTTGGACTTTTACTGTTATGGTATTATTTATACTGTATTAGATCCATACTTATTTTACAACTTATTATGTGTTCATTTATATCTTTGTTATATATTAATCTTTTTTACGCTATGTGTTCTAATTGTCTTAGCATGTTACATGCGTCTTCTTATTATTTCTTCACTCATTTTTAATATTGGTTTATTTCAAAGTAAATCTATTAATAAATCTCTTATTATTAGTTCATGTACTTCTATTTCTCTATTCATTGCGTATATCTTATTTCTTGTTTCTTGGGCATCAAAATATATCTCATATCTTTTTAATTCTTGACATTATAAAATCATTATCTTAACTTCTCTGGGTCAACCGTTCATTTTGTGTTTTCAATAATTCTTTAGCTTCTATTCTTGTTTTTATTAACATGTGTTTAATTTCGACACATTTCCATATCATTTTATTATATTTTATTACTCTGTCAAATGATTTAATTGTTTTCATTAATTCAATTTTACTGTATCAAGCTATTACAAGTTGTTTCGTTAGATCTATCAAATGGATAGGAAATAGAATAAACTAATATCTACAAAAATTTGAGAAAAATAAAATGAAGAAAAACCAATCATTGACATAATAAGAAGTCTAAATGAATCAATATGGAAACATGCTAGTCTAAAAATCGGTTGATGTTTAGCAAAAACAAGATTAGCAGACTAATAGAAATACTTTATGAAATAACACGAGAAGAAACGGAAAGAATTAGACCAAAATGAAGATATCATAAGGTACAAACAACATTTGGAACAATTAGATCTTTGACTTATACTATATCAAGGAATACATAAAATATTTAAAACAAAGAAAATAAAAGTTATACACATGATTAGGATGAAAACAATTCTATCTTTCAAGAGGATAATAGAATATAATAAAATAATATGGAGATGCAAAGAAACTAGAAGACAATTAATAGAAACGAGAATAAAAGCGAAAAGTTATTAAAAGAAACAAATAGCTGGTTGGACCAAAGACAAAAGAAAAATAAAGCCAGGTGGAAAAGAATACAACGAAAAGGCGTAAGATTATATAGCAAGCTAGTGGAAATAAATACAGAAATAAATATACAAGATTCCTCGATAAGAGATTTAGAAGTAGATCTACGATTTGAGACAAACCACTATTAACCCATCTTTTAAAAACCAAGCAAAATTTATGAAAACAAATATTAACCGAAGGTTGAGACAAAATAAGTAACACTGAGTAATTTTAACGAAAAGATAGATGAGTTATGGACAGAATTAATAATAAAAGAAAAATTAAACAATCTTTTTAGAAAAATGGATGAAATAAGAGAAAGTCAAGATAAAACAAGAGAACTAATAAGAGAAGAACTAACAAAATTATGGAATGTATCTGAAGTACCAACACTAAAATTAATATTAGAACAACTTAATACAATAGTAACACACGTAAACAAGGGTAAAAGTAAAAATCCGATGCGAAGGAGAATCCGGTAACCGGAGATAACAATAGGAAATCGGTTGAAACAAGAACCACACCACTGAAATAGTACCGGTAGATGCATGGAGAAGAAGCGAAAACCGATAATGGTAGATATTAGTCGAATAAAACCAAAAATACCAAAGAGGTAGAAAAGCGTTAGGCGGCAAAAGCTTTAAGTAAAAAGGACAATTCTAATGAATAAAGACACGAATCTGAGCGTAATCACGTTCCTTAGAAATCATGCCAAAGAAATATTAGAACAAGAAAGGTATAAATACGAACCTATGAAAAAGCGAGGATCAGAAAGATCCTAAAGAAACTGATAAAAATAACGAAAAATTAAAAGAAACAAATATTTGTGTTAATTCGAACTTGAAAGTAAAGCCCAAAAGAAAAATAACGAGAATTAGAAAAGAAAATCTGAAATTAAAATTGTCTATTAACAAAGAATGGTTTGACAAATATAAAATGTACAAGACCAAGTACAAAGATACAAAACATGAGCTAAACAAAACAAAAGTAATAGTAAAAGAAACAAAAAGGAATTGGAGTCGGTTAAGCGAAATAAGTGTATTAAAAGAAAAACATGAACAAGAAATGAGTGAACTAAGAGAAGAGTTACATATCATGAAACAAAAATGGCAAAATTAAAAGGCAAGCGAAAGGTAAAAAGAATACATGATACTAGTAACAATGATAATAGCGATAACAACAAAGCGATGAAATGCGGATAAAGAGGAAAAGGTTACGGATAAAGAAGAAAATAGCTCAGACCAAGAAATACAAGTGGCAAAGATCACAGAAGAAATAGAAGAAGAAAACAATTCTGAAATAATACAAGAAAATAACCAAATATTAGAAGCATTACATAAGATGCAAAGGGTAAATGCAATAATAGAAGAAGAACCAGAAAGTGATATAGAAGATGAATATAATGAGCCATTCGAAACAGAAATAGAATCAGACAACATAGTAAATGAAGATACTAATAACTACCCAGAAGAAGAAATGTTAGACCCAAACCTAGAAGTTATAACAAGAAAACCTACCAAGTTACCACCACACATACCAGTAGGACATCAAGCAGAATTTAGCGAATTTGTAGGATCAATGGCACAAGGAATAAACATGAATGGATATTTTTTAGACTTAGATAACGTCTATGATGAACAAGAACTAAGCAGAAGGATAAACGATTGGAATATAGGAATGTCTTTAGCATTAATGAATTCAACACATACTAGTGATTTAGATTACATGTTTGAATTAATATCTAAAACCATGATAGGGAAAGTAGCATTCTGGTTTGAAACCATAGCTTACCAAATGAAAGGAGAAATATTCCATCATGTTAAAGATTGGAAAGGAATACTAATGTTATTCGATATGGTATTAAAAAGAGAATTCCTAGGAGAAAAATGGCTGGTAGCAAGAGAAAGCGTATTAGCAGAAAGAAAATGTGAAATAATAATGAATCTAAATAATATGAAATGTTGTAAAATCAATAAATTACCAGAATATACCATAAGCTTTACTAAATTCTATTATGAAGCAAGGTTCTTACAAGAGGAAGGAATAATATACCAACAACTCTATTATGACCACCTACAGAACCATATAATACGGAAATTACTAAAGAATACAAGCTATTAGAACCAAAAGAAAATACTTTAGGAGAAAAAATAAGGGTACTAAGAGCATATCTAATGAGAAAATGCGGAGAATATAGATTACAACAGGAAATCAAGAAAGATAAAAAATTAGGATTAAAAGATATATGTGGATTCTGAGGAGAAAAAGCTAAGATTTGGATGTGAAAATCAAGAGAAAGAAACAGAGATATGAAAAATACGAAAATAGATCTACGAAATATAAAAATAAAACTTATACTAATAAAGATTCTGAGAGCGGTATGACCAACAATATTACAAGAAAAATTATAATAGACCATACAAACCACTATAAAAGAAAGCAATATAAAAGATTCGGAAGATATAATAATACGGATAATAGGAAAAGATTTAGGGATAAGCGAAAATTTAGGAAAAATACGTAAAGCGCTAGAAGCTAAAGAAGCACCTAAAGAGTGTAAATCTTTGGAATTGTAATGAGAAAGGACACTATGCTAATAAGTGCCCAAAATTAGAAAAACAAGGAGTAAAGTATATTAACACCACACAATTTATTATGAGTCTAGAAAAAATAAAAGAAGGAAATACTAAATGGCATAACGAAGAACAATTTTATATCAGTGAAGAAGAAAATAACACAGAAAATAACAGTTATATGACAGAAGACTATTAGGGGTGAGTCGAATAAATGGTAGCAATATACATAGAAGCTCATGTAGAATACAAACCCAATAAAATGGTAGAACATAAAATCTTTATTGATAGTGGAGCAGATATATGCCTAGCAAGAAAAGAAGTTTTAGAGACGCAAAAATGGAAAAGATCTAGAAACGCATAGAGCGAGTATGAGTTTGACCAACAGTCTAAAGAATTGGGAATAGTAGCAGAAAATGTAAGGATAATGTTAAACAAAACAATATTCAGATTACCAATAATGTATCAGGATAATAATATGAGCCAAAAAGTACTATTAGGAAATAACTTTCTAGATTACTTCAAAACACAAGTTATAAATAATAGCACCATAAACCTACAAACACCATGTGACAAATGGATCATACTAAAAAGAATATTACAATCTGAGATGATAAAGTTATGTAATAAAATAAGCGAAATAACAATTTACAAGAATTAAAGGAAAAATACATTGGAATGCTAAAAGTAAACTTTGGAGAAAATCAAATCTGATTGTGGGAAAAAGAAAAAATTTCTGTTGAAATAAAGTTAATAACCCCAAATGACATAATCAGTGTAAACCTATTAGATATAGTCAAACGGACGGAAGGAGTTCGAAACCAATTAAAAGAATTGATAGATTTAAAATTAATACAAGAAAGTAAGAGTCGCATAGTAGCCCGACTTTCCTAGTAAGGAAGCCTGATGAACAAAAAAGAGGAAAAGCTAGAATGGTAGTTGACTATAGAGAAATAAATAAGAAGACAATATTTGATGGATACTTTTTACCATATAAAAGAAATCTTATTAACAGACTAGGAGATAAAAAGTGGTTTAGCAAATTTGATTGTAAAAGTGGATTTTGGCAAATAAAACTAACCAAAGAATCAAAACCTCTATGACCTTTAGCACCCCCGGGGACATTATGAGTGGAATGTATTACCATTTGGACTAAAAATGCACCTCGGATATTTGAGAGAAGAATGGACGGTATTTAAAAAATTGGCGATTCTTGCATAGTATATGTCGATGATATATTAATATATAGTGATAATCTAGGAGATCATATCAAACACTGGAAGAATTCATAATAACTATAAAGCGACATGGAATTTTATTATCGAGAAAAGAAGTAAAATTTTTAAAGACAATATAGAATACCTAGGATATATCATAGGCGAAGAAGGATTCATTTCTGAACATATAGTAACAAAGATAAAAAACTTCAAAGATAAATTAGAAACTAAAAAGAAGTACAACGGTTTCTAGGGATAATAAATTATGCCTCGGATCACATAAAGGATCTACCGACCTTGAGAAACCATTACAAGATCTAATAAGAGGAAAAAATAAAGAATTTGAATGGAAAGAAGAACATGACAACGCCATAAAAAATATCAAGGAAAGAGTAAAATCTGCAAAACATAAGATACAGCAGACAAAGATCAATTAGAAATCTTCACGGATGCGATGATATAGGTTGGGAAGCGATACTCATAGCATATGACCAAGAAGATATAGATAAAGAAAAACCTTTGATATGTGGATACGGAGGAGGAACTTGGAAACCAAATGAAAAAAATTACCATATTAATGAGAAAGAATTACTAGTAGTAAAATTTGGAATAAAAAGGTTTCATTACCATTTATTACCAACAAAGTTTGTTGTAGAAGCGATAACACTCGGTAAGAGCATTTATCACCAATAAAATTGACCCGTTGCGAATTAAATAAAAGAAGAAAATGGCAATCATTCTTTTATTATTCACGATTTCATTGTGAAAAATATATAGGAATAAGAATCTTCTAGTGACTTTCTAAGCGGATATCGGGATACGATTAAAAAGATAACGAATCTGATGGCGGATGAAGACAGAAGCAACAACAACAACAAAACAACCAAGCGAAAGGACTATTCAAAGGAAACAACTTATCTAATACTAAATATGAAAGAAGACGGATCTTCTGATCCATGGGGATAATGTAATTTTATTACATGAAACCCAGAAAATGGAATAATAGCCCGTGGGGATAATGTAATTTTATTACATGACACCCATCATATGAGATATCAATGAGCCCGATATGATTTATCATATAAGCGAAAACTATGAGATCTGAATAATATGATTTATCATATAAGCCGAAAACTATGAGATACAAGATAATAGCAGGCCCAATGTGATTTATCACAAAAGAGCCCAAAAAATATGAGCTAACAGACTAGCCCAGAGCGATTCGTCGCAAAGAAAAAGAAATGAAAAAAGAAGATGAAAAAAGACAAAAGAAATGAAAAAAGATGAAATATGAAAAGAAGATGAAAAAGACAAAAGAAATGGAAAAGAAGATGAAAAAGAAAAAGAAATGAAAAAGAAGAAAAAGAAAAGACAAAAGAAATATGAAAAAGAAGAAAAAGAAAAGACAAAAGAAATATGAAAAGGGCGGTGGAAAAAATGCCATCGAAAGAAAGAAAAGACAACCTGAAGAAGTCAAAAGAGAATAATAGCAAGCAAAGGCAAAGACAATGAAAAGGATGAAAAATCAAAACATATCGACTTTAAGGAGAAAGACAAAAATCTCAATAATAGCGGAAGGACAAAAATCCGGAAAAATCAAAAGAAGACAAGGATATCGTGAGAAAATAAATATCAGTAGAGACATCGACAAAATGTCGAGAAAAACAAAGCATGATATCGTGAAAATCAAAGAAAAGGCAAGAGGAGAACTCGACAAAGAAAGCACGAGTACGTGAAAAGAAAAACACAAAGAAAGCAAGAAAATACGATAACATCGGCAAAAACAAGACAACGAAGACACGGATAAAATATCGTGAAAAGAAAAATATAATTTATCGACTTTCTTGTAGCATGAATAGTAACTTTCAACATGCGGGAATAGTAAAGCGTAGCGTAACATCTGATAAAAGGTCGCCTGATGAAGACAAGTCAACATGCTTGAGGAATAGTAAAGCGCCGGAATCTTGTAGCAAATAGTAAAGGTCGCCTGATAAAAGTCGCCTGATAAAAATCGCCTGATGAAGTCAAATCTTGTAGCACCAGGAGTTATCTATATAAAGAGCCTCGTTGTATCGAGAAAAGATAACAGTTTTGAAATACAACTTCATCTTCAAGATAATCTCTCTCTATAATCTCTCTTAGAAACCACTTTCTTGAAGAAAAGAAATATTAGTCTTATATCAGCATAACAACTTCTATTAGCATAACAGATCATGTTTAGCTAAAACCCTTATATCGATCTATAATCTTAAAATGATTAATATCGTAGAAGAAGAAGATCTACTAAAAGAAACCATAAGAACAAGAAGATAATAGTATCGTAATCTAAAGAAGATCTACTAAAAGAATCATAAGAACTAGGAATTAACTTTGAAGGATATATAGTTAAGCGTGTTAAGTCTAGGAACCTTGACTCTTGTTGGAATGCTCGGAAAGAAGCTGTTGAGGTGTCCCAAGCTCTGGCGAATTAGTACCATACGAGGCGGCAGCGGGGAAGCGGCGGAGAGGATATTCCGGTGATCGAGATTCACGGCAAGAAGTGCGATTCCTTTACTTATATGTTTTAATTATATTTGGATAAGTTATTTTACGTGCTTATGCGATTTAGTAGAAATTCTTAGATTATGATATTATTTGATTTTAAATGCTTATGTTTCTTAAGTAGAAAATCTGAAGCTATGATATTAGTAAATCTGTAAGGAGGTTATAAATGATTGATTAAAAAATGGACATAAAACCCGTATGAGTTTGATAATACTACTTGTTAGTATACTCGATGAAATATTACTTAAGATTCCGCCATAATAGTAATAAAACCGGGAATATCGGTGAAAGTACCACAGCGTTCTCCTCTTTAGGGTTGTTAGGTGATGAAAAGATCATGAGAAAATGGTATCTTGAAGATTGAAACGGATATAAACAAAAATTATGAACATAATAGATTAAATAACTATGAGTATGAACTTGATAGATCTGACGAAAACAACTTAGAACAGTTTGATATAGAAAATTGGAATTCAGAATGAAAACAATTCAATCTTTTGAAAGAATAATAAAATATACACAATGAATAGAGAAATAGAAGTACATGAACTAATAATAAAAGATTTATTAATAGATTTACGGTTTGAAATAACCCAATATTAAAAATGAGTGAAGAAATAATAAGAAGACGACAGAACATGATAAGACAATTAGAACACATAGCAGAAAAAAGATTAATATATAACAAAGATATAAATGAACACATAATAAGTTGTAAAATAAGTATGGATCTAATAGCAGAAGCAAATAATACCATAACAGAAAAGTCCAAACAGATTACTGAACAAGAAAACATCATAAAAAACTTAAAGCTTAGGCTAACAATAAAAGAGGAACAGCTAAGGCAAAAAGAAGAAGAAATCAGAATGATAACAGAAGAAAAAATAGGACAAATAATTAAGCAAGATCGTGAAATAAAAGATTTAAATGATGTCGTAAAAGAACAATATAAGTTTATCAATCAGCTAACTCATGGATAAAGGAAAAGAAATAGCAACAGATCTACATAAAACATATTATCAGATGGATGAATACGAAGGAGGAACAACACAAACATTAAGTTTTAAACCAGAAACATACCAAAAAATACAAGATGAACAAGAAGAATTATCAATAAAAAAGATATTTAAAACAAAATGGTTTGAAAGAAATAAAGAAGTTAGGTATATAATACAAAAACATGAGAATATAATAGATACCACAAGTATAAATGGAAAAGCTAGAATAAATTTGATAACTGATGATATAATAAAAAGAGAACTATCTAAACTATCAACAAAAGAAGCTAAAAAATACAGAAACGTATATTTAGGAGGAGTAGAATTTACCATAAGCGTATTTTCAAAGAAATATAGATACACCATACTGGATATACATACTAGATGATAGAATTTTAGAAAATCTACAAGGCGCATTAATATCAATAATAAAAGGAAACTTGATATATCAAAAATTAAAGTTCTGATTACAACGATTTTAGTATCTCGTTAAAAGATGAACATAAAGATCTAAGCGTTAACATTATACTATAAATTAGATGGAATAAAGATGCCACGGAAGTAAAGTTATAAGTATAGAAACAAAAATGGTGTATGCCTTAGCAATTAACCATCATGTAAAGGAAACAACACGAAATGAATATTTTAGTACCAAAAATGTATCAAGACATACTAGAAAGAATAGAACACAAAGAGAACTCTAAAATAACCATGCAGAAGAAATACAAATGGATTTTAATAAAAGAATCACAACGATAGTACAAAGGATGAAACCCGAATAGAAGGAGCTAGACTAAGTATAAAAGGAAACACTAATAAAACAAGGAAGTTTAGGAATACCAAGAACACTAGATTTAATAAATGTGCCAAGTAATAGATTAAGCATTAAAGTAATTATATTCAATGAAATTACAACAATGATTGTATAACGAAATAATCTGAGGAAGTAAAAAGCTTTGTACATGTAAGTAAGATAAATGAAAAGGATTGTCGATTGATTCCACGAGACTTTCCATTACCACGAAAATGAAAGAGAAATAATAGTTACGAAGTGTTAATCTAAGATTTAAGATTAGGATTTAGAGTACAAAATAAACATAGCGATCGTAGAATCGATAGCTTTAATGAATTACTACTAGGAAGTGATTTTTAACCATGATAGATTATAAAATTAATAATAACGGAATAGAAATTAATGACCAAGGTAAAACAAGGTTTGTTAATAAAATATGAATATCGAAAAAGTCGATAAAAGGAAAGAGAATTAAAGGAAATAAAGCGGATATTACTAGAAGAAGCTATTAATTCACAACTAAAATACCTCGAATATAGTGCTAGAGAAATAGAACTAGAAAATGAGATAAAACAATTAAGAGATTTGATAAATAATAAACCCGATAAGGAATGGATAAACATAGGAAGCGGTTGGATAAAAAGAATAAGAAAATAATAGTCAAATAAAATACCAAGAAAGTAGCAAAAGCATTAGTATAACTTAAAGACTTTAAATAAAAATGAATAAAAACAGAATATAGCGTGATTACATTTCTAAGAAATCATGCGAAAGAAATATTAGAACAAAGAGGGTATAAATATAAACCTATGGAACAAGAGGATCAGAAAGATCCTAAAGAAAACCCAACTAAAAATACAGATAATTTAAAAGAAACAAATATTTGTGTTGAATTATTAGAAGAAGAAAATGAAGAATTGGAAGAAGCAAATAAAAACTTATTAGCAAAGTATAAAATGTACAAAACCAAGTATAAAGATATAAAACACAAGCCACAAGAGTAAAGTAATAGTAAAAGAAACCTCAAGCGAAAGATTAAAAGAAAGAAATACTAGTAAAAAGAAATATTAGAAATAGCTCATCAGAAACCACACGAGAAACAATATTTAGGTTAGAAAAAGAAAACAAAAAATTAATGTTATCTAATGAAGAATTGTTTAGAAAGTACAAAAAATATAAGACTATGTATAAAAATATGAAACACGAATTAAAACCTAAGGCGATATTAGGAGAAACAAAGGAGGAATTAAAATCAGAAATAAGAGAATTTAGAGAAAAATTAAAGTCAGAAATAAGTGAACTTAGAGAAGAACTACGTATTATGGAACAACAAATGACAAGAAAACAAAGAAGAAAAAGAGTATACAATACTAGTAAAGATAATATTAAAAATAGTGATGTAGAAAAGAGCAGTAATACAGATAAAGAGGAAGAAGATACTAATAAAGAAAATATCAGTCCAGAAGAAATAAGAAAAAATAATTCCGAAATAATACAAGAACACAATCAGAGTTCAGGAACACTACAAAAAGTAAATGCAATAATAGAAGAAAAATCTGAAAATAATATAGAAGACAAGCGTAATGAACCTCTCAAAATAATAATACTAAAGCCAACTCTAATAACAAAAGAATTGTCTAAATTGCCACCACATATACTAGTAGAACACCAAACAAAACCTAGCCAAAATGTAGAATCAATAAGGATAAATATGAATGAACATTTTCTAGATCACGATAAAAAGGACTAAGCGAGAAAAATAAAGGATTGGAAAGGAATGCTAACACCATTCGAAATAATATTAAAAGAGAATCTCTAAGAAAAAATGGCTAGTAACAAGAGAACACTTATTAGCGAAAGAAAATGTGAAATGATAATGGGTATAAAAGGTATGAGGCGTCATAGGATCAATAATATGAAAGCAAATAAAAATATAAACAATCAAAACCAACGAAAAACACTTTAAGAGGAAAAATGAAGAACCACAAATCATATTTAACAAAAGGATGAAATATAAGTTTGAAAAGAAATCAAAGAGAATAATAACCTACGGATAATAGGAAGAGATCTAAATTTGGGAGAAAATCGTAAGGCAAAAGAACACGATTAAACTAACAAAAGCCCAAAAATAAAAATAATAACCTATAATGAATTTACAAGAAGAAAAAGAAAGTTAATAGAAGAAAGAAATTATTGGAGTGCAGTATGAAGATTATGCGTAATAAGCTAATTTGATTACTAACGAAGCAGGAAGAAAATATTATCATGATAGATACAAAAAGCTTGTGAAAAGCCTTAATAAAATAAGACAAAGGTTAGCGAAATAAAACGATAAATTGCAGAACTAACACAAAGTTTAGAATTGAAAGAAGAAGTCGGGAATATGAGCAAGACAAAGAACTTAACGAGAAACTTAACGAGAGGAAAATGGAAGAAATCCATAAGAGATACAAAGCGACATACCATCTTGGCAGAAGAAATTGGAATAAAAGGTACAGATAAAATCGAGATTTTATTTTACATCGTCGAAAATTCCTAACATATATTAGTATGAATGCGAAGATGTCGATTAACGGCGACCGAAGATTATATCGACAATATAATAAGCAAAGTTATCGTGACAATCAAGCCATGGAATCGAAGATCTGAAGCTGGAAGGAATACTCGGGGAAAATAATAGTTTGATCGATCGGTGAAAGAATGCTTCTTGATTATCAAACATCTGAGAACACGAGAGAATCTCCAAAAATACCACGAAGCAACGGACTTTCCTACCACCGACTCAAGACTACTAAAAATGCCATCAGCGTCCCAAATACGACATCGGATAACATCAATGGTGAAAGATTAACATTTTCCCCGGATACCATCACGACTATGAAACCATCTCAAAGTACTACAACATAAATCGACCCTAACGTATTAAAGCGTCAAGATTTAGCAAATACCCGAAGTACCTATGTCTTGAAAAACCGATCAAAGGTAGTCCATAAACTTTTTAAGTATGGATTCCTAGATAAAGTCATGACGGATGATACCCTCGTGATATCGGAATTACCAAACAACATAATCAATCAGTCGATCCATGAGAGACATTTGGACCGGGGAATATCTGAATACAAGTGTTTGATGCATCATCGGACCTAACGGGAAAACCCGTTATATTATGTCAACTTTTCAAATCGGCGAGAATAGTACCATTCTGAGGAGAAAAACAGATTCAAAAAGGAAATGCCGTACAAAATAAACGATTTCAAGAATGGCTAAGCAACAAAGAGCCATTGGACTAACAACCTTAGGAAGATTAGAAGATATGATCGAATGGGAAAGGCAAGCATTATTGGAAATACGGAGGAGGAGAAGTAGAAGAACTGGTTACCATATACTATAACCGTGAAATAATAGCCCGAATCTGATCGAACTTACTAACATGATGAGCAGGATAATAAACTTGAAACACAAACATGCGAGGAGGCGATAGAGCAATATCGGGCTATAACAAAACAAAGAAGAAAACCAATGACTTTCGGAGATAGCGGCGGAGCGACAAAAAAGTTATGAGCATAAAAGGCGAAGGATCTTGATCCATAGGGATAATGTAATTTTATTACATGAAACCGAGAAAAATGGAATAATAGCCCGTGGGGATAATGTAATTTTATTACATGAAACCAAAGCGGAATAATAGCAGTGGGGATAATGTAATTTTATTACATGACACCCGTCATATGAGATATCAATGAGCCCGATATGATTTATCATATAAGCGAAAACTATGAGATCTGAAGATAACAGGCCCAATGTGATTTATCACAAAAAGCCCAAAAATATGAGCTAACAAGACCAGCCAGGCGATTTATCGCAAAGAAAAAGAAATGAAAAAAGATGGAAAAGACAAAAGAAATGAAAAGATGAAAAAACAAAAGAAATGAAAAAGGTGAAAAAGAAAAGACAAAAGATGAAAAAGACAAAAGAAAAGACAAAAGAAAGAAAAAGACGGTGGAGAAAATGCCATCGAAAGAAAGAAAAGACAACACAAAAGAAGTCAAAAAGAGAATAATAGCAGCAAAGCAAAGACAACAGCGAAAGGATGAAAAATCAAAACATATCAGCTTTAAAGAGGAAGACAAAAATCTCAATAATAGCGGAAGGACAAAACCGTCAAATCAGTAAGGAAGACAAGGACATCGTGAGAAAGAAGAAAATATCGGTGAGACATCGACAAAATGTCGGAAAAACAAAGCATGATATCGTGGAAATCACGAAGAAAGGCAAGGAAAAAATAAAAGAAAGGAGAACTCGACAAAAGCAGTACGGCCAAGATCAAGGAAAACACGAGAAAGCAAGAAAATACCATGATAACATCCGGAAAAACAAGACAACAAGCGAAGACACGGATGAAATATCGTGAGAAAAATATAATTTATCAGCTTTACTGTAGCATGAATAGTAACTTTCAACATGCTTGAGAATAGTAAAGCGAGAAAGCTGTGCAATCTGATAAAGGTCGCCTGATGAAGACAAGTCAACATGCTTGAGAATAGTAAAGCCATGGATCTTGTAGCAAATAGTAAAGGTCGCCTGATAAAAGGTCGCCTGATAAAAATCGCCTGATGAAGTCAAATCTTGTAGCACCAGAGTTATCTATATAAAGAGCCTCGTTGTATCGAGAAAAGATAACAATTTTGAAATACAACTTCAATCTTCAAGATAATCTCTCTCTATAATCTCTCTTGAAACCCTTTCTTGAAGAAAAGAAATATTAGTCTTATATAGCATAACAACTTCTATTAGCATAACGGATCATGTTTAGCTAAAACCTTATATCGGTCTATAATCTTAAGGCGATTAATATCGTAGAAGAAGAAGATCTACTAAAAGAAACCATAAGAACAAGAAGATAATAGTATCGTAATCTAAAGAAGATCTACTAAAAGAATCATAAGAACTAGGAATTAACTTTGAAGGATATATAGTTAAGCGCGTGTTAAGTCTAGGAACCTTGACTCTTGTTGGAATGCTCGGAAAGAAGCTGTTGAGGCATCCCAAGCTCTGGCGAATTAGTACCCGCGAGAGCGGCAGCGGGAAGCGGCGAGGAGAGGATATTCCGGTGATCGAGATTCACGGCAAGAAGTGCGATTCCTTTACTTATATGTTTTAATTATATTTCGGATAAGTTATTTTCTGTGCTTATGCTTCTGATTTAGTAGAAATTCTTAGATTATGATATTATTTGATTTTAAATGCTTATGTTTCTTAAGTAGAAAATCTGAAGCTATGATATTAGTAAATCTGTAAGGAGGTTATAAACCGATTCAATTAAAAAATGGACATAAAACCCCATATGAGTTTGATAATACTACTTGTTAGTATACTCTGATAAGTTATTACTTAAGATTCGCCATAATAGTAATAAAACCGGGAATATCGGTGAAAGTACCACAGCGTTCTCCTCTTTAGGGTTGTTAGGTGATGAAAAGATCATGAGAAAATGGTATCAAAGCCATAAATAGAACAATATGAAAATGGATATAAACAAAAATTATGAACATAATAGATTAAATAACTATGCATGAACTTGATAGATCTGAAAACAATTTCGAACAGTTTGATATAGAAAATTGGAATTCAGAATGAAAACAATTCAATCTTTTGAAAGAATAATAAAATATAATAAAATGATATGGAAATGTCGAGAAATTAAACACATGTTAATAAAAACAAGAATAGAAGCTAAAGAATTATTGAAAGAACAAAATGAATGGTTGACGGAGAAAAGAAGATATGATTTTATAACGATGAAGAATTAAAAAAGATACATGAGATATATTTTGATGCCCAAGAAACAAGAAATAAAATATACACAATGAATAGAGAAATAGAAGTACATGAACTAATAATAAAAGATTTATTAATAGATTTACGGTTTGAAATAAACCAATATTAATAAAATGAGTGAAGAAATAATGAGAAGGCAATGAACATGCTAAGACAATTAGAACACATGCGAGAAAAAGGTTAATATATAACAAAGATATAAATGAACACATAATAAGTTGTAAAATAAGTATGGATCTAATAGCAGAAGCAAATAATACCATATGAAAAGTCCAAACAATTCTTGAACAAGAAAACATCATAAAAGACTTAAAGCTTAGGCTAACAATAAAGAGGAAGCTAAGGCAAAAGAGGAAGAAATCAGAATGATAACAGAAGAAAAAACAGGACAAATAATTAAGCAAGATCGTGAAATAAAAGATTTAAATGATGTCATAAAAGAACAATATAAGTTTATCAATCAGCTAACTCATGGATAAAGGAAAAGAAATAGCAACAGATCTACATAAAACATATTATCAGATGGATGAATCTGAAGGAGGAACAACACAAACATTAAGTTTTAAACGAAACATACCAAAAATACAAGATGAACAAGAAGAATTATCAATAAAAAAGATATTTAAAACAAAATGGTTTGAAAGAAATAAAGAAGTTAGGTATATAATACAAAAACATGAGAATATAATAGATACCACAAGTATAAATGGAAAAGCTAGAATAAATTTGATAGCGATGATATAATAAAAGAGAACTATCTAAACTATCAACAAAAGAAGCTAAAAAATCTGAAGCGTATATTTAGGAGGAGTAGAATTTACCATAAAAGCGTATTTTCAAAGAAATATAGATACACCCATCTGGATATACATACTAGATGATAGAATACTAGAAAATCTACAAGGCGCATTAATATCAATAATAAAAGGAAACTTGATATATCAAAAATTAAAGTTCTGATTACAACGATTTTAGTATCTCGTTAAAAGATGAACATAAAGATCTAAGCGTTAACATTATACTATAAATTAGATGGAATAAAGATGCCACCAGAAGTAAAGTTATAAGTATAGAAACAAAAATGGTGTATGCCTTAACAGTAACCATCGTATGAAACAACACGAAATGAATATTTTAGTACCAAAAATGTATCAAGACATACTAGAAAGAATAGAACACAAAGAGAACTCTAAAATAACCATACAGAAGAAATACAAATGGATTTTAATAAAAGAATCACAACGATAGTACAAAGGATGAAACCCGAATAGAAGGAGCTAGACTAAGTATAAAAGGAAACACTAATAAAACAAGGAAGTTTAGGAATACCAAGAACACTAGATTTAATAAATGTGCCAAGTAATAGATTAAGCATTAAAGTAATTATATTCAATGAAATTACAACAAGCGATTGTATAACGAAATAAATCTGAGGCTGTAAAAAGCTTTGTACATGTAAGTAAGATAAATGAAAAGGATTGTCGATTGATTCCACGAGACTTTCCATTACCACGAAAATGAAAGAGAAATAATAGTTACGAAGCGTTAATCTAAGATTTAAGATTGAGGATTTAGAATATAAAATAAACATAGCGATCGTAGAATACGATAGCTTTAATGAATTACTACTAGGAAGTGATTTTTAACCATGATAGATTATAAAATTAATAATACGGAATAGAAATTAATGACCAAGGTAAAACAAGGTTTGTTAATAAAATATGAATATCGAAGAAAAGTCGATAAAAGGAAAGAGAATTAAAGGAAATAAAGCGGATATTACTAGAAGAAGCTATTAATTCACAACTAAAATACCTCGAATATAGTGCTAGAGAAATAGAACTAGAAACGAGATAAAACAATTAAGAGATTTGATAAATAATAAACCCGATAAGGAATGGATAAACATAGGAGGCGGTTGGATAAAAAGAATAAGAAAATAATAGTCAAATAAAATACCAAGAAAGTAGCAAAAGCATTAGTATAACTTAAAGACTTTAAATAAAAATGAATAAAAACACCGAATATAGCGTGATTACATTTCTAAGAAATCATGCGAAAGAAATATTAGAACAAAGAGGGTATAAATATAAACCTATGGAACAAGAGGATCAGAAAGATCCTAAAGAAAACCAACTAAAAATACAGAAAATTTAAAAGAAACAAATATTTGTGTTGAATTATTAGAAGAAGAAAATAAAGAATTAGAAGAAGAAAATAAAAACTTATTAGCAAAGTATAAAATGTACAAAACCAAGTATAAAGATATAAAACACAAGCTCCACAAGAGTAAAGTAATAGTAAAAGAAACCTCTAACGAAAGATTAAAAGAAAGAAATACTAGTAAAGAAAAAAATATTAGTAATAGCTCATGAAACCACACGAGAAACAATATTTAGGTTAGAAAAGAAAACAAGAAATTAATGTTATCTAATGAAGAATTGTTTAGAAAGTACAAAAATATAAGACTATGTATAAAAACATGAAACAATTAAAACCTAAGGCGATATTAGGAGAAACAAAGGAGGAATTAAAATCAGAAATAAGAGAATTTAGAGAAAAATTAAGATCAGAAATGGGTAAACTTAGAGAAGAATTACGTATTATGGAACAACAAATGACAGAAAAACAATTAAGAAAAAGAGTATGCAAAACTAGTAAAGATAATATTAAAAATAGTGATGTAGAAAAGAAGCGATGTCTGAGATAAAGAGGAAGAAGATACTAATAAAGAAAATATCGATCAGGAAGAAATAATATAAAAGAAAGATACTAATAAAGAAAATATCAGTCAGGAAGAAATAAATAATTAGAAATAATACAAGAACACAATCGAGTTCGGAACACTACAAAAGTAAATGCAATAATAGAAGAAAAATCTGAAAATAATATAGAAGACAAGCGTAATGAACCTCTCAAAATAATAATACTAAAGCCAACTCTAATAACAAAGAATTGTCTAAATTACCACCACATATACTAGTAGAACACCAAACAAAACCTAGCCAAATGTAGAATCAATAAGGATAAATATGAATGAACATTTTCTAGATCACGATAAAAAGGACTAAGCGAGAAAAATAAAGGATTGGAAAGGAATGCTAACACCATTGAAATAATAAAAAGAGAATCTCTAAGAAAAAATGGCTAGTAACAAGAGAACACTTATTAGCGAGAAAGAAAATGTGAAATGATAATGGGTATGAAAGGTATGAGGCGTCATAGGATCAATAATATGAAAGCAAATAAAAAACATAAACAAACAAAACCAACGAAAAACACTTTAAGAGGAAAAATGAAGAACCACAAATCATACTTAACAAAAGGATGAAATATAAGTTTGAAAAGAAATCAAAGAGAATAATAACCTACGGATAATAGGAAGAGATCTAAATTTGGGAGAAAATCGTAAGGCAAAAGAACACGATTAAACTAACAAAAGCCCAAAAATAAAAATAATAACCCTATAATGAATTTACAAGAAGAAAAAAGAAAGTTAATAGAAGAAAGAAATTGTGGAGTGCAGTATGAAGATTATGCGTAATAAGCTAATTTGATTACTAACGAAGCAGGAAGAAAATATTATCATGATAGATACAAAAAGCTTGTGAAAAGCCTTAATAAAATAAGACAAAGGTTAGCGAAATAAGAACGATAAATTGCAAGAACTAACACAAAGTTTAGAATTGAAAGAAGAAGTCGGGAATATGAGCAAGACAAAGAACTTAACGAAACTTAACGAGGAAAATGGAAGAAATCCATAAGAGATACAATGACATACCATCTTGGCGAAGAAGTTGGAATAAAAGGTACAAATACAATCGATTTTATTTTACATCGTCGAAAACTCTAACATATATTGTATGATACCAAGATGTCGATTAACGATGACCGAAGATTATATCGACAATATAATAAGCAAAGTTATCGTGACAATCAAGCCATGGAATCGAAGATACAAGCTGGAAGGAATACTCGGGAAAATAATAGTTTGATCGATCGGTGAAAGAGTGCTTCGCGATTACCAAACATACAAGAACACGAGAGAATCTCCAAAAATACCACGAACAACGGACTTTCCTACCTCAACTCAAGACTACTAAAAATGCCATCAGCGTCCCAAATACCAACATCGGATAACATCAATGGTGAAAGATTAACATTTTCCCCGGATACCATCACGACTATGAAACCATCTCAAAGTACTACACTTATAAATCCAACCCTAACATATTAAGAGCGTCAGATTTAGCAAATACCAGTACGCATGTCTTGAAAAAACCGATCAAAGGTAGTCCATAAACTTTTCAAGTATGGATTCCTAGATAAAGTCATGAGATGATACCTCAATGATATCGGATTACCAAACAACATAATAAAATCAGTCCAATCTATGAGAGAAACATTTGGACCAGGAATATACGGAATACAAGTGTTTGATGCATCATCAGACCTAACAGGAAAACCCATTATATTATGTCAACTTTTCAAATCAGGCAGGAATAGTACCATTACAGGAGAAAACACAGATTCAAAAAAGGAAATGCCATGCAAAATAAACCAGTTTCAAGAATGGCTAAGCAACAAAAGAGCCATTGGACTAACAACCTTAGCAGGAAGATTAGAAGATATGATCAGAATGGGAAAGGCAAGCATTATTGGAAATACGGAGGAGGAGAAGTAGAAGAAGCGGTTACCATATACTATAACCGTGAAATAATAGCCCGAATCTGATCGAACTTACTAACATGATGAGCAGGATAATAAACTTGAAACACAAACATGCGAGGAGGCGATAGAGCAATATCAGGCTATAACAAAACAAAGAAGAAAACCAATGACTTTCAGAGATAGCAGCGGAGGCAGCAAAAAAGTTATGAGCATAAAAGACGAAGGATCTTCTGATCCATGGGGATAATGTAATTTTATTACATGAAACCCAGAAAATGGAATAAAAGCCCATTAGGATAATGTAATTTTATTACATGAAACCCAGAAAGCGGAATAATAGCCCGTGGGGATAATGTAATTTTATTACATGACACCCATCATATGAGATATCAGCAGGCCCAATATGATTTATCATATAAGCCGAAAACTATGAGATCTGAATAACTGAGCCAATATGATTTATCATATAAGCGAAAACTATGAGATCTGAGATAACAACGATGTGATTTATCACAAAAAAGCCCAAAAAATATGAGCTAACAAGACCAGCCCAGAGCGATTTATCGCAAAGAAAAAAGAAATGAAAAAAGATGGAAAAAGACAAAAGAAATGAAAAAAAAATGAAAAAACAAAAGAAATGAAAAAGGTGAAAAAAGAAAAGACAAAAAGATGAAAAAAGACAAAAGAAAAGACAAAAGAAAGAAAAGACAGCAGCGGTGGAGAAAATGCCATCGAAAGAAAGAAAAAGACAACACAAAAGAAGTCAAAAAGAGAATAATAGCAGCAAAGCAAAGACAATGAAAGGATGAAAAATCAAAACATATCGACTTTAAAGGAAGACAAAAATCTCAATAATAGCGGAAGGACAAAACC
Organism: Przewalskia tangutica; assembly: GCA_029844215.1. NCBI lineage: Eukaryota > Viridiplantae > Streptophyta > Magnoliopsida > Solanales > Solanaceae > Przewalskia > Przewalskia tangutica. The sequence goes on along the minus strand of CM056727.1, from coordinate 32,250,969 downwards.
ATCAAATCGATGGGAAGACAAGGACATCGTGAGAAAAGAAGAAAATATCGGTAGAGACATCGACAAAATGTCGGAAAAACAAAGCATGATATCGTGAAATCACGAAGAAAGGCAAGGAAAAATAAAGAAAGGAGAACTCAACAAAGCACGAGTACCAGAAAGATCAAGGAAAACACGAGAAAGCAAGAAAATACAGTGATAACATCCGGAAAAACAAGACAACAAGCGAAGACACGGATGAAATATCGTGAGAAAAATATAATTTATCGAACTTTCTTGTAGCATGAATAGTAACTTTCAACATGGCAGAATAGTAAAGCGCAGAAAGCTATGTAATCTGATAAAGGTCGCCTGATGAAGACAAGTCCTTATAGCGAGAATAGTAAAGCCGCGGATCTTGTAGCAAATAGTAAAGGTCGCTTGATAAAAGGTCGCCGATAAAAATCGCCTGATGAAGAGTCAAATCTTGTAGCACACAGAGGTTATCTATATAAAGAGCCTCATTGTATCAGAAAAGGATAACAATTTTTGGAATACAACTTCAATCTTCAAGATAATCTCTCTCTATAATCTCTCTTCCAAAAACCCTTTCTTCGAAGAAAAGAAATATTAGTCTTATATCAGCATAACAACATCTATTAGCAAAACAATCATGTTTAGCTAAAACCCTTCTATCGGTCTATAATCTTAAACAGAGTAATATCGTAGAAAAAGAAGATCTACTAAAAGAAACCGTAAGAACGAGGAATCAACATATCGTAGTCTAAAGAAAATGCTAAAAGAATCATAAGAACTAAGAATTAACTTTGAAAGATATATAGTTAAGCATGTTAAGTCTAGGAACCTTGACTCTTGTTGGAATGCTCGGAAAGAAGCTGTTGAGGTGTCCCAAGCTCTGGCGAATTAGTACCAGCGGCGAGAGGCGGCAAGGAAGCGGCGGGAGAGGATATTCCGGTGATCTGAGATTCACGCAAGAAGTGCGATTCCTTTACTTATATGTTTTAATTATATTTGGATAAGTTATTTTCTAGTGCTTATCTTACAGTAAAGTAGAAATTCTTAGATTATGATATTGTTTGATTTTTAATGCTTATGTTTCTTAAAGTAGAAAATCTGAAGCTATGATATTAGTAAATCTGAAAAAGATTATAGACTGATTGTATTAAAAAATGGACATAAAACCCCATATGAGTTTGATAGTACTACTTGTTAGTATACTACTGATGAAATATTACTTAAGATTCCGCCATAATAGTAATAAAACCAGGAATATCAGTGAAAGTACCACCAACGTTCTCCCCTCTTTAGGGTTGTTAGGTGATGAAAAGATCCGCCAAGAAAATGGTATCAGAGCCATAAATAGAACAATAACAGATCTGGATATAATAGGAAATAAGAATAAACTAATATCTACAAAAAATTGAGAAAAATAAAATGAAGAAAAACCAATCCTTCGACATAATAAGAAGTCTAAATGAATCAATATGGAAACATGCTAGTCTAAAAATCGGTTGATGTTTAGCAAAAACAAGATTAGCCTAATAGAAATACTTTATGAAATAACACCCGGAAGAGCGGAAAGAATTAGACCAAAATGAAAATATCATAAGGTACAAACAACATTTGGAACAATTAGATCTTGACTTATACTATATCAAGGAATACATAAAATATTTAAAACAAGAGAATAAAAGGTATACACAGATTAGGATGAAAACAATTCTATCTTTCAAGAGGATAATAGAATATAATAAAATAATATGGAGATGCAAAGAAATTAGAAGACAATTAATAGAAAGCGAGAATAAAAGCGAAAAGTTATTAAAAGAAACAAATAATGGTTGGACCAAAGACAAAAGAAAAATAAAGCCAGGTGGAAAAGAATACAACGAAAAGGCGTAAGATTATATAGCAAGCTAGTGGAAATAAATACAGAAATAAATATACAAGATTCCTCGATAAGAGATTTAGAAGTAGATCTACGATTTGAGACAAGCCATTATTAAACAAACCTATCCTTTGAACCAAGCAAAATTTATGAAAACTAGTATTAACCTAATAACAAAAGAAGTTGAGACAAATAAGTAACCTTTGAGTAATTTTAACGAAAAATAGATGAGTTATGGATGAGTTAATAATAAAAGAAAAATTAAACAATCTTGTTAAAAAGATGGATGAAATAAAAGAAAGTCAAGATAGGACAAGAGAACTAATAAGAGAAGAACTAACAAAATTATGGAATGTATCTGAAGTACCAACACTAAAATTAATATTAGAACAACTTAATACAATAGTAACACACATAAACAAAGGTAAAGGTAAAAATCAAGTAAACGAAGGAGAATCCAGTAACCCAGAGATAACAATAGGAAATACAGTTGAAACAAGAACCACACCACCTGAAATAGTACCAGTAGATGCATGGAGAAGAAGCGAAAACCCGATAATGGTAGATATTAGTCGAATAAAACCAAAAATACCAAAAGAGGTAGAAAAGCGTTAGACGGCTTAAAAGCTTTAAGTAAAAAAGGACAATTCTAATGAATAAAGACACAGAATACAGCGTAATCACGTTCCTTAGAAATCATGCCAAAGAAATATTAGAACAAGAAAGGTATAAATACGAACCTATGAAAAAACAGGATCCGAAAGATCCTAAAGAAACCCCAATAAAAAATAACGAAAAATTAAAAGAAACAAATATTTGTGTTAATTCAGAACTTGAAAGTAAAGCCCAAAAAGAAAAAATAACAGAATTAGAAAAAGAAAATACGAAATTAAAATTGTCTATTAACAAAGAATGGTTTGACAAATATAAAATGTACAAGACCAAGTACAAAGATACAAAACATGAGCTAAACAAAACAAAAGTAATAGTAAAAGAAACAAAAAAGGAATTGGAGTCAGTTAAGCAAGAAATAAGTGTATTAAAAGAAAAACATGAACAAGAAATGAGTGAACTAAGAGAAGAGTTACATATCATGAAACAACAAATGGCAAAATTAAAAGGCAAACGAAAGGTAAAAAGAATACATGATACTAGTAACAATGATAATAGCGATAACAACAAAGCGATGAAATGCGGATAAAGAGGAAAAGGTTACGGATAAAGAAGAAAATAGCTCAGACCAAGAAATACAAGTGGCAAAGATCACAGAAGAAATAGAAGAAGAAAACAATTCTGAAATAATACAAGAAAATAACCAAATATTAGAAGCATTACATAAGATGCAAAGGGTAAATGCAATAATAGAAGAAGAACCAGAAAGTGATATAGAAGATGAATATAATGAGCCATTCGAAGCGAAATAGAATCGGACAACATAGTAAATGAAGATACTAATAACTACGGAAGAAGAAATGTTAGACCCAAACCTAGAAGTTATAACAAGAAAACCTACTAAGTTACCACACATACGATGGGACATCAGCGAGAATTTAGCGAATTTGTAGGATCAATAGCACAAGGAATAACTATGAATGGATATTTTTTAGACTTAGATAACGTCTATGATGAACAAGAACTAAGCAGAAGGATAAACGATTGGAATATAGGAATGTCTTTAGCATTAATGAATTCAACACATACTAGTGATTTAGATTACATGTTTGAATTAATATCTAAAACCATGATAGGGAAAGTAGCATTCTGGTTTGAAACCATAGCTTACCAAATGAAAGGAGAAATATTCCATCATGTTAAAGATTGGAAAGGAATACTAATGTTATTCGATATGGTATTAAAAAGAGAATTCCTAGGAGAAAAATGGCTGGTAGCAAGAGAAAGCGTATTAGCAGAAAGAAAATGTGAAATAATAATGAATCTAAATAATATGAAATGTTGTAAAATCAATAAATTACAGAATATACCATAAGCTTTACTAAATTCTATTATGAAGCAAGGTTCTTACAAGAGGAAGGAATAATATACCAACAACTCTATTATGACCACCTACAGAACCATATAATACGGAAATTACTAAAGAATACAAGCTATTAGAACCAAAAGAAAATACTTTAGGAGAAAAAATAAGGGTACTAAGAGCATATCTAATGAGAAAATGCGGAGAATATAGATTACAACAGGAAATCAAGAAAGATAAAAAATTAGGATTAAAAGAAATATGTGGATTTACAGACAAAAACCTAAGATATGGATGTGAAAATCAAGAGAAAACATGAGATATGAAAAAGCGAAAATAGATCTACGAAATATAAAAATAAAACTTATACTAATAAAGATTACAGAGAACGGTATGACCAACAATATTACAAGAAAAATTATACTAGACCGTACAAACCCTATAAAAGAAAGCAATATAAAAGGTTCAGAAGATATAATAATACCAGGATAATAGGAAAAGATTTAGGGATAAACGAAAATTTAGGAAAAAATACGTAAAGCCGCTAGAAGCTAAAGAAGCACCTAAAGATTGTAAATGCTGGAATTGTAATGAGAAAGGACACTATGCTAATAAGTGCCCAAAATTAGAAAAACAAGGAGTAAAGTATATTAACACCACACAATTTATTATGAGTCTAGAAAAAATAAAAGAAGGAAATACTAAATGGCATAACGAAGAACAATTTTATATCCTTGTATATTTCAATGAAATAATTAGTAATATAAGAGGCACAAAAACAGCCTTGGGATGTTTTTTTTACACTCTTCTTGTCTTTGTTTAATTATTTAGTTTATACTTTATACTTTATAAATATATTATATATATGAGTATAATTATAATACTATAATATTATAATAGTATAATATGAGTCTATGACTATCACTATATGACTATATGTATATGTTAATGTTACTTTGTTAGTAATTTAGTATTTTTAATTTAGTGAAAATAAATAAATAAATAAAAATCCATGACCGTCCGCGGCAAGGATCGGGGCGAGACGATATCGTCCGCTAGTCGTCCGATCCCGCTAGTCCCGACCGGTGGGCAGCGCCCCACTGGCGATCTAGAAAAATCTCATAAATATATCAAGTATATGTAGTTTAGCTCATGTTGAGGCAGATAAGAAAATCATGATAGAAGAAGTTCATTGTCTAGCAAACCTAGGAGTGCAACTTTTGGACCCCAAAGATAGTAGAGTTTTTTATGCAGACGGATCCAAAACCTCCTTAGTAGTTGAGTAAAAGAGGAGAACAATTTTATGATCACTATCTATCGTATCTAATGGATGGGATTCATGAATATAAACTCATGGCTTTCAAACAAGAGGGGAGATGATGGTTGATCGGTGTATTTTATACACACTTTTGAGTCATTTTTAGTTAGTATTTTACTCATTTCATTTATGTTTAGTATAGTATTAGGGTCGTTTTCCTTACTTTTGTGCTAAAAGTAAACTTTGGAGAAAATCCGATACAGTTGTGGGAAAAAGAAAAAATTTACGCTGAAATAAAGTTAATAACCCCAAATGACATAATCAGGTGTAAACCTATTAGATATAGTCCGACGGACCAGAAGGAGTTCGAAACCCAATTAAAAGAATTAATAGATTTAAAATTAATACAAGAAAGTAAGAGTCCGCATAGTAGCCCAGCTTTCCTAGTAAGGAAGCACAGTGAACAAAAAAGAGGAAAAGCTAGAATGGTAGTTGACTATAGAGAAATAAATAAGAAGACAATATTTGATGGATACTTTTTACCATATAAAAGAAATCTTATTAACAGACTAGGAGATAAAAAGTGGTTTAGCAAATTTGATTGTAAAAGTGGATTTTGGCAAATAAAACTAACCAAAGAATCAAAACCTCTAACAGCCTTTAGCACCCCTCAGGGACATTATGAGTGGAATGTATTACCATTTGGACTAAAAAATGCACCTCAGATATTTCAGAGAAGAATGGACCAGGTATTTAAAAAATTGGCAGATTACTGCATAGTATATGTCGATGATATATTAATATATAGTGATAATCTAGGAGATCATATCAAACACCTGGAAGAATTCATAATAACTATAAAACAGCATGGAATTTTATTATCAGAAAAGAAGTCTGAAATTTTTAAAGATAATATAGAATACCTAGGATATATCATAGACGAAGAAGGATTCATTCTGAGAACATATAGTAACAAAGATAAAAAACTTCAAAGATAAATTAGAAACTAAAAAAGAAGTACAACAGTTTCTAGGAATAATAAATTATGCCTCAGATCACATAAAGGATCTACCAGCACTGAGGAAACCATTACAAGATCTAATAAGAGGAAAAAATAAAGAATTTGAATGGAAAGAAGAACATGACAACGCCATAAAAAATATCAAGGAAAGAGTAAAAAATCTACCAAAACATAAGATACCAACAGACAAAGATCAATTAGAAATCTTCACAGATGCCAGTGATATAGGTTGGGGAGCAGTACTCATAGCATATGACCAAGAAGATATAGATAAAGAAAAACCTTTGATATGTGGATACGGAGGAGGAACTTGGAAACCAAATGAAAAAAATTACCATATTAATGAGAAAGAATTACTAGTAGTAAAATTTGGAATAAAAGGTTTCATTACCATTTATTACCAACAAAGTTTGTTGTAATAGCGATAACACTCGAGTAAGAGCATTTATCACCAATAAAATTGACCCGTTGCGAATTAAATAAAAGAAGAAAATGGCAATCATTCTTTTATTATTCACGATTTCATTGTGAAAAATATATCCGGGAATAAGAATCTTCTAGTGACTTTCTAGCGATATCGAGGATACGATTAAAAAGATACGAATCTGATGGCGGATGAAGACACATGTAGCAACAACGACAACAAAACAACCAAGCAAGAGGACTATTCAAAGGAAACAACTTATCTAATACTAAATATAAAAGAAGACGGATCTTCTGATCCATGGGGATAATGTAATTTTATTATATGAAACCCAGAAAATGGAATAATAGCCCGTGGGGATAATGTAATTTTATTACATGACACCCATCATATGAGATATCAGCAGGCCCAATATGATTTTTCATATAAGCCGAAAACTATGAGATACAAGATATCAGCAGGCCCAATATGATTTATCATATAAGCCGAAAACTATGAGATACAAGATAACAGCAGGCCCAATGTGATTTATCACAGAAAAGCCCAAAAAATATGAGCTAACAGACTAGCCCAGAGCGATTCGTCGCAAAGAAAAAAGAAATGAAAAAAGAAGATGAAAAAAGAAAAAAGAAATGGAAAAAGAAAGAAAAAGGAAAAGACAAAAGAAATATGAAAAAGAAGATGAAAAAAGACAAAAGAAATGGAAAAAGAAGATGAAAAAAGAAAAAAGAAATGAAAAAAGAAAGAAAAAGGAAAAGACAAAAAGAAATATGAAAAAGAAATATGAAAAAGAAAAAGGAAAAGACAAAAGAAAGAAAAGGACAGCAGCGGTGGAAAAGATGCCATCGAAAGAAAGAAAAAGACAACACAGAAGAAGTCAAAAAGAGGATAATAGCAAGCAAAGGCAAAGAAGACAGCAAAGCAAGGACAACAGCAAAAGGATGACAAATCAAACACATCAGATTTAAGGAGAAAGACAAAAAATCTCAATAATAGCGGAAGGACAAAAAATCCAGAAAAATCAAAAGAAGACAAGGATATCAGCAGAAAATAAATATCAGCCGAGACATCAGCAAAATGTCCAGAAAAACAAAGCAAGATATCAGCAAAAAAAAAAAAAAAAAAAAAAAAAAAAAATAAAAGAAAAAGGCAAGGGAGAACTCAACAAAGAAAGCACGAGTACCAGAAAAAGAAAAACACAAAGAAAGCAAGAAAATACCAGCAAAAACAAGACAAAGACACGGATAAAATATCAGCAAAGAAAAATGTAATTTATCAGCTTTACTGTAGCATGAATAGTAACTTTCATGCTTGAGAATAGTAAAGCATGAAAGCTGTAATACTGATAAAGGTCGCCTGATGAAGACAAGTCAACATGGCAGAATAGTAAAGCCGTCAGATACTGTAGCAAATAGTAAAGGTCGCACAAAGAAAGGTCGCATGATAAAAATCGCGCAAGAGTCAAATCTTTGTAGCACCAGGAGTTATCTATATAAAGAGCCTCATTGTATCGAGAAAAAGATAACATTTTGAAATACAACTTCAATCTTCAAGATAATCTCTCTATAATCTCTCTTAAAACACTTTCTTTCAAGAAAAGAAATATTAGTCTTCTATTAGCATAACTTCTATTAGCATAACAGATCATGTTTAGCTAAAACCCTTATATCGGTCTATAATCTTAAGGCAGATTAATATCGTAGAAGAAGAAGATCTACTAAAAGAAACCATAAGAACGAGGAATCAACATATCGTAGCCTAAAGAAAATCTGCTAAAAAGAATCATAAGAACTAGGAATTAACTTTGAAAGATATATAGTTAAACGCATGTTAAGTCTAGGAACCTTGACTCTTGTTGGAATGCTCGGAAAGAACTGTTGAGGTATCCCAAGCTCTGGCGAATTAGTACCATACGAGAAGCGGCAACGAGGCGGCGGGAGAGGATATTCCGGTGATCCGAGATTCACGGCAAAGTGCGATTCCTTTACTTATATGTTTTAATTATATTTCAGATAAGTTATTTTCTAGTGCTTATGCTTCTGGTAAAGTAGAAATTCTTAGATTATGATATTGTTTGATTTTTAATGCTTATGTTTCTTAAAGTAGAAAATCTGAAGCTATGATATTAGTAAATCTGAAAAAGATTATAGACTGATTGTATTAAAAAATGGACGTAAAACCCCATACGAGTTTGTCAATACTACTTGTTAGTATAAAGCTGATAAGTTATTACTTAAGATTCCGCCATAATAGTAATAAAACCAGGAATATCAGTGAAAGTACCACCAACGTTCTCCCCTCTTTAGGGTTGTTAGGTGATGAAAAGATCCGCCCAGAAAATGAGGAGGAGAAGTAGAAGAACTGGTTACCATATACTATAACCATGAAATAATAGCCCAAGATTATCCTAGGTCGGAACAAGTTGATAGGACAGTCTGTTAGCTCATATTTTTTGGGCTTTTCTGTGATAAATCACATTGGGCCTGCTGTTATCTTGTATCTCTGATACCATTTTCTGGGCGGATCTTTTCATCACCTAACAACCCTAAAGAGGGGAGAACGTTGGTGGTACTTTCACTGATATTCCTGGTTTTATTACTATTATGGCGGAATCTTAAGTAATATTTCATCAGTAGTATACTAACAAGTAGTACTATCAAACTCATATGGGGTTTTATGTCCATTTTTTAATTGAATCGGTCTATAACCTCCTTACAGATTTACTAATATCATAGCTTCAGATTTTCTACTTAAGAAACATAAGCATCTAAAATCAAATAATATCATAATCTAAGAATTTCTACTAAATCAGAAGCATAAGCACAGAAAATAACTTATCTGAAATATAATTAAAACATATAAGTAAAGGAATCGTACCTCTTGCCGTGAATCTCAGATCACCGGAAATATCCTCTCCTGGCCGCTTCCCCGTCGTCGCCGCCATTGTCTTGCGGTACTAATTCGCCTAGAGCTTGGGGCGATCTCAACAGTTCTTTCCGAGCATTCCAACAAGAGTCAAGGTTCCTAGACTTAACATGCGTTTAACTATATATCCTTCAAAGTTAATTCCTAGTTCTTATGATTCTTTTTAGTAGATCTTCTTTGGATTACGATACTATTATCTTCTTGTTCTTATGGTTTCTTTTAGTAGATCTTCTTCTTCTACGATATTAATCTGCCTTAAGAGATTATAGACCGATATAAGGGTTTTAGCTAAACATGATCTGTTATGCTAATAGAAGTTGTTATGCTGATATAAGACTAATATTTCTTTTCTTCGAAGAAAGGGTTTCGGAAGAGAGATTATAGAGAGAGATTATCTTGAAGATTGAAGTTGTATTTCAAAAACTGTTATCTTTTACGTCTGATGAGGCTCTTTATATAGATAACCTCGAGTGCTTCTGATTTGACTCTTCATGCGACTTTTACTGTGCGACCTTTACTGTGCGACCTTTACTATTTGCTACGATGTCGTGGCTTTACTATTCTGCTCTGATGACTTGTCTCTTCTTGCGACCTTTCTTGTATTGCTACGATTTGGCGACTTTACTATTCTGCTTTCTGATGAAAGTTACTATTCATACTCTGATGGCGATAAATTATATTTTTCTGCTGATATTTCGTCCGTGTCTTCGTTTGTTGTCTTGTTTTTCTGGATGTTATTGCTGGTATTTTCTTGCTTTCTCTGTGTTTTCCTTGATCTTTGCTGGTACTCGTGCTTTTGTTGAGTTCTCCTTTCTTTTATTTTTTCCTTGCCTTTCTTCGTGATTTATTGATATCATGCTTTGTTTTTCTGGACATTTTGCTGATGTCTCGGCTGATATTTTCTTCTTTTCTGCTGATGTCCTTGTCTTCCTTACTGATTTGATGGTTTTGTCCTTCCGCTATTATTGAGATTTTTGTCTTCCTCTTTAAAGCTGATATGTTTTGATTTTTCATCCTTTCATTTGTTATGCTGCTTTCTTTGCTATTATTCACTGTTTGACTTCTTTTGTTTTGGCTTTTACTTTCTTTAGATGGCATTTTCTCCACCGATTGTGTCAATTCTTTCTTTTGTCTTTTCTTTTGTCTTTTTTCATCTTTTTGTCTTTTCTTTTTTCACCTTTTTCATTTCTTCTGTTTTTTCATCTTTTTCATTTCTTTTGTCTTTTTCCATCTTTTTTCATTTCTTTTTTCTTTGCGATAAATCGCTCTGGGCTGGTCTTGTTAGCTCATATTTTTTGGGCTTTTTTGTGATAAATCACATTGGGCCTGTTGTTATCTTGTATCTCATAGTTTTCGGCTTATATGATAAATCATATTGGGCCTGCTGATATCTCATATGATGGGTGTCATGTAATAAAATTACATTATCCCCACGGGCTATTATTCCGCTTTCTGGGTTTCATGTAATAAAATTACATTATCCCCATGGGCTATTATTCCATTTTCCGGGTTTCATGTAATAAAATTACATTATCCCGTGGATCGAAGATCCTTCGTCTTTTATGCTCATAACTTTTTCTTGCCTCTGCTATCTCTGAAAGTCATTGGTTTTCTTCTTTGTTTTGTTATAGCCTGATATTGCTCTATCGTCTCCTTGGCATGTTTGTGTTTCAAGTTTATTATTCTGTTCATCATGTTAGTAAGTTCGACTGTATCTTGGGCTATTATTTCATGGTTATAGTATATGGTAACCAGTTCTTCTACTTCTCCTCCTCTGGTATTTCCAATAATGCTTGCCTTTCCCATTCTGATCATATCTTCTAATCTTCCTGCTAAGGTTGTTAGTCGATGGCTCTTTTGTTGCTTAGCCATTCTTGGCAGTTTATTTTGCATGGCATTTCCTTTTTGAATCTGTGTTTTCTCTGTAATGGTACTATTCTGCTGATTTGAAAAGTTGACATAATATAATGGGTTTTCTGTTAGGTCGATGATGCATCAAACACTTGTATTAGTATATTCTGGTCCAAATGTCTCTCATGGATTGGACTGATTGTATTATGTTGTTTGGTAATTCTGATATGCTGCTGAGGGTATCATCTGTCATGACTTTATCTAGGAATCCATACTTAAAAAGTTTATGGACTACCTTTGGATCGGTTTTTTCAAGACATAGGTACCTTGGGTATTTGCTAAATCTTGATGCTCTTAATATGTTAGGGTTGGATTTATAAGTGTAGTACTTTGAGATGGTTTCATAGGCTGTGATGGTATCTGGGGAAAATGTTAATCTTTCAGCCATTGATGTTATCTGGGATGTTGGTATTTGGGACGTTGATGGCATTTTTAGTAGTCTTGAGTTGAGGGTAGGAAAGTCTGTTGTTTCTGTGGTATTTTTTGGAGATTCTCTCAGGTTCTTGTATGTTTGGTAATCAGTGAAGCACTCTTTCAGCTGACTGATCAAACTATTATTTTCCCTGAGTATTCCTTCCAGTTCTTGTATCTTGGATTCCATGGCTTGATTGCTGCTGATAACTTTGCTTATTATATTCGATATAATCTTGAAGTCGTCATTTAGCGACATCTTGGTATCTGTTGCCAATATAGGTTAGGAGTTTTCAGACGTATGTAAAATAAAATCAGATTGTATTTGTACCTTTTTATTCCAACTTCTTCGGCCAGCATGGTATGTCAGTTTGTATCTCTTATGGATTTCTTCCATTTTCCTCTTGGTTAAGTTTCTGGTTAAGTTCTTTGTCTTGCTCATATTCCCTGACTTCTTCTTTCAATTCTAAACTTTGTGTTAGTTCTTGCAATTCTATCGTTCTTATTTCGGCTAACCTTTGTCTTATTTTATTAAGGCTTTTCACAAGCTTTTTGTATCTATCATGATAATATTTTCTTCCTGTTTCGTTAGTAACTGAAATTAGCTTATTACGGGCATAATCTTCATACTGTACCCAATAATTTCTTTCTTCTATTAACTTTCTTTTTTCTTCTTGTAAATTCATTATAGGGTTATTATTTTTATTTTTGGGCTTTTGTTAGTTTAATCGTGTTCTTTTGCCTTACGTATTTTCTCCCAAATTTAGATCTCTTCCTATTATCTGGTAGGTTATTATTCTCTTTGATTTCTTTTCGAAACTTATATTTCATCCTTTTGTTAAGTATGATTTTAGGGTTCTTCATTTTTCCTCTTAAAGTGTTTTTCGTTGGTTTTGTTTGTTTATGTTTTTTATTTGCTTTCATATTATTGATCCTATGATGTCTCATACCTTTCATACCCATTATCATTTCACATTTTCTTTCTGCTAATAAGTGTTCTCTTGTTACTAGCAATTTTTTTCTTAGAGTTTCTCTTTTTATTATTTCGAATGGTGTTAGCATTCCTTTCCAATCCTTTATTTTTCTGCTTAGTCCTTTTTTATCAGGATCTAGAAAATGTTCATTCATATTTATCCTTATTGATTCTCTGATTTGGCTAGGTTTTGTTTGGTGTTTTACTAGTATATGTGGTGGTAATTTAGACACTTCTTTTGTTATTATAGTCGGCTTTAGTATTATTATTTTGAGGGGTTCATTATGCTTATCTTGCATATTATTTCCAGGTTTTTCTTCTATTATTGCATTTGCTTTCTGTAGTGTTCCTGTACTCTGATTGTGCTCTTGTATTATTTCGGGATTATTTATTTCTTCCGGACTGATATTTTCTTTATTAGTATCTTCTTCCCCTTTATCTGTATTATTTATTTCTTCCGGACTGATATTTTCTTTATTAGTATCTTCTTCCCCTTTATCTGTATTACTGCTCTTTTCTACATCACTATTTTTAATATTATCTTTACTAGTATTGTATACTCTTTTTCTTCTTTGTGTTCTTGTCATCTGTTGTTCCATAGTACGTAATTCTTCTCTAAATTCACTCATTTCTGACCTTAATTTTTCTCTAAATTCTCTTATTTCTGATTTTAATTCCTCCTTTGTTTCTCCTAATATCGCTTTAGGTTTTAATTCGTGTTTCATGTTTTTATACATGGTCTTATATTTTTTGTACTTTCTAAACAATTCTTCATTAGATAATTTTAATTTCTTGTTTTCTTTTTCTAATCTAAATATTGTTTCTCGTGTGGTTTCTGATGAGCTATTACTAGTATTTCTTTCTTTTAATCTTTCGTTTGAGGTTTCTTTTACTATTACTTTACTCTTGTGGGGCTTGTGTTTTATATCTTTATACTTGGTTTTGTACATTTTATACTTTGCTAGTAAGTTTTTATTTTCTTCTTCTAATTCCTTATTTTCTTCTTCTAATAATTCAACACAAATATTTGTTTCTTTTAAATTTTCTGTATTTTTAGTTGGGTTTTCTTTAGGATCTTTCGGATCCTCTTGTTCCATAGGTTTATATTTATACCCTCTTTGTTCTAATATTTCTTTCGCATGATTTCTTAGAAATGTAATCACGCTATATTCGGTGTTTTTATTCATTTTTATTTAAAGTCTTTAAGTTATACTAATGCTTTTGCTACTTTCTTGGTATTTTATTTGAATATTATTTTCTTATTCTTTTTATCCAACCGTCTCCTATGTTTATCCATTCCTTATCGGGTTTATTATTTATCAAATCTCTTAATTGTTTTATCTCGTTCTCTAGTTCTATTTCTCTAGCACTATATTCGAGGTATTTTAGTTGTGAATTAATAGCTTCTTCTAGTAATATCTGCTTTATTTCCTTTAATTCTCTTTCCTTTTTATCGACTTTTTCTTGGATATTCATATTTTATTAACAAACCTTGTTTTACCTTGGTCATTAATTTCTATTCCGTTATTATTAATTTTATAATCTATCATGGTTAAAAAATCACTTCCTAGTAGTAATTCATTAAAGCTATCGTATTCTACGACTGCTATGTTTATTTTATATTCTAAATCCTGAATCTTAAATCTCAGATTAACGCTACAGTAACTATTATTTCTCTTTCATTTTCGTGGTAATGGAAAGTCTCAGTGGAATCAATCGACAATCCTTTTCATTTATCTTACTTACATGTACAAAGCTTTTCTGACTCACTGTATTTATTTACGTTATCTGATCGGTTGTTGTAATTTCATTGTATTTAATTACTTTAATGCTTAACCTATTCCTTGGCACATTTTTTAAATCTCGTGTTCTTGGTTTTCCTAAAGTTCCTTGTTTTATCCGTGTTTCCCTTTTATACTTAGTCTAGCTCCTTATTTGGGGTTTCATCCTTTGTACTATCGTTGTGATTCTTTTATTAAAATCCATTTGTATTTCTTCGGGTATGGTTATTTTAGAGTTCTCTTTGTGTTCTATTCTTTCTAGTATGTCTTGATACATTTTTGGTACTAAAATATTCATTTCGTGTTGTTTCCTTACATGATGGTTACCTGTTAAGGCATACACCATTTTTGTTTCTATACTTATAACTTTACTTCCTGGTGGCATCTTTATTCCATCTAATTTATAGTATAATGTTAACGCTAGATCTTTATGTTCATCTTTTAACGAGATACTAAAATCTGGTTGTACTGTAAACTTTAATTTTTGATATATCAAGTTTCCTTTTATTATTGATATTAGTGCGTCTTGTAGATTTTCTAAAATTCTATCATCTAGTATGTATATCTGTATGGGTGTATCTATATTTCTTTGAAAATACGCTTTTATGGTAAATTCTACTCCTCCTAGATATATGTTTCTGTACTTTTTAGCTTCTTTTGTTGATAGTTTAGATAATTCTCTTTTTATTATATCATCCGTTATCAAATTTATTCTAGCTTTTCCATTTATACTTGTGGTATCTATTATATTCTCATGTTTTTGTATTATATACCGAACTTCTTTATTTCTTTCGAACCATTTTGTTTTGAATATCTTTTTTATTGATAATTCTTCTTGTTCATCTTGTATTTTTTGGTATGTTTCTGGTTTAAAACTTAATGTTTGTGTTGTTCCTCCTTCGTATTCATCCATCTGATAATATGTTTTATGTAGATCTGCTATTTCTTTTCCTTTATCCATGAGTTAATGATTTATAAACTTATATTGTTCTTTACGACATCATTCAAATCTTTTATTTCACGATCTTGCTTAATTATTTGTCCTATTTTTCTTCATTTATCATTACGATTTCTTCTTCTTTTGCCTTAAATTGTTCCTCTTTTATTGTTAGCCTAAGCTTTAAGTTTTTATGATGTTTTCTTGTTCGATGTCTGTTTGGACTTTTACATTTATGGTATTATTTGCTTATTATTAGATCCATACTTATTTTACAACTTATTATGTGTTCATTTATATCTTTGTTATATATTAATCTTTTTTCTGCTATGTGTTCTAATTGTCTTAGCATGTTCTGTCGTCTTCTTATTATTTCTTCACTCATTTTTAATATTGGTTTATTTCAAACCGTAAATCTATTAATAAATCTCTTATTATTAGTTCATGTACTTCTATTTCTCCATCCATTGCGTATATTTTATTTCTTGTTTCTTGGGCATCAAAATATATTTCATGTATCTTTTTTAATTCTTCACTGTTATAAAATCTGTTATCTTCTTTTCTCTGGGTCAACCATTCATTTTGTGCTTTCAATAATCCTTTAGCTTCTATTCTTGTCTTTATTAACATGTGTTTAATTTCTCGACATTTCCATATCATTTTATTATATTTTATTATTCTTTCAAAAGATTGAATTGTTTTCATTCTGAATTCCAATTTTCTATATCAAAACTGTTTTAAGCTGTTTTCGTCAGATCTATCAAGTTCATACTCATAGTTATTTAATCTATTATGTTCATAATTTTCGTTTATATCCAGATCTGTTATTGTTCTATTTATGGCTCTGATACCATTTTCTGGGTTTCATGTAATAAAATTATGAAAATAACAGATTAAATAATTATGCATTTGATAGATCTAACGAAAACAACTTAGAACAGTTTGATACAGAAAATTGGAATTCAGAATGATTGATTAAGTTGTATTTGTTTCCCATAAACATGAAACCGCACAAGTTGTGAAAACTATCAAAACTTTCTACATTCCTATAGAATCTTACCAAATAAGTAAATCACAATTCACAACAAAGTTAAAACGCTACCAGAAGTCCTTTTTAAAAAATACAACATCTATTGATTGAATTTTGTTCAATAAAAAGGAGAATTAAACATGAGTTGTAGTGTAACTACTCTTTATTATAATCTTTCCGCATACAGGTATAAACTATTTCTTCACGTCGAGCATGCATTTCCCGATCAGATGACCGAGAAGACGAACCAACATTGTTACTTTGTCACGTTTTTACATTTAGAAAATATATCTACACGGTTTTTTTCACAAAATATAACATTATGGGTGAAGTTTTACATTTAATTTTTTTTGAATTTACGATTTGGAATCTCAAATCTTACTTTTTGGAGAGTTTGAGATTTGAAATCATAATATGAAGTTGAAGTTGAAATGTTGTGCAAAATTTATAAGCAACCGCTGATTTGAAATAAAAATATGAAATTGTGCTTCCAAATTCGATGACTAATTATAAACGCCTACTAAATCATAAAATAAAATAAAAACACCAAAGTATAGTGCAGCTTTATTAGCTAAATCAACACAGGACTTGGCTCAGTTGACAAAGGTCAAGAGCCTTGTGATTTATGTTACATGTTCGAGCCTTATACATATTCCAAACTAAGTCTGGTAGTTTAAGTGAGAAGATCGAGTAAAGTGGGGGATGAAAAAACATTGGCCGACGAGAAGACAATGGCGAATTGATTGTTTTACCTGGCAGGCTGATACAAGGTATTGCCATGGCCCATGCATGCATAACTATTTTTAAGGTCAATTCTCCACACGTTGCAGAAGAAACAGTAAGGACATTCACATGATTCTCGGATGGAGTGGGTCATCCTGCATGGATGACACAGCATTTTCTTGGAACATATATCCTAGATTGAAGAATCATAACCAAACATATAATATACACGTGAATACAATCAATAAACATATTCATTTCAATCTTCCGAACATTTAATCATAAAGTTGGGAAATAGTCAGAAAAGGCAGACAGGTTGATCCCACCATCGTGAGGTATACTAATTTGGAAATTCCCCACGTTAATATCTGCATTTATATCACAATATTAATTAAGGTGTTTGTTGAGATTAAAGACAAGTGCATGGAAGATATTGTGGGAAAGAATACATAGTGTATATTCCTAGTATAGCAATTTTTATATTGTTAGAAGGTTATAATTATAATTTACTACTAGCCTTTAGTTAGTTAGTATAAATAGTAGTTGTAACTGCTCTTTTTTTTTTTTAATTCACTTTGTACGCATTTTGCTTTCTCTCTGTAAAAATGGCTTAGGGCCTAAACCTACTTTTTTCAGAAATGCAATTCAATTTGATTTGCAAGATGATGGAATTCTTCATGGTATCAGAGCGAGGTTAAGGATCGAGAACAAAGGAGAAAGAAGGGAGATCGAGAAAAAGGAGAAATCAAAATCGAAAAATCCAAGGAGACGAAATTGGAGGCGATTGTCGAGATCGGAGGATTGCATGTCGAAATCGAACATGCAGTGAAGATATCGGTGATTGAAGGAAGAATTGTCAAGGAAGAATCGAAAGATTGGAGGAATCGCAAAATCGAAGAATTGGAGGAATCGCAATCAGTAATCGCGATAAGAATGGAAACAATTGAAGATACAACAACAACTTCTGTTACAATCGACCACAACCATCCGCTTTACTTATTCCCCTCGGATGCACCAGGATTGTCACGCCCCGAACCCCGGGCCCGTGATTGGTGCCCTATCTGGGCACCCTTCTACCAGACTGACACAAGTAAATAGCGGAACTTAAATAACGCCTCATTTTTTTTTAAACCAACGTACGTACAAGGGCAAAGACGACAAGGCTCCCATGTAATATACATAATCAAAAGACACTACTCTGTACACGAGTCCAATCCCACATATGAATACAGACCTCTAAGAGTTATACTGAACTATGACGGGACAAGGCCGCCGTACCATTGTACAAAGCTTTGTATTGAAGGCAATACCAAAATGATAAACTCACGAACAAATGGAGCTATCCAAAACTCGGCGGTCCTACACTGCAGATCACTAAATCGCGTACCTAAACTCGCGGCGTGAACGCAGGCCCCGGCTGAGGTCGAGACGAAGAATGTACCAAGTATGTGAATCGAAAATCAGTAATGAAATCATGGCGATCTAAACAAACAGGAGACATGTATGATAAGCCGAACTACAAGACACAATACATGCGATCATATCAAGTCGTGGACGCGTGCCTCAAAGTCACTACTCAAATATAACTATCGGTCCACACGCCCATAATATCAATCATGCGTGGAATCGCCTTCTCACCGGCGATCCCATGATATAATATAACACCAATAAGCATACATGAACACCAAGTCCCACTGTGTCCTAAAAAGCATGCGGGCAGTAGGAAAAGCGAACCACAAGATCCACTGCATCATAAATCGGCGGGGCAAGTACGAAATCCAACTACGAGATCGGCTGCGTATCAATGGCACGGCAAGTACGAAAGCTAACTACGAGATCGGCCTATCGTCACGAGATATGGCCAAGGCGAAAGCTATCTACGAGCCTACCGTAAATCAGGTAATGCAATAGACGGCGGGGCAAGTCAAAGCTAACTACGGATCGGCTGCGTCAACAATCGGCCGGGCAAGTACGAAAGCTAACTACGGATCCATCCTACGTCACTAAATCTCATGGAGGGCTAATCCATGGAATAACAATATCCCACGTGGTCGCGTGCCGGAATCCCACATCGTATAAGCATGACCATGGGGTAATACAAACAAATCCGGGAATCTAACCCGCCTCCTGGTCATATGCCCCGGAATCCCACATCGTATAAGCATATCGAAAGAGTAATACAAATAATGGAAGAATACCCGTGGAATCCCACATCACCGTCGGTACGTCCAAGTAAACTTACAACAAGACAGTAGGCCTCCCAACCTAGAGTCGCGGCAGAAAATATAATACTTGCACTCAAAGGCTATCACCAGCACACATAGGCAAGTTCATAAAATCTTTAGACTTTCATTTTATAAACTCAAGGCACTTATAGAATAATTCTCAATTAAACAAACCAAAGTACTTATCAAGGCACACATAGAATAATTCTCAATTAAACAAGCCAAAGTACTACGTACGTACATTCTTTTCAAAAGACTCCTTTTTATGTAAAACCCCAAGATACTAACACCCGTAGTATCAAGGTGTGTCTATTTTTCAAAGTAAGTTACTACACTTTTAGAAAACTCATTTCAAAGCTTGAAATCAAGTAACTTCAAATTTTCACAATCTAGGCAACTTATGCCCATTAATCAAAATAGACAACTTTCTTAACCTTCCATAAAGCCGTTATAACCAACTTCCCATAAAGCCGTTATAACCCTTTATGGTTTTAGACATATTCATTCTTTTTATAACCAAGAGACTTATACTTTTAAAACCGAGTATCACATACTTACAAATCAAGTTTTCTTAACTTTCAAAATACGTCAAGTCTCTTAATATTTAGAAAACAAGTTTCTTCTACTTTTAAACCTCAAGTAACTCACACCTTTAAAATAAGTTGTTTCTCTTAAATCATGTCATTTTTCCTCTTTTAAAAAAATTAAGTAAATCACTCATTTAACTCCCCTAAAGTCATTATAACAACCCTTAGGTTTTGGAACTAAGGCACTAGCCAAAAGGTTTGGAAACCACTTCCTTTTGAATACTCTATGTACTTTAAGTAAAATACTTTCACTCTTAAGAATCCAAACTTCATCAAGGCAATGGATTATACAACTTACAATTTAAACATCAAAGTACAATCAAGGAAGTATATAGAACAAATTCTATATTAGGCAATCCAAGTACAACCAAGGAATGGATCATTTAAGGAGTAGGACATACTTTCTTTATCTTAAGGAATCATGCTAGAAGAGGAGATAGTTCACATACCTTTTCGGCTTAATCCACAAGCTAAGTCGAATACGCCGGACGTATAAGTGTCAACCTATAATGGCCACAACATGACTATCAACTTCTAGTTTCTAACGTAGAATAATACTAAGTATACGGTCTCTTATTCTACGGAAAATTGGGCAGCACCTCCTTTGTTTCTACATACTTTGCCACATTTTTCAAGGCCGAATTCAATAACCAAACATGCCACATTTAAGGCTCAACATACCAACCAATCAAAGGAAATTACACGCCTTACAATACGTGTAAAATCCCGCCCCACAATTCATACGAAGTAGTTCCATATTTAAAGCCATTCTCGGCTATATAAACAACAACTCAAAGTCTTTTCCAATCCTTTTCCAATTCCAAGTTCTAAGGTCTAACATGTTATATAGTCATAAACAACTTCAACAACTACAATTTCCTTCTTATACAACATGCGACGACTTAAACTAATAATCAACTTGAATTGTAATCTTAAGGCTAAACATGCTAGTTTTCGGATTAGGGTTCCAATAGCCAAAACACTTATCAAACTTCATACTAAACATCTCATGCTTGTTAATAACCATAGCTACAACAATAAGTAAATCTTAATTACTAAAACGACAAGAATTATACCTTTACAAGCCCTTAAAAATTCCAAGATTCAAAGTCGCTCCTTAGCAATTCTTAGCTCCTTTACTTTACGCTCCAATCCGCTATTTGAAGCCTTTAGAAGTTCACAACCAACTTCTCTTCCATTTCCAATCCAAAACTAGGAAAACTACTTAGGTTTTCGCCTTGCGACTAACGTGAAAACGTCGTTTTTCCGAAATCTTTCTATTGAGATATCCTTAAAATACCCTTAGGGACCTTGGGTTTAAGTCTTGTGAATAATGGATCACAAACTAAAAATTTTTGTGTGGGAATTTCATCAAAGCCGAGAGCTATCTTGAAGAACAAGAGTGTTGTGATTTTTTTCTAAGTGTTGGAGACTTAGTCTTGCACTAGTGTAACATTTATAACACAATGGAGGGCTTAGATTAAAACACTTGTGGGCTAGGATGAAGAATAATTAATGTTAAGTCAAGTGGACAAGTTGACAAGTCAACAATCTAAAGCTTTGAAGACTTGTTCATCTACCATGGTCAATGACCATTTTACCCTTGCATAAATTCGTCCAAGACCATATGAGGGGGTGCCACGTGTCACCCTCTCATTCGTCCATAAAATTCTGTAACCCTCGTGGGTCCCACAAAACGTAAAATTCCTCGGGTGGGCCCCACGTGACCAAATCCGTAAAAAATAAATTTCCATAATGTTAATAAGTTTCATACTCTTCAAATAATGCATTTTGAGAATCCAATTCTCAATAACGAACATTTTTCCCTTCCGACGTTCGAAAGATTTTCCGTCGGAAAAACAATTCTTCTTTTCGTACCAATTTCCAAGTCTTGATTCCTTACGTACATTCTCTTTTACATGTCCTGGACTTACGGGGTGTAACAAGGATCACTATCCGTCGGAGTGATTTTAACAGGTATGGACAATTATACCTTGTGGAGTAGGGCTATGAAATTAGCCTTATTAGGAAAGAACAAGATAGGCTTTATAGATGGCACTGTGAAGAAGAATTCATATAATGGATCGTTGGCTGGATTATGGGAGATGTGTAATGCCATAGTCGTCTCGTGGTTGATGGGGAATGTGAGCAAGAATTTGCTCACTGGAATGTTGTATAATTCTGATTCTTACACGATTTGGAATGACTTGAAAGAGAGATTTGATAAAATCAATAGTTCAAGGGCATTCCAATTGCATAAGGAGATAGTTTCACAAAGACAATGAACCTTGTCGATATCAATGTATTACTCGAAACTGAAGGATCTATGGGATGAATATGATTCGATCATTCCACTGCCTACTTGATGTGATAAATCAAAGGAGTTTGTGGATCATATGCAATATCAAAGGCTACTTCAATTCTTAATGGGATTGAGCGACACCTACAATCAGGCAAAGAGTCAAGTGTTGATGATGCAATAGGTTCCTAGCATAAATCAAGTTTATGTTATGATTAACCAAGAAGAGAGTCAGAGATTGATGTAGGATCTAATAGAGCCTAGTGCTATGTTTACGGAAAGGAACATGAGTGGAACTGGTTTCAATGGAAACAGGAATGGTAATGGAAATGGATCTGGTGCACCACAGAAGCCAAGAAAGCCTTACAATCCAAATGCAATATGTGATTATTGTCATGTTAAGGGACATGTGAAGTTGGATTGCTTCAAGCTCATATTGTGTAGTTATTGTCATAAAACTGGCCATGTGAAAGATGATTGTTATCATTTACATGGATATCCTGAAGATTTCAAAGGAAAACCAAGGAAGGCTAATGTTGTAGTTGGGGATGATCCACATTTTGGAGATACTGGACAAGGGAACAACATGAAATCTGTTCTCTATGCTCAATAAGACAGTGGAGGGAATCAAAAGGCCTTTGAAATACTCAGAAATCTCACACCACAGCAGCAACAAAATCTGTTGAAGATGTTGAATAATGATGATGTTGCAGGGAGTGCTAGTGCAGGGAATGCTAGTGCAGCTGCTGCAAATATGGTAGGTATTATCAAGTGGATTGTAGATACTGGTGCTATAAACCACATGATTAATAACCAGAAGTTGCTAAGGATTAAAAATCTAATAGGAAATGCAGGGAAAGTGCATCTGCCAATATCACACATGTTGGAGACTATGACTTAGGAAGAGGTGATGTGCTTAAGAATGTCTTATGCATACCTACATTCAAGTTCAACCTTATGTCTGTTTCTAAAGTAACAAAGGATTTAAAATGCAGTGTTACATTCTTTCCTGAATATTGTGTGTTTCATGATCTTTTATCTGGGAAGGTGAGAGCGATTGATAATGAAGAAGGAGGATTGTATGTGTTGTCGGTTGAGAATAAAGAGGAGATGATTAGGGCAATGACAACTTCACAACATATAGATGCAGTCACTTGGCACCTAAGGATGTGTCATGTGCCTATGAGAGTATTAAAGAAAATACCATGTTTTAGTAGTGATGATTCTTTTACATTGAATAATTGTGAAATATGTCCATTAGCTAGACAGGTTCGAATTCCCTTTCCTGTCAGTGTTAGCAGGAGATTAGAACCCTTTCATTTGTTACATATGGATGTATGAGGTCCTTACAAAGTTGAAACTTTTAATGGAATGAGATATTTTCTAACTATTGTGGATGATTTCTCAAGATGGACTTGAATATTTCTATTGAGATTAAAATCAGATGTTTCTACTGTGCTGAAAAATTTCTTCACAGAAGTGAAAACTCAATTTGCTGCGACAATAAAAGGAGTGAGATCCGACAATGGTACCGTATTTTTCAATGCTAATTGTAAACAATTGTTTCAGGTACATGGTGTTGTGCATGAGAGTTCTTGTCCATATACACCTCAATAAAATGGTGTTGTGGAAAGGAAATATAGGCACTTGTTAGAAACAGCCAGAGCTATCAAGATACAAGCCAATTTGCCAGACAAATTTTGGGGGTTCTGTGTTGAGAATGCAACCTACATTATCAACAGAATACCTGCCACTATCCTGAATAATAAGTCTCCCTATGAGATGTTGTACAAGAGGACACCTTCACTCACTCACTTGAGAGTGATAGGATGTCTATGCTTTGCCATCATGCTCCCAAAATCAGATAAATTCAGCTCCAGAGCTGTGAGAGTGATGCGCGATTTATGCACACACTAAACGCAAGTGCACGTGTCGTGACAAGTAATATAGTCTAGAAGACCGAGTTATCGTCCTCAGGGATTAGTGTCTAATTATCAACCTCTATTCTATGGTATCTATTTGATAACCGATAATTGATGAATTGTTTATAACTATAATTATGGATGCTAACTAAATTACTTTATTTTACTTTAGATATGGTGGAAATAGGGATTCCAAATCTCCTCAACTATCCGCTCATCTTACTTGTTAATGCAATTAATTATGGTTCTTCTTCTATTTTGAGACAACAGGTTAACTAAGTCGTTTTATACTCCTGTTATGATAATATAAACACTCAACCCCAATATAGAACTCTTCTACCTTTCGGTGACAAGATTGACTATAAAGGAGGATTAAAAGCAATAACCTATTAAGCTACACAAGTATCGGGGTACTTTCGTCCACGATTTAACCTATGTTTATTCAACTATAGCATATTCACAATCTCCCCTTTCGGCTTTCGATTAGAAATCATATAGGTTATGATAATTAGTGATCAATCAATTACCAAGCAATCAAGACAAATATTGAATAAATCTCAACAATAATAAGAAGAAACCAAAACATGCATTAATTCATAAGAATGAGTGTCAAGTGATTCGATATGGAAAGCCCTAAATTAAGTTAGTTCCTAGCCATATGCATGCCAAGAACTAAACTAATATCCAACATAAACTAAAAAAAAAAATACAGAACAAATAAATTACACAAAAGTAGTCTCCAATCTTGATCTCCAAGTTGTGATGAATTGTCAAAAGTGGGAACCGCTATTCTGACCTAGGAAGGTCCTTTTTATAGCCTAAAAAACGTTCCCAAACTTTTTCTTCTTGGCCTTGGCCCATTCCCATTCGGATTTGGCAGAATTCCTGTCGCGGCGCCGAAACTCCTGCGGCTCTCTGTACTTTAGGCGTCGTGGCGCTCTGATCTTCTTGGTTGAGGCGTGGCCACTGTTTTTCTCCCGGGTCGCCAACTTTCTAGCTTATTGAGCTATGGAACCTTTGTTTCTGCCCTCTTTTCGCTCCTTTTCGCCAATGTGCCACTTTAAACCATTATGACTCAAAAGAAAGAAAATCTATCCTAAGACGACACATATTTGTACAACAATGGGCAAAAGACTAACTAAAAATGACTCAAAAAGTGTATATAAAATACACCGATCAAATACCCCCAAACTTAACATTTGCTCGCCCTTGAGCAAAGATCAAAAGAAAGAAATAAAGACACGAAGGAAAAGAAAATAGAATGACTCAAAAACACTGATCACTTTGCTGCACAATTGTCACTTAGAAAAACATGAAAGTTAGAAGAATAATATGCAGGAACATATAGCATGGATATTTAGCATTCTAAACACATCAAGTTAGACATTTCGCAAATTCACTTTAATCATGCTCAATGGAAGTAAAAATACCTAATTGTGCATGTTAATTTCAAAATTCTATGACATGTTTACTTGCTATTCTCCACTAATCATGGATATACATATTAGAGATCTTCAGAACTTTTCAGGGTTGTAATGTGGGCTTAGGCAGAGGTAGGTAAAAATAGGCATTTCGGCTCAATCTTACGTACCATAAGCTCTTCTTGCTTTCGATTCTTCCCTTTTCTTTTGATTCTCTTTTTCACTTCATACCTATCTTTCCCCTCTTTTGTTTTGAGAGAATGAGGTGTATGATGAATGGCAGACACCCCAAAACTTAGGCTTTTGCCTATTTATTATTACTTTTTCATTGGGGTGCATCAAAATTATTCACTTTTTTTTTTCTCTTTTTCAACACTTTATATTCCAATCATCTTAATTTTTCACTTATGGCACAAATATGGAATTATAGGGTGTCAAAGAAAGGTCATATTTTTGGCTCAATGGGGCTGACTAGTGATACAATTTGAATATCAGAGATAGGTAAAAATGATAAGAAAGGGCTAACAAAGAAATGTCTGAATCATCTCCCTAACATGTGATGCGCGAAAAGATGCACACACTTAAACGCAAGTGCACGTTATCGTATCAAGTAGTATAGTCTTAGATAAGACCGAATATCGTCCTCTGGGATTAGGGTTCAAGTACCAACTATCTATTTTCTAGTATTTATTTGGCGAATTGATAATTGATTTGGTTGTTTATAACTACGAATTATAAAAGCTATTTAACTATAAAGGTTTACTTCAGTTGTGATGAGAATAGGGCTTCTATGTATCCTCACTATCCGCTTATGCTACTTACTACTGCATTACTTATGGTATTCTTCTTTTGGAGAAAGCAGGTTTACGAAATCGTTTTATACTCCCGTTAGGGTTATATAAACACTCAACCCCAGTATCGTTCCTTACCTAACTTTCGCTGATAAGGGTAACTCTATAGGAGGATTAAGAACAAAAACCTAGTTGACCGTCACGCACAATGCGCAAAATTAGGGTTGTTAAGCCTCTCATCAACGCTACATACTAATTGAGGTATTTTCATCCCCAATTCAAGAATGTCTACCCAACTTACAGCATATTCACAATCCCCCCTTTTCAGAATCTGATTAGAAATCATATAGTGATAATTAATTGTCAATTAATTACCAAGAATTCAACTCAATTATTGGATAGATCTCTCAATAAGAAAAATAACCATAAGCATGCATTAATTTATAACATAAGTTTCAAGAAGTTCAACATAGAAAGCCCTAAAAGAGAATTAGTTCCTAGCCATAAAGATGACAAGAACTAATTCCATGTTCATCATGCAAAACTGAAATAAAGTAAAGAAAAGAAAAGAAAATTACTAAGAACGAGTCTCCAAGCCTTCTAGCATCCAAGGATTGTGTTGTGGAATATTTACAAGGTGGAATGGTGGATGGATGGATGTAGAATGGTGAATGGTAGAATGGAGAATGAATAATTCTTCTAATGATGTAGAGTATTTATAGCCAAAAGAATCCTTTTGGTGAAGGGTTAAGGATTTATGTAGGAAAGGAAAAGTTATTAGAATCCTTTTAGGTAAGGGTTTTAAGGTAGGAAAAGTTATCCTTTAGGAAGGAAAAGTTATCCCTTTAGGATTACGAAAACATGTCAAATTCGGCCTGATTTCATAATTCCAGCGTCGCGCCGCGACTGATCAGCGCGCATGGCCCAATTTCAGCAACTCTCGGGACTTTCAGCACTTTGGCGCGTGGCTGCTGCGGCCGCGCATGGCTCCGGTGGCGTTTTCAGCGACTGTTTGTCGTCATTTTTCCGTTCGGACTTCGTCGGATCTCTTCTAAAATTACCGGAACTTCTTAGACTTCATTTCTTGGCCCTTTTTGTGTGCAATTCCATCTCATTTATGCTCATTTCATCTCCTTTTCGTCATTTCTCCATTTCTGACCGCTGTGACACAAAAGAAAGGAAAACGACCCTAATACTATACTAAACATAAATAAAATGAGTAAAATACTAATTAAAAATGACTCACAGGTGTAGATAAAATACACCGATCAAATACCCCCACACTTAACCTTAGCTCGCCCTCGAGCAAAGATAGAAAGAAATCCAAGAAAAGACTCAAAGAACAAAAATTAAAAGACTCACCGCCATTGATCACTTTCTTTGCATGAGTGTTAACTAGAAAAACATGAAGGTTAGCGAAATAATATGCAGAACATATAGCATGAAAGTTCAAAGACACTAAGCACATGAAGCTAGATATTTACAAACTCATATTATCATGCTTAATGGACGTCAATATACTAAATCATGCATTTAAATTCAAGAATTCCTATGGCATGCTTACTTGCTATTCTCCACTAATTCTGGATATGCATAAAAGAGATCTTCAGGACTTTAAGGGTTGTAATGTAGGCTTAGGTAGGGGTTGGTAAAAATAGGCATTTAGGCTCATTTTTGTGTACCATAAGCTCTTTAGCTTTTCAGTATTTCCCTTTTCTTTTTGTTCTTTTCTTCATTTCGATTCTATCTTTCCCCTCTTTTGTTTTGGGAGAGTGAAGTATATAATAATGACAAGCACCCCCAAACTTAGGCTTTTGCCTATTTCTTATTACTTTTGTATTGGGGTGCAACAAACTTATTCACTCTTTTGGTCTCTTTTTTTTAACACAATGTATTCCACTATTTCATATTTTCACTTATGGTACAATTTGTGGAAATATAGGGTGTCAAAGAAGAAGTTTCAAATTTAGGCTCAATGGGGCTGACTAGGGATATTTTTAAAGTACAGGATAGAAAAGAATGGTGAGAATTGACTATCAAAGAAATGCCTGAGTCATCTCCCTAACATGCATATCCTAACTATTTCGCTTCAAATAGCAAGCAATCATAACACATAAGCATTTATCATTTAGCATGCATAACTCAAGCAAGAAACTCCAATTAGACAGATTCTGTGAGTTTTTGGCATATCTCACCTAAGTGTTTAGATAGTTGCTTCAATTCCTTTACATTATTCCACCTTACTTCACTAGGTGTTTCTAGCAACTACAGCATACATGATCTTTGACAGACAATTATGACTCAAAAAAGAAAAAAAATTTGTGACTCAAAAATAAACACAAAACAAAATAAAAAAAAAAAAACTTAACTGAAACATAACAAGACACAAATAAAACACCCCCAAACTTAAATCACACATTGTCCCCAATGTGTGCAATACTAAAAAAATGGACAACTTACTGACACAACACAACGGTCATAATGGAGGTCTAGGAGGAAAAATTCTGGAATTTGCACGGAAATATGGCTCTACGAGTTCGCGCGGCACGAGATTTAGCGCGGCGCTGCTAGTAATGTGGCCTCTGGAGTTCCGCGCGGCCTCGATTCTGGCGCGCATGACGGCGCTTTCCTTTTTTCAGCGTTTTTGCTCCATTTTCCTCGGTTTGACTTTGATCCACTCGTCATCCAACAACACAAAACAAGAACCTAGACCGTGAGACTGTTCAAGACAAAATAAAATAAAATAAAGATGTAAATTAAAATAACATAATTAAAAATATTGGGTTGCCTCCCAACAAGTACTGTCTTTAACGTCTTTTAGCGGACGCCTTTAACCTTTACGAGTGCCCATTGGATCCTTCCAACGAGCTTGCAATCCGCAAATTTATTTTTGTAGGCCTCAATTTCCTACAACCATTTGTTCAAACAAGAGCCTTAAAAACACAATTATCCCCAAGTAGGCTTGTCTTTTATGCTTTACATAATGTAGGAATCCGTGAACTTCTACATCTCTCAACTCTGGGGTACCCTTGATGGTATGGGCTTCCTAATTGGGGATCAGCCGTGATAGCTAGTGGTGGTTCTTACGTAATAGGTGCGAAAAGGATTTCTCAGAGTCCAAGAAGGTAAATAATTGGATCTCTGCAATCTTTTCCTTTTCTACACCAACTATCTCACCAGATTCCTCAATAGTTGGGTTTGGTTCAGGCTCCTCAAATTGTTGTTCGCTGTTAAAAATGACTTCGAGTTCTCCTATTTGCAGTTCCAGCTTCTTAATGGCCAATCTCATTTCGTCCATGAACTGCGCTTGATACTTAGTGAGACTGAGTATGACTTCTCGCAATTCCTCTCTCTCTTCCTCTATGGTTGGAGCTCGATCATATTGACAGTAGAAATCCATGTCTTAAGGATCCCTGAGATGAATCAAAACCAACAACGAATCACGGCACACTTGTTTTTTTTTTTAATTTTTAAAGAAAATAAAATAAATAATTTAAAGAAACAAAAATAAAAACCAAATTAGAAATTAAAAATAGATAAATTTGATATTGAACTATGCCTAATCCCCGGCAACGGCGCCAAAAACATGATGCGCGAAAAGATCCACACACTTAAACGCAAGTGCACGTTATCGTATCAAGTAGTATAGTCTTAGATAAGACCGAATATCGTCCTCTGGGATTAGGGTTCAAGTACCAACTATCTATTTTCTAGTATCTATTTGGCGAATTGATAATTGATTTGGTTGTTTATAACTACGAATTATAAAAGCTATTTAACTATAAAGGTTTACTTCAGTTGCGATGAGAATAGGGCTTCTATGTATCCTCACTATCCGCTTATGCTACTTACTACTGCATTAGTTATGGTATTCTTATTTTGGAGAAAGCAGGTTTACGAAATCGTTTTATACTCCCGTTAGGGTTATATAAACACTCAATCCCAGTATCGTTCCTTACCTAACTTTCCCTGATAAGGGTAACTCTATAGGAGGATTAAGAACAAAAACCTAGTTGACCGTCACGCACAATGCGCAAAATTAGGGTTGTTAAGCCTCTCATCAACGCTACATACTAATTGAGGTATTTTCATCCCCAATTCAAGAATGTCTACCCAACTTACAGCATATTCACAATCCCCCCTTTTCAGAATCTGATTAGAAATCATATAGTGATAATTAGTTGTCAATTAATTACCAAGAATTCAACTCAATTATTGGATAGATCTCTCAATAAGAAAAATAACCATAAGCATGCATTAATTTATAACATAAGTTTCAAGAAGTTCAACATAGAAAGCCCTAAAAGAGAATTAGTTCCTAGCCATAAAGATGATAAGAACTAATTCCATGTTCATCATGCAAAACTGAAATAAAGTAAAGAAAAGAAAAGAAAATTACTAAGAACGAGTCTCCAAGCCTTCTAGCATCCAAGGATTGTGTTGTGGAATATTTACAAGGTGGAATGGTGGATGGATGGATGTAGAATGGTGAATGGTAGAATGGAGAATGAATAATTCTTCTAATGATGTAGAGTATTTATAGCCAAAAGAATCCTTTTGGTGAAGGGTTAAGGATTTATGTAGGAAAGGAAAAGTTATTAGAATCCTTTTAGGTAAGGGTTTTAAGGTAGGAAAAGTTATCCCTTTAGGTAGGAAAAGTTATCCCTTTAGGAAGGAAAAGTTATCCCTTTAGGATTCTGAAAACATGTCAAATTCGGCCAGCACTTCATAATTCCCGCGTCGGCGCCGCGGCGCCTGAAATTCAGCAACTCTCGGGACTTTCAGCACTTTGGGCGCCGCGGCTGCCGCCAGCGCTCCGGTGACGTTTTGGTAGTCTGTTTCGTCGTCATTTTTCCGTTCGGACTTCGTCGGATCTCTTCTATAATTCCCGGAACTTCTTAGACTTCATTTTTTGGCCCTTTTTGTGTGCAATTCCATCTCATTTATGCTCATTTCATCTCCTTTTCGTCATTTCTCCATTTCTGACCGCTGTGACACAAAAGAAAGGAAAACGACCCTAATACTATACTAAACATAAATAAAATGAGTAAAATACTAATTAAAAATGACTCAAAAAGTGTATATAAAATACACCGATCAAATACCCCCAAACTTAACCTTTGCTCGCCCTCGAGCAAAGATAGAAAGAAATAAAATAAAAGACTCAAAGAACAAAAATTAAAAAGACTCACTGCCATTGATCACTTTTGCTGCATGAGTGTTAACTAGAAAAACATGAAGGTTAGCGAAATAATATGCAGGAACATATAACATGAAATTTCAGCACACTAAGCACATGAAGCTAGATATTTCGCAAACTCATATTATCATGCTTAATGGACGTCAATATACTAAATCATGCATGTAAATTCAAGAATTCCTATGGCATGCTTACTTGCTATTCTCCACTAATTCTGGATATGCATAAAAGAGATCTTCAGGACTTTAAGGGTTGTAATGTAGGCTTAGGTAGGGGTTGGTAAAAATAGGCATTTAGGCTCATTTTTGTGTACCATAAGCTCTTTAGCTTTTCAGTATTTCCCTTTTCTTTTTGTTCTTTTCTTCATTTCGATTCTATCTTTCCCCTCTTTTGTTTTGGGAGAGTGAAGTATATAATAATGACAAGCACCCCCAAACTTAGGCTTTTGCCTATTTCTTATTACTTTTGTATTGGGGTGCAACAGACTTATTCACTCTTTTGGTCTCTTTTTTTTAACACAATGTATTCCACTATTTCATATTTTCACTTATGGTACAATTTGTGGAAATATAGGGTGTCAAAGAAGAAGTTTCAAATTTAGGCTCAATGGGGCTGACTAGGGATATTTTTAAAGTACAGGATAGAAAAGAATGGTGAGAATTGACTATCAAAGAAATGTCTGAGTCATCTCCCTAACATGCATATCCTAACTATTTCGCTTCAAATAGCAAGCAATCATAACACATAAGCATTTATCATTTAGCATGCATAACTCAAGCAAGAAACTCCAATTAGACAGATTCTGTGAGTTTTTGGCATATCTCACCTAAGTGTTTAGATAGTTGCTTCAATTCCTTTACATTATTCCACCTTACTTCATTAGGTGTTTCTAGCAACTACAGCATACATGATCTTTGACAGGCAATTATGACTCAAAAAAGAAAAAAAAATTGTGACTCAAAAATAAACACAAAACAAAATAAAAAAAAACTTAACTGAAACATAACAAGACACAAATAAAACACCCCCAAACTTAAATCACACATTGTCCCCAATGTGTGCAATACTAAAAAAATGGACAACTTACTGACACAACACAGCGGTCATAATGGAGGTCTAGGAGGAAAATTCTGGAATTTGCACTAAATACGGCTCTCTCAAGTTCGCGCCGCGCCGAGATTTGCGCCGCGGCCGCTAATCTTGTGGCCTCTGAGTTCCGCGCCATGCTCGATTCAGCCGCCATGGCGCGACGATCGCTTCCTTTTTTTTCGCTTTTGCTCCTTTTCCTGGTTTGACTTTTCACCCACTCATCCAACAACACAAAACAAGAACCCTAGACCGTGAGACTGTTCAAGACAAAATAAAATAAAATAAAGACAGAAATTAAAATAACATAATTAAAAATATTGGGTTGCCTCCCAACAAGCGCTGTCTTTAACGTCTTTTAGCCGGACGCCTTTAACCTTTACGAGTGCCCATTGGATCCTTCTGCGAACCGCTTGCAATCCGCAAATTTATTTTTGTAGGCCTCAATTTCCCTACAACCATTTGTTCAAACAAGAGCCTTAAAAACACAATTATCCCCCAAGTAGGCTTGTCTTTTATGCTTTCTATAATGTAGGAATCCGTGAATTTCTCTACATCTCTCAACTATAGGGGGTACCCTTGATGGTATGGGCTTCCTAATTGGGTATCAGCCGTGATAGCTAGTGGTGGTTCTTCTGTAATAGGTGCAAGAAAAAGGATTTCTACAGAGTCCAAGAAGGTAAATAATTGGATCTCTGCAATCTTTTCCTTTTCTACACCAACTATCTCACCAGATTCCTCAATAGTTGGGTTTGGTTCAGGCTCCTCAAATTGTTGTTCGCTGTTAAAAATGACTGCGAGTTCTCCTATTTGCAGTTCCAGCTTCTTAATGGCCAATCTCATTTCGTCCATGAACTGCGCTTGATACTTAGTGAGACTGAGTATGACTTCTCGCAATTCCTCTCTCTCTTCCTCTATGGTTGGAGCTCGATCATATTGACAGTAGAAATCCATGTCTTAAGGATCCCTGAGATGAATCAAAACCAACAACGAATCACGGCACACTTGTTTTTTTTTTTTTTAAATTTTTAAAGAAAATAAAATAAATAATTTAAAGAAACAAAAATAAAAACCAAATTAGAAATTAAAAATAGATAAATTTGATATTGAACTATGCCTAATCCCCGGCAACGGCGCCAAAAACTTGATGCGCGAAAAGATCCACACACTTAAACGCAAGTGCACGTTATCGTATCAAGTAGTATAGTCTTAGATAAGACCGAATATCGTCCTCTGGGATTAGGGTTCAAGTACCAACTATCTATTTTCTAGTATCTATTTGGCGAATTGATAATTGATTTGGTTGTTTATAACTACGAATTATAAAAGCTATTTAACTATAAAGGTTTACTTCAGTTGTGATGAGAATAGGGCTTCTATGTATCCTCACTATCCGCTTATGCTACTTACTACTGCATTACTTATGGTATTCTTCTTTTGGAGAAAGCAGGTTTACGAAATCGTTTTATACTCCCGTTAGGGTTATATAAACACTCAACCCAGATGCTCGTTCCTTACCTAACTTTCACTGATAAGGGTAACTCTATAGGAGGATTAAGAATAAAAACCTAGTTGACCGTCACGCACAATGCGCAAAATTAGGGTTGTTAAGCCTCTCATCAACGCTACATACTAATTGAGGTATTTTCATCCCCAATTCAAGAATGTCTACCCAACTTACAGCATATTCACAATCCACCCTTTTCAGAATCTGATTAGAAATCATATAGTGATAATTAGTTGTCAATTAATTACCATGAATTCAACTCAATTATTGGATAGATCTCTCAATAAGAAAAATAACCATAAGCATGCATTAATTTATAACATAAGTTTCAAGAAGTTCAACATAGAAAGCCCTAAAAGAGAATTAGTTCCTAGCCATAAAGATGACAAGAACTAATTCCATGTTCATCATGCAAAACTGAAATAAAGTAAAGAAAAGAAAAGAAAATTACTAAGAACGAGTCTCCAAGCCTTCTAGCATCCAAGGATTGTGTTGTGGAATATTTACAAGGTGGAATGGTGGATGGATGGATGTAGAATGGTGAATGGTAGAATGGAGAATGAATAATTCTTCTAATGATGTAGAGTATTTATAGCCAAAAGAATCCTTTTGGTGAAGGGTTAAGGATTTATGTAGGAAAGGAAAAGTTATTAGAATCCTTTTAGGTAAGGGTTTTAAGGTAGGAAAAGTTATCCCTTTAGGTAGGAAAAGTTATCCCTTTAGGAAGGAAAGTTATCCCTTTAGGATTCTGAAAACATGTCAAATTCGGCCAGCACTTCATAATTCCCGCGTCGGCGCCACCTGTGATCAGCCATGGCTTGAATTACAGCAACTCTCGGGACTTTCAGCACTTTGGCGTCGCCGCTGCGCCAGCGCCGCGACTCTGACGCGTTTTGAGCGGATTCTGTTTGTCGTCATTTTTCCGCTCGGACTTCGCTTGATCTCTTCTATAATTCGGAACTTAGACTTAATTTCTTGGCCCTTTTTGTGTGCAATTCCATCTCATTTATGCTCATTTCATCTCCTTTTCGTCATTTCTCCATTTCTGACCGCTGTGACACAAAAGAAAGGAAAACGACCCTAATACTATACTAAACATAAATAAAATGAGTAAAATACTAATTAAAAATGACTCAAAAAGTGTATATAAAATACACCGATCAACATGCATATCCTAACTATTTCGCCTCAAATAGAAAACAAGCAGACACATAGGTTTTCATAATTAATAATGCACAAATCAAGCAAGATACCCCAAATAGTTCGATTTCATGAATTTTTGGCATATCTAACCTAAGTGTTCAGATGATTGCTTCTAATTCCATTACATTATTTAACTTTTACTTCACTAGGCGTTTCAAGTGACTACAGCATGCATGATCAATAATAATAGAAATAAATAAAAAAATGACTCACAAATACTCAAAAACACACAAAACAAACCAAAAAAAGACTCAAAAACATTAAGACACCCCCCAAACTTAAATCACACATTGTCCCCAATGTGTGCAAGACTTAAAAAAATAAAAGAAAAACGGGACAACTTACAGACTTGGTTTAAAGTGGTGGCGGTGGCGGCGGATAATGCATGGACCACTGGTTGAACAAGGAACTCATCTCATCAAATCTCTGGTGCAACTGTTGTTGCTCCTGCCTTAGTTCTTGTTGTCCTTGCCTCAGGTCATGTTGACCTTGTATCATTATGTCAAAGCTCTGCATCATCCTCGTCCGGTTCATGAGCAACTACTCCATTATAGGCACTGAAGGTTCTAAATCCAAGGGCTGCTGGCGGCTTCTACCTGCCTCATGCTGAGCCTCTGTCTCAGGCTCATCTTCATCCATGACAGCCTCTGCTGCTGCTGGTCTTTGGTCTCCTTCTGCTTCTTCTTTGGAGGGACTGGTTCTGGGAAAGCATGCATTATCCCATATGACACAGGAGGTTGGCCCTTCTCATATGTATCAGTAGCTAGGGTTGAGACTCCATGTCTGGAACATAATCTGCAAATAAGTGATCCATGTCCCAACCCACCTGTAGTTACCAACCTACTGGTTTCTCCAATGTTTTGCATTATCTCCTTCACAACGTCAATCGTCTTCCCTTCTATGATTCCATATATCATTTTTATTCTACCGCTGGCACTCTGGTGAAGTGCGTTGATGGAATTAGGCGGGCACTAACGAAATATAACCAACCCTTGGCTGTTTTGTTGAACTGACATCTTCTCAGTCCTCTTGATCCATTTCTTGCAATATCATACTCAGCCCCAGGGTAGCATAATGTGTTTGCGACGATATCCCAGTTGATGTTGTTGGCGTCTCTAGACCAAGTTCTGAAATAGCTCCGATCATCGCCTCTTTCTTCAACGTCGGTTGTTCTTAATAGCTCATTCACCACTTCGGCCGTCACAGGCACATACTGTCCTCTCACAAAGCATCTACCATTTACCTTCTCCGGAAAGTTAGCATAGAATTCTATCACCATTACGGTGATCTGTGGTGTTATTCTTTCCGGATTAACAAATCTCTTCCACCCCATGACCTCTATCATCGCCCGAATATGCTCATAGACGTCTCCATCCTCAAATGACTCCCTTTGATACTCCATTCCTCTCTCAGGGATCAATGGTTTAGTACTAAGTTTGTAATATCTATCTTCAGCTTTTTGACTGACAAACCTAGTAGTATCATATTGAGGGACGAAGGTGGATGTGGAAGCTCTCCTCTTCTTGGCAGACATTTTTAGATATATTCGGCAGCGTTTCTTTGTTTCAGTGATATTACCCAGCAACTATCAATCAAACCAATCAACACACAGCGTAATCAGCAATTACAACACTATTCAACCCCCAAACTTCACTCAAAGCACCGGTACAACACCCCACGCTCACTACGTATAATCTTCCGCTACATTTTCACACCC
The DNA here is from genome assembly GCA_029844215.1 of Przewalskia tangutica. NCBI lineage: Eukaryota > Viridiplantae > Streptophyta > Magnoliopsida > Solanales > Solanaceae > Przewalskia > Przewalskia tangutica. The sequence continues at coordinate 32,213,754 of CM056727.1, read as the reverse complement.
AACTTCAACACACCACACACTATCCACCAATAAAGCACATCCCCAAACCTATTACCTCCCCTGATTGTTTTTGAAAATTTCAAGAAAAGTGATAAAGGTTACCTTGGACGGTGTTCTTCAAGATTTTCTTGTTCCTAATGATGGATTGAGACAATGGAATGAGGGTTGTTGTTTTGAGAAGGCTAAATGTGCAAGGAATTTAAGTATTTTGGTTGTGATTGAGTTTAGTTTGTGGAAGATTTTGAGTAATGGAGGTTGATTTCGTGGGTTTTGGAAGAAGGAAAGGTTTGGGTTTTTGATTTGGAATAAGAAATCGGATTAGGGCTCCTTTAAAATTTAGATTTTTCATTGCGGCGTCGCGGCCCTGCACTCGGCGCCGCGGCACTGCACTTGGCGCCGCGGCACCCAAACTTTTGTGACCCTCTGAACTTCCAGCGCCGTGGCGCTCTGATTTGACGCTGCGGCGCCTAAACTTCAGAGACCTTCTGGACGTTTGGCGTCGCGGACCTGCAATTGGCGTCGTGGTGTCCAACTTCATGCGCCCTTCTTCATTCTCGGCGCCACGACCCTCTACTGGGCGTCGTGGCGCTGAGCCGATTTTTTTTCCCTTTATTTTTTCTCTTCTCTTCCCGTTTTCGTCCTCCAATTTTTGGCCATGTACCTGTCATCACAACATGCAAACAATACCTTCCGTGAGACTGTTCTAACTCAAATTAAATTGCATAAAAAAAAACTTGGGTTGCCTCCCAAGTAGAGCTGTCTTTAACGTCTTTTAGCCGGATGCAAGTTCCTTATCAAGAGGCATGGGGTAAATTAACCCCACAACCTATCCATTTTTTAAACATTTTTCGCTTCCGCCTTCTGTTTTTCTTTTTCTCTTTTTTTTCCAAGAGAAGGTTTAGCGTTGCTCACCTATTCTGGCGGACTTATTTCCATTGCTTGGGCTTGTGATGGCTCAACCGATGTGCTGACAGTGCTGACTGCAAAACACTTGCTTATGACTAGGGGTTCAATGATGTGTTTAAACACCTTGAACACCATCTCTTCATTCTCCACTCTGGTTGTCAGCTCGCCCTTCTCTACATCAATCAGGGCTCTCCCGGTTGCCAAGAATGGTCTTCCCAATATGATAGGGATCTCATCATCTTCTTCCATATCAAAGATGAGGATGTCCGCATGAAAGAAGAATTTTCCCACCTTAACTAATACATCTTCAATCATTCCCCTGGGATGCACCACTGTCCTATCTGCCAACTGCAAGCTCACAGTGGTTGGTTTGGCCTCACCCAACCCCAACCTCTTGAAAACGGACTAGGATGATATTTATGCTGACCCCCAAATCACACAGGGCCCTGTTACATCTTACCATGCCAACTGTGCAAAGCAATGTGAAGCTCCCTGGATCCTTGAGTTTGGGGGGCAATTTCTTCTTCAAGATGGCACTGCATTCTTCTGTCAATGCCACTGTCTCATACTCAGCCAACTTCTTCTTCTTCCCAAGAATTTCTTTCATGAATTTGAAATAAGTAGGCATTTGCTCCAATGCCTCAATGAACGGAATGTTAATGTGCAGCTTTCTGAATACCTCCAAGAACTTGGAGAATTGCTTATCAACTGATTTCCTTTGCAACCTCTGAGGGTAAGAAATATTCTCCGTGTATTCCCTCACTGGGACTGTGAGAACTTTCTCTAACATAGGACGGACTTCAGTAACCCTCTCCCTCTCTGCATCTACTCTATGTCCTACTACAGGCTGGGGCGTAAGCTGTTCTAGCTGCTTTCCATTTATCAGCTGCACCGCTTGGCACTGTTCTCTGGGGTTCATCTCTGTATTACTAGGCAGAGTGCCCTGTGGCCTGTTGTTTGCCATCTTTGTCAGTTGTCCCACCTGCGTCTCCAAACTCCTGATAGAGGATCGTGTCTCTGCCATGAACTGGGTTTGTGAGTTGGTGAGTGTCAACAGGGCTGCTCTCAACTCATCTGGCTTTTCTTGTTGAGCAGGTGCACTGAATTATTGTGAAGATGAGGCCTGAGTGAATGGTTGTTGATTTTGATATTGGCCTCGAAACTGGTTCTGCTGCCCTTGGTCACCCCTCCATGAAAAATTAGGGTGATTCCTCCACCCTGGATTGTAGGTATTTGAATAGGGGTTGTTCTGGGGCCTTTGGTAATTCTCCACTGCTTGGCATTCTGCTTGCTCGATAGAGATGTTGTTGGGGTCTGCTGATGGGCACCTATCAAAGGTATGAGGACCTCCACACATCTCCCAACTCAACGGCATTTGAACTACATTCACTGACACTGTGTTCTGTTGCAGTTGCTTGGTCAAGAGAGCAACTTGTGCATTTAACGTTGTGATGGCATCAATCTCATGAACTCCTATTGCTCTTCTTCCACTCACCCCTCTGTCCTCTGTTACATGATTATTGGTGGCCATGTCTTCTAGCAAATCATGGGCTTCATGTGCTGTCTTCCTCATGAAAGTTCCACCTGCAGCTGCGTCAATGATAGTTCTTGTGGTCCCACTTAGCCCATTGTAGAAAATATGGACCAAATTCCACAGCTCAATGCTATGATGTGGACACTTCCTCTGTAAATCTTTAAATCTCTCCCAAGCCTCATAGAGTGACTCTCCATCAGCCTGATAAAAATTGTTCAACTCCCCTCTCAACTTAACGGCTTTGGACGGTGGAAAGAACTTTGCTAAGAACTTCTGTGCCAACTCCTGCCATGTGAATATAGAATCTGTAGGCAGAGAATTCAACCAAACTTTTGCTCTATCCCTGAGTGAGAAGGGAAAGAGCCTCAATCGGATGGCGGCTTCAGTAACGCCATTGTACTTGAAAGTTGCACACAATTCCAAGAAGTTCGTTATGTGCATATGAGGATCTTACGATGGCAACACTCCGAATTGAACAGTATTCTTCACCATACTCAGGATCGCAGGCTTGATTTCGAAATTGTTTGCTCCTATTATTGGGAGCTTGATGCAAGTTTGTGCTTCATTCACCCTTGGCAGCACATAATCTCCCAAGCTTCTCTCAGCTTGGACCTGGACCCTTTCTTCCACATCCATTGGTAACCTCCGGGGCATCCTTTGGTTAGGTTGATGATCGCCTAACCCTTCGTTCATCTCATTGTTGTTCTGCAAGCCCCCCATTGTTATTAAGGCCAAAATTCGTCTGTTTCTCCTATTCTGCTTGCAAGTCTTTTCAATCTCCGGGTTGAAGGGAATAAGTGTATCTGCTCCTCTTCTTCTTCACATAAACTAGATGTCTGTAACAGATCCAAATCAACAAACGGATCACGGCACACGGTTTCACGAATAAAAGAGAAAAATATAGTAATAAATAAAAACAAAAATAAAAATTAAATTAGAAATTAGGAATATATAGAATGATATTGAACTACGCCAATCCCCGGCAACGGCGCCAAAAACTTGATGCGTGATTTATGCACACACTAAACGCAAGTGCATGTGTCGTGACAAGTAATATAGTCTAGAAGACCGAGTTATCGTCCTCAGGGATTAATGTCCAATTATCAACCTCTATTCTATGGTATCTATTTGGTAACCGATAATTGATGAATTGTTTATAACTATAATTATGGATGCTAACTAAATTACTTTATTTTACTTCAGATATGGTGGAAATAGGGATTCCAAATCTCCTCAACTATCCGCTCATCTTACTTGTTAATGCAATTAATTATGGTTCTTCTTCTATTTTGAGACAGCAGGTTAACTAAGCCATTTTATACTCCTGTTATGGTAATATAAACACTCAACCCCAATATAGAACCCTTCTACCTTTCGGTGACAAGATTTACTATAAATGAGGATTAAAAGCAATAACCTATTAAGCTACACAAGTATCGGGGTACTTTCGTCCACGATTTAACCTATGTTTATTCAACTATAGCATATTCACAATCTCCCCTTTCGGCTTTCGATTAGAAATCATATAGTTTATGATAATTAGTGATCAATCAATTACCAAGCAATCAAGACAAATATTGAATAAATCTCAACAATAATAAGAAGAAACCAAAACATGCATTAATTCATAAGAATGAGTTTTAAGTGATTCGATATGGAAAGCCCTAAATTAAGTTAGTTCCTAGCCATATGCATGCCAAGAACTAAACTAATATCCAACATAAACTAAAAAGAAATAAAATACAGAACAAATAAATTACACAAAAGTAGTCTCCAATCTTGATCTCCAAGTTGTGATGAATTGTCAAAAGTGGGAACCGCTATTCTGACCTAGGAAGGTCCTTTTTATAGCCTAAAAAACGTTCCCAAACTTTTCCTTCTTGGCCTTGGCCCATTCCCATTCGGATTTGGCAGAATTCCTTGTAGCGCCAAACTCTGCGCTCTTCAGACTTTAGGCGCCGTGGCGCTCGATCTTCTTTGGTTGGAAGCGTGGCCGCGTATTTCTCGGGTCGCCAACTTTCTAGTTTTTTGAGCTCTGAAACCTCTGTTTCTGCCCTCTTTTCGCTCCTTTTCGTCAATGTGCCACTTTAAACCATTATGACTCAAAAGAAAGAAAATATATCCTAAGACTACACATATTAGTACAACAATGGGTAAAATACTAACTAAAAATGACTCAAAAGTGTATATAAAATACACCGATCAGAGAGCAGTGCTTCTGGGGTATGGACTTCACAAAAAGGTTACAAGTTATATGATATGGAGAATAGGATAATTTTCATGAGTAGAGATGCGGTGTTTATGGAGTCAATCATTCCTTTAAAAAATGCAACTGAAGGCAGACCTGGCTTCATGGCATTTTTTCTTTGAAGATCTCATGATGCCATGTAATCAGAGAGGTATGGTTCAAACTGAAGAAGAACCAACAATGCAGGCTACAGATCTTGACACAGCATGTGCAGACTGTGGAGATGATCAGGAGAAATCAGGAGAATGCACTGGAACTGACTGAGGAACAACATACTCAAACAGTCAAAAAATCTAGTAAATCATGTAAACCACCTATTTGGCACATAGATTATGTTACAAACCATGGTTCCTCTAGATGTCTATATTCCATTTCAGATGGAATCAATTATACTGGTCTATCACCTCACTATCAGAAATTTGTTGGCCAAGTCTCTAAGGAAATTGAACCACATAGTTATTCAGAAGCAACAGGTGACAAAAGATGAATAGAAGCAATGAAGGTTGTGATCCAAGCTTTGGAGGACAATAAGACATGGAAAATGGTGGATTTGCCAAGAGGAAAGAAGGCCACAGGATGTAGATGGGTGTACAAAATAAAGTACACAACATCAGGGGAGGTTGAGAAGTTTAAGGCCAGGTTAGTGGCCAAATGATATAATCAAAAGGATGGACTTGACTACTAGGAGAAATTCTCTCCTGTGGTAAAGATGACAACAGTGAGGTCTGTCATAGCTATTACTGCTGCTAAACAGTGAATGATCTATCAAATTGATATGTATAATGTATTCTTACAGGGAAATTTGTATGAAGAGGTTTACATGTTTCCACCAGAAGGTTTCCATATCAGAGGACAAAAGAAAGTGTGACGATTGTTGAAGTCTTTGTATGGTTTAAAGCAAGCCTCTCGGCAGTGGAATATCAAACTCACATGGACTATTCTTTGTTTGTTAAACAAAAGGAAGAGAGGCTAGTGGTGATACTTGTGTATGTTGATGATTTACTCATCACAGGAAATGATCTAGAGTTGATTCAACACACTAAAGAGATCTTGCAGGCAGCATTCAAGAGTAAAGATCTGGGAGAGCTTAGGTACTTCCTTAGAATTGAGTTTGCAAGAAGTACAGATGGAATTGTTATGCACCAGAGAAAATACACATTGGAGTTGATATCAGACATAGGACTGTCTGGATCGAGGATTGCTTCTTCTCCAATGAAAGTAAATCAGAAACTCACCACTACAGTGTATGATCAACACATAAGAACAACTAGTGCAGCAGATGACACAAGCACAACTAAGGCAGCATATGATCATTTACAGGATCTGTTGTTGGAGGACCCTGGAGTCTACAGAAGATTGATTGAGAGGCTGCTCTATCTCACAAATACAAGGCCAGATATTGCGTTTGTTGTTCAGTGTCTCAGTCAGTTCATGAAAGAGCCCAAAATGTCACATTTGGAAGCAGGGATGAGATCGGTGAGGTATCTGAAGAAGGCACCTGGATCAGGTATATTCTTGTCAAGTAGAAGCAGTTCCACACTCCATGTCTTTTGTGATGCAGATTGGGGTTCATGTATTAACACTAGAAAGTCGATCACTGGTTATTTAGTGTTGTTTGGACAGTCGCCTATAGCCTGGAAATCAAAGAAGCGAGCAGTGTCGCTGAAGTTCTGAGGCGAATATAGGGCAATGGCGTCGATCTCGAGAAGTCGTTTGGCTTGTTGGTTTGTATGAGGAATTGGGTATAGATATACAACTGCATGTGGCAGTCTACACAGACAGTAATTCTGACTTACAAATTGCTGCAAATCCTGTTTTTCACGAGAGGACAAAGCATATTGATACTGATTGTCACTTCATTAGAGAATTGATTCAGCAAGGATTGATACGTGATGCGTATATGCCTACGAGTGAGCAGGCGACATATGTACTCACTAAGGCACTTGGGAGCCCACATCACTGTCGAATGGTTTTCAAGCTAGAATTGAAAAATGTTTTCATAGAACCTAGCTTGAGGGGGGATGTTGAGATTAAAGGCATGGAAGATATTGCGGGGAAGAATACATAGTGTATATTCCTAGTATATCAGTTTTTATATTGTTAGAAGGTTATAATTGTAATTTACTACTAGCCTTTAGTTAGTTAGTATAAATAGTAATTGTAACTGCTCTTTCTGTTTTTTAATTCACTTTGTACGCATTTTGCTTTCTCTCTGTAAAAATGGCTTAGGGCCTAAACCTACTTTTCTTAGAAATGCAATTCAATTTGATTTGCAAGATGATGGAATTCTTCAGTGTTATAATAAGCATCAAGTTATTTGTTCAATAAATTTCTGGGAATAGGTCACGATGATACATATCTAAAGGAGATGAGACGACAGATGTATATTACCGTTAAATATCGACTAGAGCAGTGTATGATCAATTGGATAGAAGAAAAGAAGAATATGGAAACAGAAATAGAGAAGAAGAGTTGAGAAGAGAGAAATGGAAGAGAGATATTTGTGTGGGAGGTTTTCTTATTATTTCTCTTACTCAATATTACAAGTAGTGTTGTTATCGATCCGGACCGGTCCGGGTATCCACTTACCGGAACCGGTCCGATAAGCTTACTGGTCCGGACCGGTCCCGGACCGATAAGGTTTCGGTCCTGGAACGAGATCTGGTCCCGGACCGAAACCTTATCGGTCCGGTTCTCGGTCCGGATCGGTAAGAATTTTCCGGGTCGGACCAATTTTTTTTTTTTTAAATTGAATTTCCAATACTGAAATTGACATTCTCGGACACATTACCACAAAATGTTTACATTGAAATATATTGTATAGCGCGAGATATTTAGATTTGAAAATAGACAATTGGTAACAATTTGGGGTAAAAGTGAAATTGATTGGCAAGACGGATGTTTTTCGAAAAAATACGCGAAATCAAAAAAACATTAGGTCAAACGGACATCCGAGCGCAAAGTTATGACCATTTAAAGTTTCATTAATTTACAACTAATTAGAGCTGGCAGGAGGGAGTGGGGGCTTGTTGGGTGAAATTTGGTGGAGGCGGGGTGGGGTGGGGATTGGGGGTGTTCTGGGTATTTTAGGGTTCTGTCCGGTATTTTTGATACTCGTATCCGGACCGTTAAGATTTCGGTCCGAGTATCAGTCCGGATTTACCGGTCCGGTTCTCGGGTAATTACCGGAAGTATCCGGACCGCTAACAACCCTAATTCCAAGTATCACATCATATTTATAAGCTAGACTTAACTGGACTAACATCTTAATAACAACTAATCTAACAACTTTAATCAACTTAACCAACACTTAATTGACCTTCTATCATACATCTCAACACCCCCCTCAAGATGGGCACTGAAAATAGAGTTTTCAGTCCTAGCTTGGTAACAATATCAAAACACTCTACTAACGAGCATCATCATCGTGGTACTTGTAACAACGAGATCAACACCAAGAGCTGCATAAACAAAGAACCTCGCGGTTGCACGATAATTGCACCACAATTCTCAACAGAAATAACACTACTAATTGTTACTGCTCCTGGTGAATTGTTTGTGATATTTTGTTTTGCAGCATCAGTGGTAACAACAACATTAGTAGCCACAACTATAGTATCAACATTACCAACTCTTTTCTCCTTATCCGTCAGCAAATTTGGATGCAACTTACAACATTCAATCTCATCTGATTGCAAATACATTTTGACTCTCTGAAAAAACACCTTGCTGTTTAACTTCTTAGTTTTATGCAAGATTGTTCACATTCTCGTAAGCTTCTCTAGCTTGCGTTATTTGTGCAATGGATGAGTTATCATGAGAAAATGCTGAAGGGTCACATAAACTACTTATCTACTTGATATTGTATATCAATATCACTCTAAAGAGGCCTGAAAGTTGCTGAACTTTAGCTGAAGGAACCAAAGCTAAAACCATTAGCAGTGATAACAGAAGAACCATTAACACTCATGGCTTCATAAAACCATTTTCAAATCCATCAATGTTAGAAACCTCTGTAACTTCCTTACATGCCTCATCACATCCAGTGTTTTCCCAACACTGTCTTAGCTAAACGATCAAGGTCATAACGAAGTAGATCCAAATCATCCATTTTCCCTATCCTTTAAGCCAATACTATCAAAATAATCTCTGGATGCATTGCCATCCCAAATATGAATGCCATTCTATTGTAGGACCTTTATACTTGTTGATCCACTGATGAACCACAGTAGTTCTTCAACAACACCTCTCCAAAAACTTTCATTTTCAGCTGTCGCATATCAAAATCAGTAGCATTTTCAGTAACAGGTTCCACAATAGAATTACCAAGTTGAGTGACAAGATTATAACCCTGCTTACTACTCACACTATCAATTAGTATATAATCAGCTTCAACATGCTCCATATAATCAAGGCTACGTTTCTCAAGCTTGACTGCAAACTTGCCATCAGCAGTGGAATAGTAACAACTTTTCCAGTTTGCAACAAAACTCCACTCCTCTTTGCCTCAGACATGAGGCAATCAATTATAGTAGATGAACTATCACTAGTGGGAAAGACCCTTCCATCTTCCTCAACCTTCAATGCCAATAGCTGCTACTGCTCATTTCACAAGCAATAAAATTGCTCCTGCATTTTCAGTGATTGCTACATTAGCAGCAACAACAAAGAACCCTTCGTTCTCTAGTCACAATTGGACTAGAGAATCTCTCGATTCTCAACAACAAAGAACCCCTCGTTCTCTAGTCATACTCGGACTAGGGAATACCTCGATTCTCCCTATGCAAAAACAATGACAAGAACCCCTCGTTCTCTAGTCACACTCAGACTAGATAATACCTCGATTCTCCCTACGCAAGCTTTTATAATGAGCTCTGACATGCAGTGGAGTCTCCCTCAATTTCTAATCCAATTCCGGCTAGAAATTCCTCGATTATCCTGTCCTGAGCTAAACACGTGAAAACAGGCAATCTAATAATTGATTGACCTGTAAAAAAAACTTTGTGAATTGAGCTTCAACTCAACCCTGATTGCTTCCGATGAAGCATCCCTCAGTTCTCAGTCGATATGCAGCCGAAAACTCCTAGATCCTTCCATCTATCTATTGTAACTGAAGTGTTCTCCATCATTGCTAACTACAACCCGATGTCTCAGGTCTTTTATCAAACACCTGAGGTGCGTGTATTGCCTCAGCCCTCTCAATGGAGTTTAATGGCATCCTTGTCTCCATGATAGGTGGTATACCCTGCACACCATGTACTAGAGACGTATCCCTGATGCTACACCATTAAGATATGATTCCAAAATCCCAGAACAATCATTCTGCGCCTTGGAATCTGAATCACAGTTTCCCTGTGAAGTGATCTCTGTGTTCAACCGTGAGCTTTCCCATCTTCCACAAGATCCATCCACATAGCCATATGCTTCCTCGATCAGCCTCATCTCAATCCAAACCTTCATTGCATGTAAATTCATCATGTGATAAGTTCCAGGCGATCTTCGCCGCCGCAATGACAGCCAAAAGCGGAGTGTATCCACAGAAAACGATAACTTCAGCTCCATCGCTCAAAACTCAGAGAACAATTTTCTGATTTTTAGATTAACAAACCAATTCTCTTAAATGTTTCAACAGTGGCCTCTCGGATCAAGTACTCAAAACCCAGACAAGTAATCCGAACCAGAAACCGATTCGAAACAAAGAAACATAAATCGATTTGTAAATTCTATCAATTGAGGACGAAATCACCTAACCAGTTTATCATCGTGATCCAGTTCTTCATCGTGAAATGGAATCCCTCGATTTCCAGTTTTAATTCGAACTGGATGTCCCTCGATTCACCTTGCTATTGATAACTTCGTTGTTCAATCGAAAAATGAGCAATCAAACAGTAATCGATTAACCCTAACTGAAATCCTTCGATCTAAATTCCTCGATTCCTCTCAAATCCTTGAAGAAATATCTAAATCCGATCGATTAAGGCTTTGATACCACGTTAAATATCGACTAGAGCATCGTATGATCAACAATTGGATAGAAGAAAAAAAGAATATGGAAACAGAAACAGAGAAGAAGAGTGGAGAAGAGAGAAATGGGAGAGAGATATTTGTGTGGGAGGTTTTCTTATTATTCCTCTTACTCAATATTACAAGTATCACATCACATTTATAAGCTAGACTTAACTGGACTAACAGCTTAATAACAACTTTAATCAACACTTAATTGACCTATCATATATCTCAACAAGTCCGCATGGCGTTCAGTAGTTACCGAGGATAATTGGAAAAATGGCCAAGATCGAATCGTCGTGGCCAGTGGGGTTACTTCTTGAAATAAAGGAGGGTCCCTTGTGCGCAGCGTGGTAGTGGTCTAACCTTTGAAATCAGTTGAGTTACCATGATTAACTCCTTCACAATCCTGTCGGATCGGGGTATAAGGGCTCCTGGGGTGGGAGATTCACCTTTTGGAAAAATCATATATCTCAACAATTATGGAATAAGATTTTCAGTATTAATGGGTAAAATTAATTTAGCGATAGTTCATGATATTGATTATTGGATAAGAAGAAAGATTTAATTGAATTCACTACAGCGAAATTATGAATCTGCACCTAATTTGTTTGATATATATATATATATATATATACAAGCCAAGAAGGCCAGTTGTTACCTCGAAGAAATCCGAAATAAACGTTCTTGAATGTGGAATGATATAATAATACAAAGAGTATGGTCAGTCTTTCTTTTATCATGGCAGGGTGAAAGCTCTGTTTTGTCCTGCTATAAAAAAAAACGACTCTTTTTCTTTATGTTATATTCCACGTTCTTGAACTATTATTTTTTTTGGGATTTCCACTCATTTGAATTTGCCACTCCATAATCTTTCTGATAAAGTAATAACTTTAAAATTATTAAAATAAAATCACCTGTTTCAATTTAAAAGAGCATTATATCTTTGGTTTTTTTTGGTTCTTTATGTTATGTTTTCTTCCGAATATGATTCTCTCCTTTTCTTTTTATTGATTGAAGAGAAAGCATCTATTCCCATTTTTCTACCAATACAACTTTTGCTTTCTCATGTATCATGTTTATTTGTTACTGACCTCCATCGTACTTCTTAATGTCGTCCACTCAATTTGTTTTCAGAATTAAAATAATTATACTGATTGAACAAAATATAGCCATCGATCAACTATATACTCCGGTGTAAACGTCTAAATATAGAAAACAATATATTCCCTATTTATAATTAGAATATTTTCATAATATATTGTGTAAATATAATTATAATAAGACTATAATTCCTCTTTTGTATAGGTTTAGGATTCCTATTGTATAAGGGATGAACATCAGACTTATATATATCTTTGATATTAATGAAAGACTCTTAAGGAGATTAATATCGCCTTACACAGTATCAAGAGCAGAAAGAAAAACCTAGAATTTTTCTACCGTATGCCCGCGCCCGCCCCTGGGCGTCACGTGGCGCCTCCCTTTCTCTACCCAAATTCTTAGTTTTTCTTCTCCATTCCTCTATTCTCTAAATTGATACTCAGGATTCTTCCGTTGTCCTTGACGCATCTTCCTCCACAAATCCCACCACCAAGTCATCACCCTTTTTTCATCCCGCCCTAACTGTTTCCAACATCAAGAATCATATCTATCCTTCTTGATCAAGAAAATAGTCAGTATTCTCTCTGGGTTGAACTGTTTCGCAATCATGCATGTCTCTATAAGGTGCTTGATCATATTGATGACAAAATTCCGCGCACTCAGGAGGTTGATGATTCTAAAGGCGTCGTCTGAGCCAAGGCGTCAACGATGGATATATGGTAGTATCTCTCAGGATCTGCTCCTTACTATCATGAAATTTGATTTCACAACCCTTGACTTGTGGAATCGTTTGGAGGAAATTTTTCAGGACAACAATCACACTCGTGCCGTGTATTTGGACAAACAATTCAATAAAACACGTCTTGAAAACTTTTCTAATGTTTCTGAGTACTGCAAGCAGCTTAAACTTTTAGCGGATCAACTCTCCAACGTCGACGCTCATTCACGACGCTAAAATGGTGCTCCAAATGATTGCAGGCCTTACTAAGGGCGAATATGATACTTTGGCCACCATGATCCAACAGGCAGATCCGCTACCAAGTTTTAACATAGCTCGCTCACAATTGTTGCTCGAAGAAACCTGGCAGGATGAGCACGCAGCAGTGTTAGCGTCGACTCATGACCCGAGATCGACGCCACGGAAAACTCCCAACGGCGGCGGGGCAGCGGCAGTGGAAAAGGCCGCGGCGGTAGAGGAGGTCGTGGCCATGGCAAGGGTCGCGGTCTACAGAACCAGCAGCAGCAACAACAACAAGGATCGCAGAACAAGCGAGGCTGCGGCTCGCCAGCGATTCGTCTACGTCGGCGCTGATATAGGGCCGCGTCGCGAGTCCAGAGCCGCGGCACAAGGTCCATTACAGTACCATCAACCCTACAATTCGTATTCTTACATGTTATACCCCGTATTTCCAGAGTATGTACGTAAGGGCATACGTACGAAAATTTAGCCTTAAAGATTAGACATAGGACGATTTTTGTACCTGACCCGAAAGCGGATGGTTTTCCAGGTAAACGTTTTACAAAACTTGCGTAGGGTAAATTACGGCTATGCCATTTCTAATTTTGCGGATTTTTCCGAGAGATGTAATATTTTGGACCAACGGGAGGTGACACTTGTCACCCTCGTTGGAGCAACGAGGAGGCCACGGTTGGCGAGGTTTTGGGAGCACAAAAACATGGGCCATTGTTTGTGGAGTGATTTGAGGAGTAGGTTAGGGGCACTTGGGCAAATCTTGGCCTCCACTTGCCACTTGGCTTGATCATGGCCATTGGTTTCCTATAAATACCCCTTTTGAAGACTTATTCATCCACTCCACAAATCTCCAAGTCTTGAAATCCCTTCTCCCCTGTGAGCTTCTCGTCCTAGCCTCACACCTCAGAGAGCCTAGCAGAAACACCCTCTCCCTCCTCTAGCCTAGTGGCTTTGGCCTCGAGCCCCCTTGGTAGAAAGTTGTCTTCCAGTATAGCCACTATTTCAAAATACCCTAGCCCCAAATCCCTTTTAGTATTTAAGTAGAAGTTGTTGGAAACTTCTAAGGGTTCTTGGAGCTATCGGAGCGTGCAAACTAGGAGCTAAACCTTGCTCAGGATCGACATTTAACTTGGATAATTTTGGGCTTATCGAGGTAAATATCTTGTCCTTATTGTAATTGGATATTACATGTAAGAATAGTTAAGACTTGAGTATAAGATAAAGAAGGATATTAAAGAATAGAAGTGAACGTAATCACAAGTAGAAGGGTATATGAAGAAGAATTAAAGCGTACTTACATGGAATTTGTTTTAGATGAACTTGGGTAGCTTAGGGTAGGGAAGTCTTTGCCCGATTTTCCGTAAATTAAGAACCCTCTGCTTAGAATAGTCTCAGAGTAGTCAGACATTGATAGGCGTGTCGACTATTATGAGTTGATTCTCTGCGCGCGACATATTCGACTTGGCGGTGGATTTCGCGAAGGTATGTGATTCTTCCTACACTCTTGAGCATGATATTTTAAAGTATATATATAGTACGGTAGGCGACGTGTGTTAGCGAACGTAGCTTTACGGCAATGTCTTTTGACTTAAGCCTGAATAATAAAGATCTTAAAAGTCTTTCAAAAGAATTATAAATCAGTTTCGAAAGAAGAAGAATATTTGTTTTTAAAACAAGAAGCTTAAGAGTTATACTAGCTTTATGGGAAGTTAAGTATAACGACTTAAGAAAGATAAAAGGAACAGTTTACTTATGTGTTTATAAAAGACTTATATTGATTTATGGAAAGTATAATAAGATGATTTGATAAGTAGACATGATATGATGCTATGTGTGTTAGTGTCTTGTAACGTTTGTATAAGAGGGTATTCTTGTTGTACTTATGTTGTTTAACGATAAGCTGTTATGTTAGTATTATATCACTCACCTCTTGACATGTTACCGGGGGTTAAGCCCTCCGTCTGGGGTAGACTCGGTGATGCAGGACCGTGATTCGAGAATACCTCATGCGGGTCCAGGACCTATGCGGGCTGCGAGTTCGAGGTTAGTGTGCGGCCTTTATGGTCATGCGGTCTATGTGGCCGTGCGGACTACGAGTCGGGGCGATCTTTGAGAGTAGCTACCCTCGATGCGGGAATACCTTATGCGGGCTATGTGAGTGGCCTATGCGGACTACGGAGTCGTGATTAGGCTTGCATAATGATACTATGGGCGATTGGCCTTGCCCGATCATTCGCGGCCTAGAAAAGACACATTACGATTTACATTATTACTCTTGTTTGTGATGTGGCACTATGTGCGATTACATTGGTTGTTTAAATGCATATTTGTAAAATTGGTTTTAAAATGATATGATTTCATTTAAGTACTTTCTGATTTCACATACTTAGTACTTGTTATCGACCTCCTTGAGGCTGCGTTAATCGCAGTAAAGGCGGCAGTGCTAGATCCGCATCCTTAGGATCTTTTGCGTTGGTGTCGTGAGCTCCATCTTCGGAGGCTCGACTTTTGGGTATGATCTCCTGTTGTAGATAGTTTTGTCTGATCGGGGTATGGCGGGCCCTGTCCGCCATAGTTGTTTACTTCCAGAAGTGCAGTAGTCTATTATACAGTTGGGATGTAAGCGCGATTTTGATATATATATATATATCAGAAAGCGCCACTTTCTCGAGATAAAATGTGTATCTTTTAAAATTGTTTCATGTCTTATGTTTTTATATTACGCTGATTTTCTCGATGTATGGCTGGCAGGTGCGGGTAAGGCACGATCACGGGCCGGGCGAATCGTGACAAAAGTTGTATCGAGCGATTAATCCTCGGAAAGTGTCTACAGGCCGTATCCGATGAAGTCGTGATTATCGGTGTGTTGTGCACCACACGATAATCGTGAGGCTATAGGATATTTAGGATTGGTTTCCATTCTTCTCACTCGAGATCGTGCCTTAGAAATTTGTTATAAGTTGGACCCCTAACGTGTTCCTTTTACGTAGATTATGCCTCGCGTAAAGGCAACCGGGCGAGAAGGCGAAAGCGTAGGAGGCGCTAGTGGGACACCTAGAGTCACGAGGCCTGGCCCGATCTATACGAGGCGGCGAGTTCCACGCCGCCCGACCCCGAGAGGTTTAGGGCGCTACGATGGTGATGAGACCACGATACTGCACCTCGATCCACCGGCTGGAAGCGACGAGATGGGTTACAAGAGATGGCCCGATTCTTGGCGGGATCGTGGCGAACATGAGGATAGGTTGGATCACGGCGATTCAGCCGTACATGGTTCACCCAAATCGAGCGATTTGAGGCTACGGGATTTTACGAGTTGTAGCGCTTGAGTTCTACGGTCGAGGCACGAGGATGATCCGCAGGAGTTCATCCGTCGATGTGAAGGATCACGCAGTGATCAAGGCTTGAGACCGTCCGTGGTCTTATTTCACGTAAGGCTGCGTGATACCGCGATCGATTGGTTTGATTCGTGGGAGTTATCTCGGGGAAGCGCGCGTCCCGGCTTGGGACGAGTTCTCGGAGGCCTTTCTCACTCATTTCTTGCCTCGCGGATGAGAGGGCGCGGTAAACGATTTTTGTTCTTTGAGGCAGAGGGCCACGATTAGAGAGTACAACGTTGAGTTTGATTCGTTGGCTCGATATGTCCCTGCGTTGGTGGCAGATATGGAGGACAGGGTGCATCGTTACGTCACCGGGCTAAATGATTATATGGCCGAGTCTTGTGCGGGTGTGGCTCTTCATCCAGGTATGGATATTACGCGTGCGAGCTCGTACACTTGGATGCGAGGCGTAGAGGCGGCGGGTTGTGACAGCAGCGAAGAAGGCCGGGACAGCGAGGTCTTTTGGTAGCTATCGTGGTGGCGGCCTCGAAGCGATCTAGATTTGCACCACGGCCCGGCTCGAGCACTCCTACACCATCCTCGGGGCGGCCAGATATTCGAGGCGCACCGGGGCCCGGGACTTGAGCGTCCAGGCGGCGAAATGCGGCGATCGGACCACCCGCCGGTGTGGCCGTCACGGTAGATCCCACGGGAATTGTGGTGCTGCTACGGAGTTTATTCTGATTGTGGCCATCGTGGTCACTTTGCGGCTTGTCGTCAGGCCAAGGCGGCGCAGATGGTAAGTCGGCTACGAGTTCTTTCGCGGGTGCCCGTCTCTCTGATTTACTCGCCCGGGAAAGGTACTCGTGGGTCGCCAGGTCGCGGAGGTCGTGGCGGGTCCCGATTCTAGCGGTCCTCGAGCCGTATTTATGCCTTGTCCGGCCGGCGGGATCGGAGGCCTCACTGATGTAAATCGCGAGTACCTTATCGGTTCTGGATTTGATGTGTATGCCTTGATAGATCCGGGTTCTACTCGTCCTATATATCTCCCCTTATTGCTAGTAGGATAGGGATGAGCACGAGTCCATAGACCCTTTTGAGTAGCTACGCGATGGGTGATTCGGTGGTAGCTCGGCGGGTATATAGGGCTTGTCCGGTGACCGTATCTGATCGTCGGACCACTGGCCGACTTGATAGAGTTGGATATGACCGATTTCGGCGTGATCGTGGGTATGGATTGGCTAGCTTCTTGCTACGCCAATGTAGCTGCGAGAGAAGTAATGCAGTTCAGTTTCACGAGGCCGGTTGTTGAGTGGGAGAGGAACATGTATCGCAGAGGTAGGTTTATTTCCTACCTCGAGGCTAGGAAGATGGTGCGAGAAGGGTATATTTACCATCTCATTCGGGTGTTTGATCTCGAGGCTACGGTACCAGATTTTCATCCGTTCGGTAGTGAGAGAGTTCCCAGACGTGTTTCAGGCGACCTCCGGGTATCCTCACGAGAGGAGATAGAGTTTTGTATCGATGTCTTTGCGGACACTCGGCTATTTCCATTCGCCATATAGAATGGCACTGCCGAGTTGAGAGAGTTGAAGGACCGGTGAGGATTTCTTTGGAGAAGCGGCTTCATCGAGCCTAGTGTTTCTCCAGAAGCGCGGTATTGTTCGTGAAGAAGAAGGGCGGGGCTGCGCATGTGTGTTGATTCTGACGGTGAACAAGGAGACCATTAAACGATACCCTTCCGTGATTGATGATTTGTTCGACGATTGCGAGCGCGAGATGTTTCTCAAGATTGATCTGCGATCGGGCTATCATCAGTGCGAGTCGAGGCGGATGTCCCTAGATGCATTCGGACGAGACGGGCATTATGAGTTCAGTCATGTCTTTTGGGTTGACCAATGCTCGTGGTATTCATGGATTTGATGAACCGAGTGTTCAAGCCATTTTGACACGTTTGTGATAGTGTTCATTGATGACATCTTGGTTTATTCGCTCGAGGCGGGAGCGTCACGGAGCATTTGAGGACGGTATTGAGAGTTCTCGGGACCAGCGATTATACGCCAAGTTTTCCAAATGTGAGTTTTGGTTGGCCGGTGGCTTTTCTTGGGCATATTGTGGGTGATGGTATTCGGGTGGATACGGCCAAGATCGAAGCGATCGGGACTTGGCCTGAACCTACTACTCCGACAGTGCGCAACTTTACGGGCCTCGCGAGTTATTATCGGCGGTTCGTAGAAGTTTGCTTATCTCTGCACCATTGACTAGGTGACTCGGAAAGCGGCTAAGTTTGATGGTGATGCTTGTGGCGGGGTTTCGATTCTTGAAGGAGGCGGCGACCGCCCGTTCTTACTCTTCCGGAGGGTCGAACGGTTATGTTGTGTATTGTGATCGTCGGCGTCGGGCTCGGATGTGTGTTGATCACGGTGGGTAAGGTTATAGCGTCGCGTCAGCGGCTTAAGAAGCATGAGAGGAACTACCCACCCATGATTTGGAGTTGGCGGTGTGATTCACACTTTGAAGATCTGGAGGCACTATTTGTATGGGGTTCATGTGGATATTTATACGGACCACAAGAGCCTCCAAGTATATCTTCACGGAGGAGCTGAACTTACGGCGAGGCGGTGGTTAGAGTTGCTTAAGGATTATGATGTCGATATCTGTACCACCGGGAAGGCGATGTTGTGGCGTATGCCCAGTCGTAGGTCGATGGGTAGCCTATCGGATGTGCGGCGGAGAGGAGGGCATGGTTCGCGATTTGCATCGATTAGCGAGCCTTGGTGTCCGTTTGATTGATTACGATAGCGATGGGGTTCGAGTTCGAGAGGTTGCGAGTCTTCCATCGTCGAGAGGTGAAGAAGCGGCGATTTGAGGATCGATTTTGACACGCGATGCAGTGATATGGCTCTTCGTGAGGAAGGGTCCTTTTGGTAGCACTTTGATGGGGTGCTAAGGTTTGAGGCGAGTTGTGTGTTCGGATATTGCGGGACTTGGCGGCGGTTCTGGGAAGCACACATCGCGCATTACTCTATCCATCCAGGGTCGAACAAGATGTACCACGACCTTAGATCTGTGTATTGGTGGGATGGCTTGAAGAGGGCGTGGCGAGTTTGTAGCTCGATGCGTGTTGTCAGCAGGTGAAGGTAGAACACCAGAGGCCTGGTGGTTTGTTGCAGACGATTGAGATCCCGACCTGGAAGTGGGAGGTGATCAATATGGACTTTATCACAGGATTACCTCGCACTCAGAGGATACATGATTCTATATGGGTTATCGTCGACGGTGACGAAATCAGCCCACTTTCTTCCGTCGGGGCGACTTTTTCGGTGAGGATTATGCGGACTTTACATCAGAGAGATCGTCGGTGCATGGAGTCCCTATTTCGATCATATCATACGAGGAGCCGGTTCGGCTAACTTACGGAGGTCTTTCGAGAAGGGTTTAGGGGCGAGTGAGCACAGTCTGCATTCCATCCACAGACGGACTGACAGCAGCGCACTATCAAGACTCTTGAGGATATGCTGCGAGCCTGTGTTATTGACTTCAGGGGTAGCTGGGAGGATCATTTGCGTATAATAATAGCTACCACTCCAGTATTCAGATGGCGCCTTATGAGGCCTTGTATGGGAGGAAGTGCAGATCGCCGATAGGCTGGTTTGATAATGGCGAGTGCGATTAGTGGGACGGTTGGTGCGTGAGCGATGGATAAGGTGAAGCTTATCCGAGGCGATTCTTGGCGGCTGAAGTCGGCGAAGTCATATGCAGATCATCATCGTCGGCATCTGGAGTTCGAGGTTGATGATTGGGTTTTCCTGAAGGTGTCACCCATGAAGGGTGTGATGAGATTCGGGAAGAAGGAAACTCGGCCAGTACATTGGGCGTTTTGATTGTCGCGAGGTAGGCAAGGTTGCTATGAGTTGGATCTGTCGTCCGAGCACGGAAGCGATGCATCCGGTGTTTCATGTTTCTATCTTTGAGGAGATGTATCGGGGATCCATCTAGAGTACACCGATTGACGATGTCCGGTGGCCAGGGTTATCGTATGAGAGATTCCCATAGCGATAATCGATCGTCGAGTTAGCGTCTGCGGACGGGGCGTGGCAGTCAAAGTCTTGTGGCGGAACGAGCTCAGGGAGGAGATGACGTGGGAAGCTGAGGAGGACATGAGGCAGAAGTATCCTCACTTATTCCCCACACCTCCAGGTAACTCACTTTCCTACTTGTTGATTTAATTTACTTATTGCCTAAGTGTTGTTTTGTGGCCATATGTGGCATTTGCTAACTGTTTATGTTATGAAGGTCCTTATCATTATCTGTCTTGGGAGGGAACATTCGGGACGAATGTTTCTAAGGAGGGGAGAATGTTATACCCCGTATTTCCATAGTATGTATGTAAGGGCATACGTACGAAATTTTAGCCTTAAAGATTAGGCATAGGACGATTTTTGTGCACAACCCACGAAACGGATGGTTTTCCGACGAAACGTTTTACAAAACTTGCGTAGGGTAAATTACGGCTATGCCATTTCTAATTTTTGCGGATTTTTCCGAGAGATGTAATATTTTGGACCAACGGGAGGGTGACAAGTGTCACCCTCGTTTGGGCAACGAGGAGGCCACGGTTGGCAAGGTTTTGGGGCACAAAACATGGGCCATTGTTTGTGGAGTGATTTGAGGAGTAGGTTAGGGGGAACTTGGGCAAATCTTGGCCCTCCACTTGCCCCCCACTTGGCTTGATCATGGCCATTGGTTTCCCTATAAATACCCCCCCCCCCTTTTGAAGACTTATTCATCCACTCCACAAATCTCCAAGTCTTGAAATCCCTTCTCCCCCCCTTTGTGAGCTTCTCGTCCTAGCCTCACCCTCTAGAGAACCTGGCCGAAACACCCTCTCCTCCTCTCTAGCCTAGTGGCTTTGGCCTTGAGCCCCCTTGGTAGAAAGTTGTCTTCCAGTATAGCCACTATTCCAAAATACCACAGCCCCAAATCCCTTTTAGTATTTAAGTAGAAGTTGTTGGAAACTTCTAAGGGTTCTCGGAGCTATCGGGCGTGCAAACTAGAGCTAAACCTTGCTCGGGATCGACATTTAACTTGGATAATTTTGGGCTTATCGAGGTAAATATCTTGTCCTTCTATTGTAATTGGATATTACATGTAAGAATAGTTAAGACTTGAGTATAAGATAAAGAAGGATATTAAAGAATAGAAGTGAACTGTAATCACAGTAGAAGGGTATAACAGAAGAAGAATTAAATCGTACTTACATAGAATTTGTTTTAACGATGAACTTGGGTAGCTTAGGGTAGGGAAGTGCTGCCCGATTTTCCGTAGAATTAAGAACCTCTGCTTAGAATAGTCTACGAGTAGTCTAGACATTGATAGGCGTGTCGACTATTATAGGTTGATTCTCTGTCTTGCGACATATTCGACTTGGCGGTGGATTTCGCGAAGGTATGTGATTCTTCCTACACTCTTGAGCATGATATTTTAAAGTATATATATAGTACGGTAGACGTACGTGTGTTAACTGAACGTAGCTTTACGGCAATGTCTTTTGACTTAAGCCTGAATAATAAAGATCTTAAAAGTCTTTCAAAAGAATTATAAATCAGTTTCGAAAGAAGAAGAATATTTGTTTTTAAAACAAGAAGTTTAAGAGTTATACTAGCTTTATGGGAAGTTAAGTATAACGACTTAAGAAAGATAAAAGGAACAGTTTACTTATGTGTTTATAAAAGACTTATATTGATTTATGGAAAGTATAATAAGATGGTTTGATAAGTAGACATGATATGATGCTATGTGTGTTAGTGTCTTGTAACGTTTGTATAAGAGGGTATTCTTGTTGTACTTATGTTGTTTAACGATAAGCTGTTATGTTAGTATTATATCACTCACCTCTTGACATGTTACCGGAGGTTAAGCTGCCCTCCGATGCGGGGTAGACTCGGTGATGCAGGACCGTGATTCGAGAATACCTCATGCGGGTCCGGGGACCTATGCGGGCTGCGAGTTCGAGTTAGTGTGCGGCCTTTATGGTCATGCGGTCTATGTGGCCATGCGGACTACGAGTCCAGGACGATGCTGAGGAGTAGCTACCCTCGATGCGGGGAATACCTTATGCGGGCCTATGTGAGTGGCCTATGCGGACTACGGGAGTCCAGGATTAGGCTTGCATAATGATACTATGGGCGATTGGCCTTGCTTCGATCATTCGCAGCCTAGAAAAGACACATTACGATTTACTGTTATTACTCTTGTTTGTGATGGCACTATGCGATTACATTGGTTGTTTCGCATATTTGTAAAATTGGTTTTAAAATGATATGATTTCATTTAAGTACTTTCTGATTTCACATACTTAGTACTGTTATCGACCTCCTTGGCTGCGTTAAATCTGCCGCGGTAAGGGCAGCAGTGCTAGATCCGCATCCTTAGGATCTTTTGCGTTGGTGTCGTGAGCTTCATCTTCTCGGAGGCTCGACTTTTAGGTATGATCTCCTGTTGTAGATAGTTTTATCTGATCGGGGTATGGCGGGGCCCTGTCCCGCCATAGTTGTTTACTTCCTTAGAGGTCTGTAGTCCCATTGTACAGTTGGGATGTAAACTGCCAGATTTTGATATATATATATATGCCGAAAGGCGCCCTTTTCTCAGATAAAATATGTCTCTTTTACAATTGTTTCATGTCTTATGTTTTTATATTCTGATTTTCTCGATGTATGATCGCAGGTGCGGGTAAGGCACGATCACGGGCCGGGCAGTCGTGACATTACCATTTGTTGGGCCCGCTCGGCCTCGCGGCAGCCCACTTCACGCGGTCAGTCCGCAACCTCTCCGCATGACACCCATCGAGTTGGGTCGAGCGTTGACACCTCTATGCAACAACCTGACAATACTTGGTACATGAACTCAGGCGCCACATCTCACGTCACCCAATCTGCATGTACTTTTCCTAAACTGTTTAGTTTAAAGCATCCTCAATATGTTACAGTTGGTAGTGGACAACGCATTCCAGTTAAAGGTTATGGTACCTCATACACACAACCTCCTCATCCACCTTTCTCCCTCAAAAACTCCCTATATGCCCACACATGATTAAGAACATCATATCTGTCCGCCAATTTACTCGTAATAATTCTATCTCTGTGGACTTTGACCCTTTTGGTTTTACTGTGAAGGATCTTCATACGGGGACACTTCTTACGAGATGTAATAGCACGGGGAATATTTATCCATTCACCTCCACCCCCGCTGCCAGATCTTAATCTCCCGTCACTCTAGCGGTTATTTCTTCTTCAACATGGCACAATAGGCTTGGTCATCCAGGAGTCCCAGTCTTTAATTTTCTTAGAGGCAATAATTTCATTACTTGTAATGGAAAGCTTGCCCAAAATTGTGTTTCTTGTTCTTTAGGCAAACATATTCGTCTTTCGTTTAAATCATCTACTAGTGTTACTTTTGCTCCCTTTGATATTATACATGACGATTTATGGACGTCTCCTATCTCTAGTTCTCTCGGTCATAAATACTATCTTGTGTTGCTTGATGATTTTTCACACTATGTTTGGTTATACTCTCTTAAATTTAAATCGGAAGTGTTTGCCAAATTTCTTGTGTTTCACAAGTTCATTCAAACACAATTTGAAAAAGACATAAAATCATTTCAGTGCGATAATGGTCGTGAATTCAATAACTCTATGTTTCACCATTTTTGTACTAATAATGACATGGTTTTTTGTTTCTCCTGCCTCACACCTCACCACAAAACGGTAAAGCTGAAAGAATCATACACACCATTAACAACATGATTCGCACCCTATTGATTCATGCCTCCCTCCCTCCATCATTACGGGTACATCTTTGCTAAAATGTCAGAATACGTTCTAAATATTCTCCCTACTAGCACTCTTCGTAATATGACCCCTACCGAAATTCTCTACCATAGAGTCCCCTCCTATGATCATCTACGGATTTTCGGTTATCTGTGCTATCCCAACCTTAGCTCTACCGCCTCTCACAAGCTCGCTCATAGGTCCACTTCATGTGTCTTCCTAAGATTCCCGCCGAACCGTAGGGGTATATATGCTATGACTTGTCGACTCATCAAATCCACATCTATCGTCACGTCACATTCGACGAGACCACATTCCCGTTTTCAAATCTTCAAAAATTCCAAAAACGGGATTACTCACTCCTTGACGAGCCTGCCATCTCTCACATCCTCCTCGAACAACTAACTTCTTTTATCCCGTCCTCAACGTCGCGACCCTGCATTGAGGCGCCGCGGCGCCAAAATTCCTGCGAGTCGGCACGCGCACTGCGAGCGCGCGGCGCCAAATATCGAGAAGGCATGCGCCTAACGCCGCAGCTCCTGCTCTCGGCGCCTTCGACGACTTCTCCCCCACCATCTCCTTGTCCAACTTTACCCCCCATCTCAGACCCCACTCAGCCACCCAATGTCCCTACTCATCCAATGGAAACTCGTTCAAAGCATGGAATCTTCAAACCCAAAGTCCATTTCAACTTGTCTTCCCAAACCATCTCTCCCCTTTCAAAGAATCCAAAATTGGCCAAAAAAGACCCTAATTGGAATGCAGCTATTTATGAGGAATTCAATACTTTGACTAAACAGCACACGTGGGATCTAGTACCTAAACCTGAGGGGTGAATGTAATTCGTTGTATGTGGTTTTTTGTCACAAGTTCAGAGACAATGGAGATCTTGAGAGGTATAAGACCCGTCTTGTGGCTAATGGCACAAATCAGCAGGAGGGCATTGATTGTGGAGAGACCTTCAGCCAGGTTGTCAAATCACCTACCATTCGCACAGTTTTGAGCATTGTCATGGACAAACACTGGTCGATTCATCAACTTGATGTGAAGAATGCATTCTTACATGGGGACTTGAGAAAAACAGTGTACATGCATCAGCCGTCTGGGTTCACCCATCCAGCAATTCCTCACTATGTATGCCATCTCCGTAAGTCACTATATGGCCTGAAACAAGCCCCCCGTGCGTGGTATGATCGCTTTGTCAGGTATATCTTGCAGATTGAGTTTGTATGTGACCGGTGTATTTTACATACACCTTTTGAGTCATTTTTAGTTAGTATTTTACTCATTTCATTTATGTTTAGTATAGTATTGGGGTCGTTTTCCTTTCTTTTGTGTCACAGCGGTCAGAAATGGAGAAATGGCGAAAAGGAGATGAAATGAGCATAAATGAGATGGAATTGCACACTAAAAGGGCCAAGAAATGAAGCCTAAGAAGGTCCGGGAAATAAAGAAGAAATCAGACGAACAAAGGACGAAGAAACGAAAAATCCGGAAGAATGCTGTCACCGGCGCTGCGGCGCCTGGCAGCATCGCCGACCACTGAAGTCGTCCGAAAGCTCTCTGATTTTCAGGCACCGTGGCGCCGGATTGCAGGGCCGCGGCGCCGACGCGGGATTTCTGAGTTTTGGGCCGAATTTGACACGTTTTCAGAGTCCAAAAGGGATAACTTTTCCTACCTAAATATTCCTTAAACCCTTTACCTAAAAGAATTCCATAACTTTTCCTAAACCCTTTACCTAAAAGGATTCCATAACTTTTCCTAAACCTTTTACCTAAAAGGATTCCATAACCTTTCCTACCTACATAATCCCTATCCCTTTACCTAAAGGATTCTTGGGTTATAAATAGTCTCTACATCATTAGAAGAATTCATCATTCATTCCACATTGCAATCCATCACCCAATCCACCACACCATTTCATTCTCCATCCACCATTCCATCTTGTAAATATTCCACAACACAATCCTTGGATGCTAGAAGGCTTGGAGACTTGTTCTTGAGTATTTTCTTTTCTTTCTTTTTGCTTTGTTTATTTCAGTTCATGTATGGAGATTATATTAGTTCTTAGCATGAATATGGCTAGGAGCTAATTACTTTGTTAGGGATTTCCTTGTGATTCACTTGAAACTCTATTCATGCATTAATATATTAGTTTGGTTTCTTCTTCACTTATTTAAGATTTATTCAATAGTTGTTTTGATTGCTTGATAATTAACTGATCACTAGTTATCATCACTTATATGAGTTCTAATCGAAATCCGAAAGGGGAGATTGTGAATATGCTATAGTTGAATAAACATAGGTTTAAATCGTGGACGAAAGTACCCCGATACTTGTGTAGCTTAATAGGTTATTGCTCTTAATCCTCCTTTGTAGTCAATCTTGTCATCGAAAGGTAGAAGGGTTCTCCATTGGGGTTGAGTGTTTATATTACCTTAACAGGAGTATAAAACGGTCTAGTTAATCTGCTATCTTAACGTAGAAGAAGAAGTCAGTCTAATTGTATTAAGGATTGAATAGAGTGGATATTTGATGATCTTGGATGCCCTAATTCTCCATCATAACTAATTTAAATCAAAGTATTTTCATAATTAGTTTATTTCCTACATTATTAGTTTAGAATTCCAACTCAATTAACGTTAACCAAATAGAAACTAAAGCATAGATAATCGGTACTTGAAAACCAGTCTCTGAGGACGATATTCGGTCTTACCTAGACTATATTATTTGTCACGACACGTGCACTTGCGTTAGTGTGTGCATAAATCGCGCATCAGTATGCAGCAAGAGTGATACATCACTCTTCATTTTTCATCGATGTAGTAGCACTGCTTACTTATTACTATACGTGGATGATATTGTTCTGACTGCCTCCTCAGATAGATTGAAAAATGAGATTATTGTCTTGCTTAAGTCCGAATTTGCAATGACTGATTTGGGAAAGCTGAGTTATTTCTTGGGGATATCAGTGACCAGGTATGCCAATCACATATTTTTGTGTCAGCGTAAGTATGCAGAGGAGATAGTGTACATGGCTAAGATGGCGAATTGCAAAGTTATGCCTACTCCAGTCGATTCGAAATCTAAGCTCAGTGCTATAGATGGTGCTCCAATCTCCGATCCTACTCTGTATAGGAGCCTTGCAGGTGCACTTCAGTATCTCACATTTATCAGGCCAGACATTGCTTATGATGCTCCGCAGGTATGCTTATTCATGCATGCCCCTAGAGAGTCTCACTTCACTGCTCTTAAGCGTATCATTCGATACATTAAGGGCACTCTTGATTATGGTTTGCACCTATACCCCTCTGCGCTAAACAGGTTGCTCTCATATACGGATGCAGATTGGGCAGGGTGTCCGGACACGCGACGCTCCATCTCAGGCTTTTGTGTTTTCTTAGGGGATAATCTGATTTCTTGATGCTCAGCGACATGCTACCTATCTAGATCCGATCAGAAATTTGAGTCTGAAGCATTGCAAATGTAGTAGCTGAGATTTGTTGGCTCAGAAACTTACTGTTAGAACTTCAGTGTCCTTTGCGTCAGGCATCTATTGTGTACTGTGATAATATCTATGTCATCTATTTGTCTCATAATCCGGTTCAGCATCAGCGAACCAAGCACATTGAGATAAACCTACACTTTGTTCGTGAGAAAGTTGTTTTAGGCCATGTCAGAGTGTTACATGTTCCATCATCATATCAGTATGCAGACATTTTTACCAAAGGACTTCCCAGACAGTTGTTTCTTGACTTTAGATTCAGTCTCAGTGTCCGGCCTCCTCCCTCTCCGACTGAAGGGGTATGTAAACGTGTAAATATAGGAAACAATATATTTTCTACCCATAATTAGAATATTTCCATATATTGTGTAAATTTATGGTAAAACTATGATTCCTCTTTTGTATAGGCTTAGGATTCCTATTGTATAAGGGATGAACATTCTACTCTATATATACTTTGATATTAATGAAAGACTCCCCAAGGAAGATTAATATCGTCCTACATCCAGCTTATTAACTTTATAGGAGTACATTATTAGTATAAAAATTATTTGCACTAGTATATCGCTTAAAATTCAATTATATATAGGCAAATTTGTCAGAGACAACCTTTTATATATCACATTTTGCGAGAGACAGCCTTTTAATTTTTTTTGCAATGTCAGACCTTTTTTTTTTTTTTGCGAAAGTCAACCTTATAACGAAAAATAAAATTTTCTCTTAAAAAACTAACACCCTTTATTTTAAATTCCAGAAACACCCCTTCTATTCCTTAATTTCAAATGACCGCATTCTCTGTATTCCTTTCACAATAGATTATGCGACTTCATCTCCCCCATTACATAGCGACTTCATCCTTTCAAGATCCATTCCCCCATTTCGTTTTTTCTTCATCCTCTTCAAGACCCATTTTCCCCATTTCGTTTTTTCTTCATCCTCTTCAAGACCCATTTCCCCCATTTCGTTTTTTCTTCATTTAACTTGTAATTCGCTTCTGCGACTTCATCCCCTGATTCTTCATCTTCCCCGGAAACTGCTGCATTCAAGTAAGTTTTTACATTGTTTTCATTTTGTCATTATTAAATTAGGTAATTGATTTCTCTGAAAATAACTTGCAACTCGCTGCATAAAAATTAGGGTTTTTTATCTAATTTTCTAATCGATTGCTTTCAGGTTTGTTGTTGCTGCAATTATGAGTCGAAATAGTAAACCCATTAACATTAGGTTGTATCATGGGGGTCAGTTTTGTGACAAAAAACAACAAGACAACATATGAAAAAGAAGGTATTGCATTATGTGTCACGCCCTTTTTCGACCGCGACATTATTCCAACTCCTGCTTAAGAAAATGTTAGAAAATAAAATAAAATGTTAAAAGGTGCTAAAAATGCTAAAGGGTTCGCGGAGTCGTCACCTAATTAGTTTTGATGAATTAGGACACCTAAATGTCAACTAGGTAAAGTCAACATTAACTCTATTTTAATGGTCTGCAGAACTAATGTGAGATTCTGGACAAGGGTTTTTTATTCATCTAAAGGGAAGGGGTTAGACACCCTCTAAGATCCGCTAACTTGCGGTTGTCCGTTCAAACCTAGGTTATTATTATGTTAAGAGTGCAATGCGTGTTTAAAAGATGTTACAAGTGTTTTATATAAAAAAATAAAAATAAAAATGTATTTTGATAAAATATTTATAAGACTAATGCTATAAAAATACATGTAAAGTTTAAACGTATGCATTTGTATTATTTATGAAAAATGATGCAAAGTTGATGTATTTACTAAAGATATGCATTTCATTTGCAAAATCGATTTTGATTAACATATGCAAGGTATGATATAAAAGATGTTATTTTTTACAATTAATAATAAGAAGATAATTTTATTATGAAATGAATTATAATGTCATTAAGTGATTTATGAGAAAATCAACTTCTTTTGTTATGCATTAACTTCATGATTAGATATGCAATTTTAATTGTTAGGCAAGAGATTAGACATGCATGACAAGCCTAAGATAAATAACTAGAAGTGCATTTCTAATTCTAAATTACCTTCCCACCTTATATGTTCAAAGACTAATTTCTCTGGATCTCCTGCTAATTACAAAGTTAGATGATGAAATTACAATAAACAAATAAAGACATAAACATGAGGCAAGGAGGTTAAGAGAGTAAATAAATTGAAGTGGATGACTCCGTCCTTTTTTTCTAGGAATTGCCGAGGAGGGAATGCGATAGGTGTAGATGTGGGCCTTCATTGACGAAATTCGTGATGAGTCTTGCCATGAGACTCTTCTCCAGGCAGCGAACCGAGGCAGCGTATCAAGTCATCGATTCACTCGGAGTTTGGTTGCTATGCGATTAAAGTTTGAAACTTTGGTTTTGGAAGCGAAAGTTGTTCTGCTGGATGCCTATTGGGTTTTTACTCGTTTTCCCGGGATGCTGATGCCTGCGGATTGAGTTATTAACTGATGCTTTCTTGCTAATTTACGATATGGATTAATGTTTTACTCCCTAAAAATGGATGTCTTCCCCTGGTGTTTTTATTATGCGAGAACTGATGCCCTTTTCTCTTGCTGATTTTCGATGGGTTCCTTACTGTGGTCGTGATATTTTCCTCTTACGATGCCCTTTTAGCCAAATTTCTCGATGCATATAATGTGTCAATCGATTGGTATTTATAGCATGACTTAGGTTTTTGAGTTATGGTAATTTTTGGTGTAAGGCAAGTTCTGATTTTGGTACTGATTTGTTACGATTTTAGTGACATTTGGGTCTTGATTCGGTTCAATTTTTATGGTAAGAACAGGGGTGTCGATATGGTAGTTGATTCATGAGGTGATTCTCCGGCGAGAATCCCGGTTAGGCGATGGGAGCGAGGGCAGCTAGGCTTGGTAACTAGGTTTAGGTTTAGGTTTAGTTGTTTCTTGTTTTTGTCGATAGGGAAGGGGAAAAGAAAATGAAGGGGTTGTTTCTAAAGATGAAGAGGGTCGTTTGGGCTTGCGGGTCGTGGGCTGCGAATTGGGCTTGGGCGAAATTATGGGGCTTGTGGGCTGGTAGTTATTGTTTAATTAGGTAGAGTTTTAAGTGTATTTGTTTTAGTGGTAAATGAGTGGGGTTTAAATTATTTTAATACCACCTTAGGTGCTTTGTTAGTCTTAGCTTAGATTTAAATTATTACAATAATAAATGTGGGCGTGCTAATTAATTAGTGTTTAATGCTTTATAGTGCGAGACCATTATTAAAATTTTATTTATTATACAGGCTTTGCGATGTTACATTAAAATTGAATTAATGGGGGGTTTAAATTGCAAATAATAATTATAAAATTGCTTTGGGTATTAATAAATATGGATATAATTTTAAGGAATGCTCGATGCGACGCCATTAATAATTTATTTATTTACGTATTTATTATTATTTAAATTATTAAGAATTAATGGAAATAGAATAGGGCTTAAATTATGAATAATATTTAGGCAAATAACAACTGCGGACGTGAGACTCAAAGTGCTTAATACTCTACGTAAAATGCGGTGTCATTATTAAATTGCTTATTTATGTATGTACTAATGTTTTATTGTTGCATTTTATTATTATAAAATTATTAAACTTATTTTGAAAAATTAATGTAATTTTATAGTTAATGACTGGACGAGGGGGTCAAAATTGGGTGTCAACATTATGTTACAACTGTGACACACTCTCACCAAGAAGAGAAGTTAAGGCTGAGATAGGGTATCACAAAGCTTATTATGCAAGATCAAGGGCTTTAAAAATGATCTTTGGGATGCTAGCATAGAGTACCAGAGAGTTTGGGATTATGCAGAGGCTATTAGGAAATACAACCCTGGTAGCACTACTGTGGTGAAGGTTGCAGGGATAGAAAATCCATCTCATGTATTTCAGAGGTTGTATGTGTGTCTGCAAGCTTGCAAAGAGGGGTTCCTGAGTGGATGTGGGCCCATTATTGATGTTGATGAGGCACATTTGAAAGGCCCAAACACTGATATTCTTTTGACAGTTATGAAAAAGAATGGTAATAACAATATTTTCCCTGTGGCATGGGCTGTTGTGGAGATAGAATCATCTGAAACATGGAGTTAGTTCTTGGAGTTGATGAAAAATGACATTAGTTCAGTTGTTGCATCTGTGACTTGGCTCCATGAGAAAGATGATTTGACATATATGTCTGATAGACAGAAGGTATGAGATTATGTAGTTCTGCGCCAGACCACTTTTTATTCTTATTTACTTAGTTGTTGAAAGAACACTTGGTTTATTCTTCATGTTTTACTGAATTTGGGGGCAGCTGTTAGAAAAAAACATGTTTCAGCAGGGGTTTAACTATATGCTCATTATCATGTCAAATAATAACTCGTATGGCTTATTTCTTGCAGGGGTTACTTGATGTTTTTAACAAAGTCATGCCAAATGCAGAGACAAGGTTCTGTTGTAGACACATATGGAGTAATTTCAAGAATAAATTTCCTGGTGTAATATACAAGGAGCATTTCTGGAAGGCTGCAAGATCTTCAACAACGGTAATATGAAGTGTCTGTTGAATGTGATTGTGTGGCTATATATTGTTAATTATATAGCAATGGCTAGAAATAACTAATGTTGTTTTATATGTTGTGACAGCATAATTTCAAGGTTCACATGGAAGCTATAAAGGCTTTAAATGTTCATGCCTACAATTACTTGGAAGGCATACCCATATGCCACTGGTCAAGGCATGATTTCAGTACTTCATCAAATTCGACATGCTTTTAAACAACTGTTGTGAATGTTTCATTAATGTGTTGAGAGAGGCAAGAACAAAACCAATTATGCAACTCATGGAATGGATTAAGAGGTATGTAATGCAAAGGTCTTTGGCAAAAAGAGAGGGATTAAAGAAATTTGATGGATTGATTATGCCACCAGTGGTGAAAATGGTTAATAGGGGTTTGGAGGAAGTAACTAACATGAGGGTTAATCAAGTTGACCTTCAACATTTTGAGGTTGATCATGACAATGACACATTTGTTGTGGACTTGGAAACAAAGAGCTGTGGAAGATCAAGAAATACAACAAGTGAAGAGGGCAAAAAAGCAGAACAAGTGCAGTAGATGTGGTGATCTAGGTCACTACAAAACTAAGTGTTCTAATACTCTGATGCCTGATGCAGAAAAGAAAGGACCTGTACAAAAGAAATCTCCATCCAAAACAAAGAAGGCTGGAACTGAATCATGTATTCTTCCTCTAAGTAATTCTATTCAAGCTTCACAAGTTTCAACATCAACATGTACACTACCACCAATGGCACAAACTCAGAATTTAAGTCAAGGCTAAGATTGTAGTATTAGGCCATTAGTTTTTGTAGTACGAGACCACTGTTTTTGTAATTCAACTCACTATGTTTAGTGGCATTTTTGGCTTATTTATCAGCAAGCAATTCACTGTACTGCAGTTGCTACCACTGTTTTTGCTGCTCTAAGTTAATGTAGCGTGTACAATCATTGAAATATAGCATTGAGTAGCAAGAATTGCTTCCAGTTCATTATGTATGCTGATGTGCACGAAAGTTTTCCTTCTTTTTGTGTATTTTTCCTCAAATGTATCATATTTCTATTTCTTAAAAAATTAACAAATCCCTCCTATCTTGTTGGTCTTAGAGTAGATTCAACCATTATAATGATGAACAATTTTTACAATCAAAAGAAAGAAAAAGAATTAATCAAACAACCAAGTAGAAAGAGGACATTCCATTCAAATATCATAATGGTTGAACATTACATAGACCTTCCAAAAGGAATTACAAACAACCCATAATGGTTGAACATTACATAGACCTAAACATTTCAGCAGTAGCATTTTGGCTGAAATTTCAGCATTAGCATTTTCTTTACGCTGATGAGCATTTAAGAAGCGGCGTGTGCAGACAGCTGCTCCATTTTTGGCTGAGATTGTGCATAAGACTAGAATTGGCTGTCACAAGACATAACTTCTATATGAACCTTGAAATTATGCTGTCACAAGATATAAAACAACATTAGTTATAATTCTAACTCAATCGTCGTCGACATCGTCGAAATATAAATTCGAACAAATAGAACAAACAACAACTAACAACAAAACAAACAAAGTCGTCACTTAGAACCTTCTAACTCAATCGTCGTCGACATCGTCGAAATATATGGGGTGATTCTTTTTTTAAGAAATTGGAAAAAATCGATACTTAGAACCTTACACTCGGGTCAAAATAAATTTTTATGTTGACGATTGAGTTCACTGTCGATTAGAAATTTCTATGTCGACGATTGACTTAGAACCATATAACTATCGATTAACACATAAATTTAAGAAATTTCTAACTTTCTTGAACGCGATTAGAAGATTGGATAAAAGCCCTAGTTTTTATGCATCGAATTGCAAGTTATTTTCAGAGAAAGCAATGGCCTAATTCAACAATGGCAAAACGAAAACAGTGAAAAAACTTACTTGAATATAGTTGAACGAATCGATGAAGAAGCAGAAATCGATGATGTTGCAGAAGACGATGATAAAAAACGAAATGGGTTTTTTTGGGTTTGGGTTGTTGAGGAAAAACGAAATGGGGGGGGGGGGTGAGTTCTTGAAGAGATGAAGTGCAGAAGTTTTTGTGAAAGTAAGTTCTTGAAGAAGAGGAGATGAAGTCGCAGAATCTATTGTGAAAGGAATACAGAGAATGCGGGCATTTGAAATTAAAGGAATAGAAGGGGTATTTCTAGAATTTAAAATAAGGGGTGTTAGTTTTTTAACATAAAATTTTATTTTCCGTTATAAGATTGTCTTTCGCAAAAAAAAAAATAAGTTCTGACATCGCAAAAAAAAATTAAAAGATTGTCTCTCGCAAAATATGATATATAAAAGGTTGTCTCTGACAAATTTTCCTATCTTCTTATACCAAATATGGATTAGCAACCTGCAAAACATAATAAATAATAATATGTTGTACTTACTAAATTATAATGTAGTATAAAAATCTTTACAACATACAATGATACAAATAAGAAAAATTTACACAGCATATGCGTGTCAGCGTGTGATCTGTGTATAATAAACAAATATACGTTGTACTATTAAATTTGTCGTCATTGGTCAGTAAACAAATTTACATCTCAAAAATAGGTACTTCGCCTCATTGACTATATGCCACGTACTTAAATTTGTTTGGTGCTTCATTATGGATTCAAAGGAATCTCTCACGCGGGTGCAGGAAGTCTTGTTTGTGTTCTTTCTTTTTGGTCCGAGCCATGCATTCTATATGTCTTTTGGTCTTGATCTGAGCACTCATTTAAGTACTATGAAAATTGACATAAACACAATCCCTCAAGAGTGTGATGTGCCAGGCCAGGCAAGACTTAAAGGTTGTAACCATCTGGTAAGTGGTAAGAGATTTTTCCAGAACGCAAAAAGCTGAAGGTTAGCCTTGCATGAACTAGGGAAAGATAGAACTCAACTTCACACTGGTTAGTAAATCCTTGACATGTGTCAAAACTGGAAGTATACAACTGGTGTATATCGAGTATATCATTTGTATATCATGCAGTTAGTGATAAGTTAGTTTTTAGAGGTATTTAGTTTGTTATTGGTGTGATGATTAGATGACAGCTGTGTACAGCTATATGAGCTTGTAAGAGGCAACTATAAATACCTCATTCTTATGTATTGAATCTTAAGGAATGGTATAAAAAAAAGAGGGGAAAAATATTCATCACTAAGCTAGCTAATACAAAAGATATTTTTCCTCTTCTTCATTGTCTAGCCGATCACCATTGATGAGCGTGAGCTCATTACATGGTGCATTCTCGATAATTTCATAACATGTACTGTTAGTAAAGGCATCTTGACATGAATTTATGGAGCTTAAAGTAAGGAAAATAATTTTAGAAAACTCCAATAGTACAATTTTTGTGTCCAGTATTTGCATTCTAAAATTATATCAAATTCAGCCATGTCTTCATTTGTTTGTATGTTTCACGGTGCACTTGCTATGTGCTGGTGAGCTTTTATTTATGTGATATTTTTTAGGGAAGATAACATTTAAGGAAGAATATGTTTGGAGCTAATGTTCAAGTCTTCATTATTTCATAGAGAGGAAAATTATGTGGCTGATTACTTAGCTAAATTAGCCTCCTCAAGTGAAAAAAAATCCCTTTACAACTCTTTTAATCAACTCTCAAAAGAGG
The DNA here is from genome assembly GCA_029844215.1 of Przewalskia tangutica. Lineage (NCBI taxonomy): Eukaryota > Viridiplantae > Streptophyta > Magnoliopsida > Solanales > Solanaceae > Przewalskia > Przewalskia tangutica. The sequence continues at coordinate 32,178,108 of CM056727.1, read as the reverse complement.
TGAAGGAACTAATTCAACTTGATAAATAACAACTTCCTAATCAATAGCATAAATATATAATACTTTGTGTCTGTATACTAACTTAAAAGTTTAAATTAATCAAACATTAAGTTATGTCAACTTTTTGACTCAGAAATAATTGGTTTCTCATAAGTTTGAACTAGGAAATGATAAGATGAGAAGAGGGAGATCACAGACAACAAGGTACTAATTAAAAATGGTGTTTGTCCACGCCTTCGCCCAATGCAGATGACACCATCATTATCTGCTCAGTGGATCTCTTTTGTTCTCTTCTTTTTTTTTTACACCTTATTGATACGTATAATTAAAGGATGCCACATATTTTAAACACACACAAAATACTTTCAAAATTTGAACTAAAAATATCTAACTGAAATATTTTGACATGTATTTAAATGTTTAATTGGAACAAATCGTAATGTAGGTGTCTAAATGAAATTTACCAACAAACTTAAAAGATTAAGCCTAACTAGAGTATCTTAACTAACAACAATAATATACTCAATGTAATACCGACATCAAAATATCTTGACCAAAGCATAAAATATTTGGGCATTGTGAGTCCAGTGGTGGATCCAAACAACAAAATCTGGTGGTGCAAACATACGAAATAACACAAAAAAAAAAAATTGCGAGGCAATGTACGAAGCAAAAAAAAATGAAATTACAAATGTTATCAAGAGATCAATGTTGCAAACAAACATACTAGTTGTATTAAAACAATATATAAAGAAAGTCATTCAAGTAATAAATATTCTTACATTTACAAGGAAATTATCTAGAGTTCATTTATAAAACTTAAGCACGGTGGTGCAACTCTTAAGGTGCCTCCGCCAGTAATTGTGACCCAATCACTAGAGAGTTGGGACTTAGACCTGTGCATTTTCTTCTTGGTGGATGCATATGGAGCCAATCCCACGTTATAACTTCCTTGGATCAGACCACTGACGCTAGTCAGCTTCTTATTTCTATTCCATGCTCTACAAATTCTATTTGGGCTATTCGTATAGGGCTCTCATAAAATTCCAGCCTAAAAATGCTAACTAACTATCTAGAAAGCCCAATTTGAAAACAGATCTTATGTGGATCAAAGTGGCTACAAATAGTTACACAAGTTTTTGCACGGACTTCCTTCAAACTCACCTACCTTTAATTTTTGCTCCTCATATTTGTGGTTTTTAATTTTTGTCTTTGTTGTTTATTTTATAAAAATATCTAGATATGCTTCGTGATGATACATATGCCGAAAGTCCGAAACTAAACGCTAACTATGTCGAGCGAAATTTAAACTTATGTCTTTTTTCAGATTATGAATGTTGAAAATTTTGTCTTGTCTGACATAACTTATGTGATGTTATGATACATATGCCGAAGAACACTAACTATGCAGACGAAACTTAGGTTATGCAGCGCCAAAAGTGTTAAAAGGCAAAAATTAAAGACCACAAATTTGAGGGATAAAAATTAAAGATCATCCGAAATAGGGGAATTTGTGCGAAAAACCAATAGTTACATCACCTCTTTTTAGTGTATCTATTTTCGTGTTTAACTATGTGGTAAATTAGTGTTTAATTATCTGGTAAATCGAAACCTATTAGCTCAATTAATTTGAATCCACGCAGGTAGATCCACCAACGGACATAAAGCATATTTCGCTAAATAACCTCGAGTCATGAGAAACATCATTAAGGGAGAGACGTTCCAACAACCCCACGATAATGCTCCCCGCTAAATATTTCTTATTGTAAAATTTGAAGTCGAAACTTTGGATTAAAAGGAGATCTCAATCATTGCACCAAAATCTTGATTCTCGCATTTTTAACGTTAAAAATTATTGGCGACAAGACATTTGCACTATACAACTTAGACGATTTTGGTAAGTTTTTAGTAGATTCATTGTTACCCACTAAAGCTTCTAATTAAAGTCTTAAGCAATAAAGCGATTTTACAACGAGTAATTTATTTAATCTACTCAGGTTAGTGGTTTTGTTTGAAAGATGATCATTGCTTGAAAAGTCTTGTGTTTTTGGAACCTCACAAGCTTTTATGCTCTTGACTTCTTTTACTTACAAGTCTTTGATGCCTTAAGCAAAATGCAGAATTGCTTAAATGCTTTTACAACTTGCTTTTTACTAATCAAATACCAAGTCACACATCACATTGAAGGACAGAAATCAATTACAGATTATTTACGATTCACAATGCATATGCGGACGCAACTTTGCTTCAAATATCAATAAAAACAAAATGCTTAACACAAAAAGGTAGCACACCAAATATGTTTCTCAATCAAACCTTTTTAGTGGGAGACCCGACCCGATTTTCCATCAGTTCCGGGTCCTGTATTTCTTCGCTAACTGGACCTCCATAACCCGGAACAACTCCTGAATTCCTAACTCCATAATACATTTGCTGATTCATTCCTACATTCGGGTCAACATTCATTACGGGCCTCAATCCACTATAAACTTGGCCCATACTTGAAACTGGTGGATACCCGACAGGTAATTGATTCGGAGCAACCGGAAACGGATGAACATATGGAGCCCGCATTGGAATACTTCCGGGTTGAATGGGACCCGGACTCGGAACATAGTAAACGGGCATTGTTTGCACCTGTGGTATCGGGTAATGCCATAACGGACTCGGTTGTTGTTGCTGTTGAACCGTCTTTTCGCCCGTCTCAATTGCACTCGCAACTGGTGTTTCTGTGGATTCAGCAACCGGGTTTGGCTTACCGGGTTTTGTTTTAACCCGTGGAAGATCCGGGATCACTGTCATAGCTGCTGTAGGTGTCATTGTAGATGATATAGAGCAATAAGGGGAAGAAACAACGGGTGGAGCGGGCGAACCCGGATCCGAGATGTTCCTGTTCTTTGGGAATTTAGATTCACGGGGCGGATCATCAAAATTGTCCAACCCGAATAAGTAATCCGGAACTTCAGAAAGAATAGACGATACTTCTGATCGTCCACGTTCCAGACCTGCACCCGCACCACCATTTAGAGCATCAACAAACCATTGCTCACATTTAGATGAGCCATCAAGAATAGAGCTAATAGTGCTGGCTCGGGAAACAGAGTCGTTAGGAAATAGAAAAAGCCGAAGCCGAGCTGATTTTTGATTTTGAATAAGCCGATCATACTCTTCCATCATGTTATCCAAGTCTTCATCAGTTGTAACGGTTATCAAAGCATCCAGGTCCTCATTAGGGAGCTGATACTTAATGTTGATGTTGGGATTTCCAGCGATTTTGGACAGTTTTGTGAGGAGAGCTGCGAGGGTAGTGTGGCGGTTTACGGCCACTATTCGGGTATCGCCACCTACGTAGCGGAGTTGATTGTCGTGTGGCCTGAGCATGATTTTGCCATTGAAGCTGCACATGAAACGTGCACGTGGCTGTTGAGCGGTGGTGTCGTCGTACATGTGGTGTTGCTCTGAGGCTAATGAATCGCCGTTGCCGGAGTCGAACTCCGGTGGTGGCGCGTGATGGGACCCACTCATTGCTGCAAATGGAAAACACTGTTAGTCTGTTACTATTACTGTTACATTGAAGTTGTAATTGTCGCCTTAATATAGAAACTGTGATGAAAATAACAAAAATAAAAAAGAAAAGGAAAATTCGAAATTGTGAAGATTGGGTACTTGACTGGTAAACTTTACTATGATCATAATTAATCATGACCGTACAAAAATTCTCTCCTATTAAATAAGCATTGAATTGCAATTTTTTTTTACAGTATTAGTGCAATTTATTAGATTATAACAGTTTAACTATATTTTCTTGTATGTCAATTTTAATTGATGATGTAAAAAGTCTATAGTTATTGACTATTTAGGTGAATTGTAGGATTTTTATCACTGAATAGGGAGGAAAAAGAAAGTATTAAGTGAGAATCAATAACTAAATAAATTAACATTCGATCAAATGCATCATTCAGTCATTTTGGAGTATGAGTGTCAAACGATAATATTAGATATGTACATAATACACAATTTTTCCGAATTCATGTACCCTATTTTCTTTAATTCTAAATTCCCCCACTATGATCGCATTAGAATTTTTTTTAAAAAAGGTGTGGGGTGGGGGGGAGAGAGAAGACCAATCTCATTAGAGTAATGTTATTAACTACTTTAATAAGCGATTATAAAATTAGTTGTCATCTGAAAGCTTCATTTTGATGAGATCACCCATTGTCAACTTGCTAGCTATATTTAACATGGACGGCAAATAAACCATGCTTGTTTAAACAATTAAGAGGAGACAAAATTAGAAAGATGCCTATAATTAAACCCAGCACGTCACTGGATTAATTAGGCCATTTAACACGAGGGTAGGCTAATTTTCATCAAGAGATAGTCATATGATAAAGCTAGGAGCATATTTTCCAGTTTATTACTTAGCTCAATTCAATAAGTTAATCCTTGTTTTTTTTCTATTTCAGAGATACAACAGAGTTTCCCCTATTTACATTATTTTATTTCTGTCTAAAGAGTAGTATATTTTTGCTCTTTGGTTATAATTTTATTTTATTGTTTTAAAATTCTTGTTATTAAGAAATCCTTAATTTATGGTATATTTATATAATTTTTAAATAAGTAAATTTATTTTTAAAGAAGATTGATGTTTGATTTACTCATCATCTTTAACTGTGTATAGTTCTTGATCATGCCATTATTTGTGTTATAAATAAGGGTTTTCTACCGACAATGACTGTAAAATTTGTGTTATAAAACATTATTTTTCTATCTTATTCCTATCAAACTAGCTCAATGGAAAAATGCATCTCATTTAAACATTGAAAAGCTTTCTAATTTTTTCGTGTGAAAATACTAATATTTTTTATTTTCTCACTGATTCAATCAAAATATCGAACATGTTTCAACAGAGTGAAAAAATAGTGATTTTTAGTAGCGGTAACTCCGCTAAAAAGAGCAAAATGTACTCTATAAAATAAAAAGTGGTTCGTTGGAATAATTATAACCTAACAAATCTACTCATGTACTTTACAATCTCTACTTGAATTTGCGGGCATTGGTAAATATGGAATCAGAATGGATAAGGTTCAAGGCAAGGAGAACCGATCGATGGAACTGAGAAATGAGCTGGTGTCTTGTTGTTGCCATGTTTTCTGGACCACGTTACAAATAATGGCCTGTTGCCAAAGGTAGGCAGACATTTGGAATATATGCTCTATGTTCTGCACCCTAGCGTAGGACAAAAACAAGAAGCCCTCAATTAAGCTTGAAAGTTGATTTCAATATTCAATTGTGACATTAGAGGATCAAATAGAACTCATTTAATCATGAGTTTCACAAGCATATAATCGATCAAAGTTCAAATAAAGCCGAATGGTTGCGATAGATGAACTGATGTAACTATAATGGCTAAAAGATCATGTAACCGAGTTTAAGATTGAAACATTTTGAATTGAGTTGAAATAAATACACTCCATCATCAAATAGTATAGAGAAGAAAATGAAAGCATTTAGGAGTTCCTTATAAAATGGTAGCAACTTACATGATGGAGACTTCAAACTCTTTGATGTCAATAAGAGTATTAACTTTGGCTGCAAAAGAAGAAGAAATATAATGTGGTGGAGTTAGGATGAAGATAGTGGGAGCTAATAAAAAGGTTTAAAAAGCGAGAATGAGACTTTAGAGGGGGTGGGGGGGTCCTTCATTCATGTCTTTAATCTACCTCTTTCGTGGCTTCCATATTTCCTTGGGGGATATAATTCCCAAATTGTAGTAGGAAATGTTTTATGTCCACCTGTTTCTGCTAACTCATGCAAACCAATCGACTTTTTAAGTCTACCTAAAACGATGTGATCCCACGTTGACTATGTTATTTTTACGGAGTTGGATAGTTTTTCTATTTAACATGAATTTTAGATGAGGTAAAGACTCATCCATTTCATAAGTTTAAGTCATCAAAATTTCAAGTTATTGAAAAAACTATCCAACTCCAAAGTTCATAAAAATTGGCCTCCTCCTTCAACTATTAATGTTTTTTTATTTTGGGATGGGAGATTATTCATGATAATAATAATATTGTTCGTTATAGTATTCCACCACAATGTCATGTTAAGTTTCTATTTAACATGGATTACTCAACATTACTCAATGTTTTACACAAAAGAATGAAAGTTAGTAAGCGTGAGTTTGCATTATCTGTAATAGGTAGATATTCAATATCCATTGCACCACAAGGTTTAGTGCTTTATGGCGAGTGGAATATCGCTGATGATGAGTATTTGCGTGAATATTTGAGGACGCCAGAAGAATATAAGGACTTAGTCACTCTCAATGTTCTTGAATGTATGTTGAAAAGATACCTATCAGTCGTAGTGTAATTTTGACCAAGACTCGTCAGGAAATCCCAGAAATGTCGACGGCACCTCGTCCTCAAATCCCTCAAGTCTAGCCTACTCATGATAACACTTATCGAAACATTTTGACTGGTCAAATGTCGCTGGAAACTCTAAACCATCAATTTAATCAAAATTACGAAAAAAATTGGTAAATATCTATTTTTTTTTATTATTTTGTGTAGTAGAACATGTTTATTATATCTATCGTAATATTAATATTTTTGTATCTTTTTAGTGGTTATACACCTGTTAAATTTGATGTTTAGTATTTACAATATTTGAATTGCTTCTGTAGTAAAATTATTCACAAAATGCGTCAGTGGTACCAAACGTTGATTTCAGTGCAATTGATCTTTCTTCAAACTAAGACAATATTGATCATTATCGATAGATTCATCACCTTGATATTAAATAATCCATGTATGTTTTGATGTTGGTATTTAAAATGTGTTACTTATTTTTCGTGATGGAATAGGCCTTTACTAGATAATCATGATTATCCAAATTATATAGAAGCACCATCGAGTGATAGCGATGATATACCGAATGCAGAGGTATCCGATGATGATGACGTAAATATATCAGATATTGAAGTTGATATTCATCCTCTTAGGCGGGAGTTAGTAGAAATGATGCAAAGTTGGTCACACCAGCAAGAATTGTTGGCACAAAGTCCAATTCACCAGCACAAACTGATGGCAGAAAGCCCAATTCAATGGAATTCTGACGTGATTTCATATCTTGATAATATTTAAGGTCGTCTTGATGTCTTTGTCTTAACTAGAAAAGATTATTATATTCACCAAACAATGTGGAAAGAAACGAACGATCTTGTAAACGGTAATGTTCACCTTGCAATAGATATGATTTTCTCTTTCAAAAAGGCAATGCAAAGGGCCATCAAAATTTATAGCATCAAAGAAATGAGGGAGTTTAGAGTTGATGATTCAACCCGAAAGTTGTGGAGATTGGTTTGTAGACGTGGGTATCAAGGTTGTTAATGGATGTTTTGGGGTATTGAGACTCACGATAATATATGGACTATCTCAAAATTTTGCTCACGTCACACTTGTGATATGAATGACAATCGAGCAGATCATTTTAATTTAGATACAAATATGATTGCTCAAGTATCACATGCTGAAATTGTCAAAAATCTAAGGTATCCGCTGCCACAGTTTTATCCACGGGAATGTCCCATCGAAAATATTTGCAATCACTCATATCCTATAAACATTAAAAGAAAATCAGCTTTTGAAAGTAAAATATGTAGATAATATGAAGAAAAAAAATTATAAACCCTAAAAACTTATAAAAAATACTTACATCGAGCACTTTACAACGCCAAAAATGACGACCTAGATTATTTTGAGTCCTTGATGTTCTGAGCTTACAATAATAACCGAAACCACAAACATCGAGTTCTATAATAAAGTTTGACGTTTCGGAGCTTTGAGACATAATTTTTGGTGAGGCTAAAATATGGTAACAGAGTGAAAATGAAGAAGGTGAAGAGTGACTTAAAAATGGATAAGTCTGCTAGGGTTTAAAATACCCATTATTACGCAGTAATTTACTGCGCAAAAGATGATTTCGTCATTTTTTGTGGGTTATTTTTGTTGAAAACTCCATTTTATGGGTCATTTAAGTTCCGGACTCAAGTAATAGGAGTAACAATTATCAATAAGATACTTCATCGAAAAGTTTGTAATTTAATTCGAGTGATTGTTGACACCCAATTTTGACCCTCCCGTCCAGTCATTAACTATAAAATTACACTAATTTTCCACAATAATTCTAATAATTTTAAAATAATAAAATGCAGCAATAAAACATTAATACATGCATAATAAGTATTTTAAATAATAGCGCCGCAGTCTAAAGTATTAAGCATTAATTAAATGGCACACCCGCACTTATTATTTAGACTAATAAAGCACCTAAAATAATTTAAGCACAATTAATTAATTAATTTATCACTAATTAAAAGCCTAGAACTAATAAATTAAAACCACCTAACTAATACCTAGAATTAATACCCAATACCTAATTAAATACTAACTACCCAAACTTAATTCGCCATCTATTACGCGATCAATCCGTCGACCCCCAATCGTTGCCGCCTTTAACGCTCGGCCCGCCTTCCTCATTTCTTTTACCTCACTTCATCTCCTCGAAAAGAAACTAAACCTAACCCTAAGAACGCCAAGACACCCTCTGCGCTTTTAGCGCGAATCTCACGGATTTTCGAGGAAAATCGGCGACTCTTCCTTACCCATGTACACACAAACAAAGACACCCTTACCATCTACAAGAACCGCGAATCTCGATTCCTCAAATATCCCAAAATCGTTTTCAAACTTACCATAACAAGAACGATGCGAGAATCGACCCAAAAATAGCACAAATCCTTAACAAATCGCATGCAATCGGTCACGAATGGTGCGGTAACTTACCAACATTAGAACTCAGAGTTAGGGCTATATAAGCACGTCTGAAGTCGGGAGGGCACAGCATCGATTGGAGACTCCTAGCAGTAGTCAACAACCCAGAGGGGGCAGAACATCGAGAGGAGGAGAGCAAAAGGTGGCCAGCAATCCAAACCTCCTTTCTTTTTTTTTTTAAATTAACAAAAGCAGATCGACGTAGTGGCATTTAGCAGCCTTCAACCTCAGCGTTAGGTATTCAAAGATTGAGATTAGCACCGAGAGCAAGAACGAGCTTGAAACCTTTTAAATATTAGTCCGAAATCGCACAAAAACCGGCCCTTTTCATTCGCATCGCCAAAACCAAAACCCGAGCGAGTCGACGACTTGATCCGGTTCGCTGTCCGGAGAAGGTAAATTCATCGCCCTTGATTTTCCATTCGATTTATATTACGTAAATCCATGCATTTGTCTTTTGATTCCGTGCTTTGTTTTAATTTGGTTAGTATAATTCAGTTTACTCATATGATGAGTTTAAGAGTGTAGTTTGAGTTTCGACATCGGCAGAAGGTTGTGGGGCTGCTTAGTTGTACATTGCAATGTTACTTGTTTATTTGTCTATTTACGCCTTTGTATGACGTATTAGAAATTGCATAGATCTGCTCGACAAATACTATATCCTGTTTGAAGCGCCTTTCTATTCGATGGACAATATGAATGTGCTTGAGTATGCTTAGTTTAGCCTAACCAATCCTGCTAATCTGAAATGCTATCGAAAAATGGTTATTAGACTGTCCCTGTCGTCTCATAGATCTGTTAACAGGTTTTAAACTCATTTTGTTCGTTAAGTTATAAGTTAAATGTATGTTCAATGTGATATACTAAGGATTTCGAAGAATATATGCCTTGTTTGGGTTTTAATCATATCACACTTAAGATCGAAGCCTAATGTAAGTTAAATGGAGCTAGGGAATTTGTTTAATTCATCTCCTAAGTACCCCCTCAGTGTTCAGTCGGGAAGCATGAATGAAACTCGGCTACTCATTTGGCTTGATTTCATATTGTAAAGGGACTGTATAAAAGTGATCGTCTAGGCATTACTAGGGTTTCATACTTCTGATATATGTATGTTTGTCCTTCATTTGCATATGTTCTACCAATTATTTTGACCTTTATTCATGTTACCTGCTCAAGCCTCAAAATGCCACCATACTAGCATGTCAAGTCCTTTAGAATAATGTTGTGTCATACTTTGATTATTCAATTGTTCTGATGTTTTCGATCTGTTCCTATCTTAAAGCGCCACTAGGATGACCTCTGATATGCATCGGTCTCTCATAGTATGAAGAATAGCGAGTTGATTTAGCATATTATTCGATGAAACCATGCCTATGGCGAGTTAAATTCGATTATCGTGGTACATGACTCAACTGTAATCTTGCTTCTCTTACGCAAATATGTGTAGAAATGGTTAGGATAAGCGAGGCCGCTTAAAAGATTTGGAGAAGGATGTGGTTAATTAATTTCATGTTTTACCTATTCTGCTTGTTCTTGATGATATGTGAGTTTGTTTCCATTAGTTATCTTTCCTTTCTTTAATTTACGTAAGATGAAATGGTATCTGAGGAACATATATCTGAATATATATCGATGTGTATCCAAATGACCTCTTGGATTATTTGTTTAAATATCTTCTGTCTATATGTATACTAAAGTGGTTACACATTCATCCTACTGCTCAAATGAATAATCTCATACTATCATGTAAAGTATTCTAGGTGGTTTGGCATCTTTGAAATGCCATCGCGACTAGCCACATGACCATTCCTATGTCTACATACCAACTTAACTCATAATATGCTCGCATTACTTGTCTAAGTGTTAAATATCAACATGTGAAATATTTTAGTCATTTTGTATCTGTCTTGTTCATTAAGCTCTTTGGGTGATATATGGTTGGCAACTATTTGAATATTGTGTGTATGTCACCCTTATATATATCCTTGTAAATGTGGGCTCATATATTGTTAAGCTGTCATGGAGTCTTGGACATGCTCGCTTTTTCCTTTCTTTTCTTTGTTTTGGAAGGATTCCACGTTTTGGGCTGTTTTGCACTTTTTGCATATTATCGTATCTATGGCCCAAGGTCCGATTGGCTTTGTTCTTGATAATCATCGGTTGGACCTTCTATTTTCTCTTCCAAAAGATTAGAGAATTAGGCGTATCCGTTAGTTTACGCCATTATGAGTTACATCCTGTCACTCCCATTAAGTATTATATAGGATTATATTAATGAGGCCCATTGACTGGATTTAATTGTTATGACTTATGTGTATTTCTAATGTTTTAATTATTCATACATGGCAATATTTGGGCTCATACTAATCCTTATCTTTTCTTTTTTTTACATGAAACGCACCGGAGCAAAATAAAGAGTCTCGCGGCGAGACTCATCTTGAGCTACTTCAAAAGAAGGCCTGCGTTTATGTGCATTCATCTCGTATAGAAAATTCCAAACCGCGACGAAAGGGACATCGTCATTCTTCGAGTCATCCCCTTTCTATTTATATCCTCTTTCATTTATTTGTTGTAATTATTTGCCTAACATTTACCCTTAACATTAATATATATTTAGAATAGTTTGAGCTGGGTGCCTACAAGTAAACCATTATTAGCTTAAGTTATAATTAAACCATTTGCTTGCGTACGTTAAGTCATGTAACTAAGACATTATTTCCTACCTAATTCCTAACCCAAAGAAATTAATTTTCTCATAAACTCTTTTACTAATATTATATAAATAATTTATCGTTTTCTTATTTAAGCACTTTATATATCATGTCACGTATCTATTAGCAAAAAATTAAATTTTGCAAATACGTGTGTACTTTTCCTAATAAATCAATCTTATATTTTATAAACCATGTCATGCTACTTTATGTTACTTGAATGTGTCTTTCATGAAAATCAATTCTCGCATTATTCCTTTTCTTTCATACTATGCTTTTATGGCAGTGAATATGTATTTTAAATAATGTCTACTTCTACCCAAGAATTAACTTATATCTATTCTTATAGAATAAATCCTATAAGTCCTTTATGTTATCAAAAATACACTTTATATATCTTCAAATATCTTTTACTTAGAATATTTTCAAAACATGCATTTCTCTAACATAATAATTAACCCTAGGTTTGGCAGGACAACCGCAAGTTAGCGGATCTTGGAGGATGCCTAACCCCTTCCCTCTAGATTAATAAAGAACCCTTACCCAGAATCTCATTAAGTTTAGCAGACCATAAAAATGGAGTTAATGTTTTACTTTAAACTAGTTAAACATTTATGTGTCCTAATTCACCCAAACTAATTAGGTGGCGACTCCCTAGCAACCCTTTAGCATTTTTTAATATTTTAAACACTCCTTTTAAATTTTAGTATTCTTTTAACATTTAACACTTTTATTTATTTTCTAACACTTTTTTTTCAAAGCAGGGTTCGCTAGGATCCCGTTTTCGACTCCGGTTTAAAATGGGGTGTTACAGTGATGTCTTCTTTACCAACTGGCAAAATTAAGACCAATATTTACTTAGTTCAATACATACAAATAAAATTGAAATAGGTTTTAAAAGTATGCTTTAATTTACTTCAAGTTTTAACTTATTATGATTTTCATCCCTAAGCCTTAAAAATAGATTCCTCATTTTGTCGCACGATGTCTTAGCAAATTTGTTCATAAATTTTGAAAATAATAAGACACTAATAAGCAAACAATATGTTTGAATTATATATCAGCTCAATGTTCTTTAATTAAGGTCAAATACTCCCAAGTCCCAACTTTTCTCCAATTCTACTACAAGAGTTTATGGACGTCGGCTATTTGGCGGTTTAGTCGGTGCAACTAGTCTATTTTTTATTTTATAGTTAAGGTTTCCAGGCTTGCGTTTGACTACTTACTGATCAATGAGACAAAGTTAAATTCCCAACATGTAGAATTTCTTCGCGTTTGCGGGGAATCGAACCCACGCTGTCCATGTCAGAGCGCCTTATAGCGCCCAGGTTTTACCACTGGACTATATCCCGGAGGACAACTAGTCTACTTTCTCATTACTAAAACCTAGGGTCTCATAAAACAATTAGATAATTATATGAATTATTTAATTAAGTTACATTACTTGTAAGTTTCTTTAAATAATGATTCGTGCAATATTTTGGTTGATCCTACTTATTCACTGGCTGGTTCCTTATTAGTTTCTCTTGCTAAAAAAATAATTTCATTAATAGCTAGTCATTAATAGAAAAATGACAGCTCAGCTCGGTATAATAAGCTCATGCTATATGCTGAGTTTGAAAAAAGTCTGACCACAAGCGTCATTAATCATGTACAATTTTAAATTGAATTGTATTAAATTTGAAGACACAATTCAGTATCAAAGAGGATACCATTCAAACTGCACTGTGATGAGTCATCATACAATTGGGATGTTAACATAGCTAATAAACAAACAAACAAAACAAGGCATTTCATAAACTACTGTATTACCGTGGGAAAACAAAGGGTAGAATGAAGGAAATGAGAATTGTAACAACAACAACAAGTAATAATAAATTTGGAAATTAAATAAAGAAATAGTTTTGGTGAGTTGATTGGATGAATAATCTATTCTTAAGATAATATTGTCTCGTATATCCTTTCAACGATTTTAATGGCAACTTATCTTTCAAGATAAAACAACAATCAAACAAATGAGCAAAGGAACTCAAGTGTTTGCTTAGGAAGAAAGATTTTTGAGTGTTTTGTAATTGCAAAAGAGGAAGACAATTTCAGAGAATTGTTAAGTGTCAATTTGTATTTTGCAATTGTGCCAAAGACATCAATTTATAGGTAGATGATTTGGTCTTCTCAATTCACCAAATGAATGACCATCAATGTCAAGTAATGACCATTCATATTGAGGTTAATTCAGCCTAGTAATGGTTGAATTCAATAGACAAATAATAGAGAGTAATTGCTCCAAAGTCAGCCCAAAAATTAGCCTTAATTCGCCTCCAACGGTACTGAAAAACCGTCGTAGCGTGGGTGCCTAAATTCCGATAAGTCACCGGACACGAAATCGAATTTGCCGCGGTCCAGTGGAGGCACCGTGATCTGTCGCTTGTGTGACCTCCGTATTTCTGCGGTGATTTTCTGATTCGTTTCATCTCTTACACATTTCTTCCTTTCATTTACCAACGTGAAACCATTCGTCATTTGACCAATAACCGTCTATTTTCTTACGTCTCAAACAATTCGTATACGTACCAATATCTCTTTCATTTAAAAAAATAATGATCATTGACACTTTATATGCACGTGTGTGGAAATCATGTTTCCGACGTATGGTGCCACAATTATTCGATTCATAATTAATAGGATTTACTTTATTTTACGTTTAATAAATATTTTCAATAATTACTAAATTATTAAGAAAACCGTCTATTAATTAAAAAATAAATGGAAGGTATGATAATTGATAAAAATAAATGTCAAGAGCCAAAGCCAGTTATATAGGAAATATTATAGAGTACGATGCAACTCAAACTGCCAATTTCTTAAAGAGGAAAAGAAATAGTCTTTGAATTTTTTTTTGTGATGTCAGCAGCAGTTGAAAAGTCATAATTTATATTATTTCAAGCAAGTTGATAATGGAGTAGCAATTATGATCCTTCACTTTCAGTGTGTGATGGTCGGTAAGTAAAACCTTTTGAAGATAATGACTTTTAAAGCATTATACTATTTAAAGCGGATGAAGAACATCTCTTTACAAAAGTAACCCTATCCCACTTGCTTTTCATATTAGAATTGGACAAATATGTTACTACCGTCTCAAAAAGATTGACATACTTTGACGTGATACGAAATTTAAGAAAATAAAGAAAGACTTTTGAAATGTGTGATTCAAAATAAATTTTAGATATTTATATGACTGTAAATGATATTATAAAATTAGTTTTTTTCTAAATATTATAAAGATGTCAATCTTTTTGGACACTAATAAGAAAAATAGGCCAATATTTTTGAGATTGATGGAGTATTTCTTTTCCTAAATTTAGAAAATAAAACGAGATGAGACTCACAGCGGAGTGAACGCTAAGCTGGGGGTTTGGAGACAGAGTCTAAAGGGTTCTTGGAGTGCAAGTTCAGTAACGGGAGCGACCTTGAGACATATATGGAGGTGAGGCTTGGTACACAGGTCATTCCAAAAAAAGAAAGCTTCAAGTACATCGGGTCTATTATCCAAGGGGATGGAGATATTGATGACGATTGCACACACCGTATTGGGGCAGGATGGATGAAATGGAGACTCGCATCTGGAGTCTTGTGAGATAAAAATGTTCCACCAAAACTTAAAGGCAAGTTTTATAGGATGGTGGTTGGACCGACTATGTTGTATGGGGCGGAGTGTTAGTCAGTCAAGACTTCACACATTCAAATGATGAAAGTTGTGGAGATGAGGATATTGATATAGATGTATGGGCATACAAGGAGGGATATGATTAGAAATGATGATATCCGGAACAGAGTGAGAGTGTCCTCGGTGGAGGATAATATGCGGGAAGTGAGGTTGATATTGTGTTGGCATGTGCAAAGGAGAGACACAAATGCCCCAGTGTTGGCTATGGATGAGTTCAGGGGGGGTAGAGGTAGGCCGAAGAAGTATTGAGAGAGGTGATTAGACGGGATATGGAGCAGGTGCAATTTATTGATGACATGAACTTAGATAGGGAATTGTGAAAGATACAGATTATGATAGAAGGGTAGTAGGTAGTCGAGCCTAGTCCTATTTACGCTTGCAAACCGGTAGTTATAGTGTTATTACTGTAGGTCCGCTTAGTCTATCATACTAATAGGTGTGGTATGGCTTATAGTCCCATGTAGTTTGATTTGTGCTACTATGTGTTCTCTAGTGTGCTTTGTTTAGCTTATTTATATGCACTAGTTACTGCTTACTTTGTCGGAATGTGCTCTCATAACTTATTCGCTTTTTATATCAACATTTTCATATTCATCGGATCTGACTGTTTATCTTGTTTTGCTCTTTCTTTGCTTGTGCTTTTGTTTATTCTTATGATCTGTCTTGAGCTAAAGATCTCTCGTAAATAGTCGCTCTACCTACTAAGGTAGAGGTAAATTCTGCGAACACTCTACCCTCCACAGACTTCATGTTATAGAATTTCACTGAGTATGTTTTTGTCGTAGAAATAAAACTAGATAGAGATTTGGATTGGGGGTGGCTGATCAAAGGGAATATGAAAAGGAATATCGTTTATTTTGGATATTTTAATCATTCATTTGGATTTATTTTCAAATAAAATCATATGTTTCAAAATATTTCTTTCAAAATGGATGGCCGGCACATTTTTTTAAAGGGGAAATGGAGTGATAAAATAACATAGCACAATTTGGTTAACTTTCTCCAAAAACAGACTATAATAGTAATGTGTAGTAAACTTTATTAATAAACTCGATACTAACTTCCGCATGAATAATTGGATATTTTTAGTTGTCTTGTATTCTTTACATATTACTAATCTCTACCGTCATTATGCTATTGTTGGTATAATAATATGTATATGATTAAAATAATGTTTCAACACAATCTATTTAAACACTTAGTAAAAAGCAGATTACACAGTATAGAAATTACTTAGCAGTAAATTAATCAAGAAAAACAGTAGACGAAACATAATCTGTTTTGAAAAATAATTTCAGAATATAATCGAGCCCACTTAGTTCAAAGTGTGTCCTTAAGGAAATTATTCCCCTCACAGTACTCGAGGTTAATGGAATATCGCCTCCCAAGATAGAACGATTATCTTACCAGAATAGTAGTACTCCAAATTCGTGTAGCGAACCACTCAGCGTTATATCACACAGAATGAATAAGAATGAATTTTCAATTGTAGAAATTCGTATTAGAATGAGTGAATAAATTCTTGGAACAAATCAAGAATTTATAGGTTTTGGAGGTACCATTTCTGAATGTTTGCAACCATTCAGAATAGTCACCAAAATTTTGGAGGGAAATTCGAAAAGAAAGGACTTAAACCGGACGGGTCGATCGCGGGTCTTGGGTCGATCCGTTTGGATTTATTTTTAATTAAATAATTAATTAATTAAAAAACATTTGTCCAAAAAGATTGTCAATTCGAAGCCGAAGCCGAGCGAGCGACGACGGCGCGAGGGTCCTTGGCCTCTCAACCCTTTTAGCAACTAGAGAAGGTGTAATGTAATATATACACCTCTCTTTCCTTCTCTTTTTTCGATGTGGGACAAAAGAGCATTTTACTCCCTTTAATTTTTATTCTATCATTTTTCATTCACCAATATCAAAACACAACACAAGGATCATGAGAAGGAGGAAGAAGGAAAAAGAGAAGATACACGAGTGAAGGAGAAAGTTGGTGGAGAAACATTAATTAAATGAGATGGGAGAAAATTAAAGGAGAAGTAATGTGGGAAATTTAAATTTGTACTTTTCTTAATGTGGTCAAAAGTTAAATATAGTTCTTAAGAAGGTTATCTCGTGAAAATTCTTGAACGTCTTATGATTCAGATTTCAGCCTTTGAATAAAAGAAATGGATAGCCTTCAAATTCTGTGTCTGATCCTACTCTTTTCATTATTTTCAGCAAAACGTTATTCAAGAAGTCACTTGGCATTAATCGAGAATGCAACACATCAATTAGACGCATGTAACAGTATCAAACTCTTTCTTATATATTTGTTTTAAATGTAAAAGAGCATGCAGAGGGGTGAATCCATTATCATTGAGTTCTAACCTTGAAACACTTGGTTTATGGATTTCTTAGTTAAGAAAATGAGACATAAAAGAACTTGCTTTCTATATATGAATCAATCAAATATGACAAAACAAAATAACTAATACAGAGAACTTGATTTGAATTATAAAAGTGAAATCATTGTTTACTCGTAAAACGGTACAGTTGAATTTGTATAGATAGTCAAGAACGTGTGGATCTCAAATAATACGTTTGATAAGAATTATACTTAATATTAATAATAAGACAAAGTAAGCAATAATTAAGAATTATACTTGATATCAATAATAATAAGACAAAGTAAGCAGTAATTAGCCCGAGTCTTGAGATAGCTTCTGAGCAAAAGTGAAGATAACATGTATGTAACCACAGAAATCAAGAGAATATCAATGAGTATATTGTGAAAGAAGGTATCTGATGAGTTACAATAGAATAATGTGCCCTATTTATACATGAGCTATACGGGTACACAAACCACGAAATATGTCCTCATAAATGCGGGAGAATGAATATTGTAATAATTGTACAATCAATCTCTCAATAAATGCTATTCAAAAGCTGTTGAAAGTCGTGTGATCGGATTAAGTGACCGTCACCCATTACGATGCAGAGCCTTATTCAATATCGATACCGTCTGTGCTCACGTCGCAATCGGTATCATGCATATCAAACCGATAGTGTTATAAACTGGCGTGGATATGACTCTACATCATACTCCACGTGTTAGGCCACAATTCGTACTGCTGTTTTATACGAATTTTACCCTATAAAGATAGTCCACGCACTTTCCGGTAGCAACCCTTACTCAACTGAAAAGTGGATTTGAATTACCAATCAATCGATTTTTTGACAAATACAAATCCAAATCCAAAGCCGAAGCCGAGCCGAGCGAGCGACGACGACGGCGCGAGAGGTCCTTGCCCTCTCAACCATTTTAGCAACTAGAGAATGTGTAATGTAATATATACACCTCTTTTTCCTTCTCTTTTTTCGATGTGGGACAAAAGAGCATTTTACTCCCTTTAATTTTCATCCCATCATTTCTCATTCACCAATATCAAAACCCAACAATCCCCCACATGAACGGAGAATGGCTATAAGATAAAAGAATGTACGGACGAGTGTGATATACAAGCGAGAATTGATTGCATCTGGATAAGTAGGTTTCCCTTTGAACTTTCTGTAGTGAACTTATATCGGATATACTCGATCAATCAGTAGATTTGATATCTTTGAACCGTCGAACTTTGTTGTATACCTAGACAACATAAGACACACAATCAACCCTCAACCGTTTATGGTTCTCACAGTTGTGTTCGTTTCAGCCATGAACACCGCCTGGTCTCATGAGTGCATAGAGAATGGGTATTTACTGTCATTCCCCTTTAAAGCGGCTTACACTTAACACTCACATAGGTGATTTCTAAACATGTGGTCCTATAGCCACATTATCTGGTCATACATTGTCATATTTAGATAACCATTAAAAAACCTTAATGCTTTATTAACTCATTAACAAGTCATAAAGTCTTATCCTTATTTCTGAACATTGTCTTCATCCGAGAATGGGTTGAGTTATTTGACAATGTTGAACCGTCAGTCGCAACTTTGTTTGATCTCATTGAACCTAGCTCTTGGGATCTCCAGTCTGCTAGGTAGAGTTACCGCCATGATGACTTGTCCTTGGCCTTAACCCCATTCTCATTGATGATCTACTAACTCCATCTCTAGATAAGTCTTTTGTAAGCGGATCCGCCATGTTATCTCTTGACTTTACATAATCAATTGTGATAACGCCACTAGAGAGGAGTTGTCTAACGGTATTGTGTCTCCGTCATATGTGACGAGATTTTCCGTTATATATTACGCTTGATGCGCGATTTATACACACGCTTGTTGACATCCAATTTTGACCCTCCCGTCCAGTCATTAACTATAAAATTATACTAATTTTCCAAATAATTTTAACGATTTTTATAATAATAAAATTCAACAATAAAACATTAACACAGGCACAATAAGCTGGCTAATAATGGCACCACATTTTACTTAAGAGTATTAAGCACACCTCGAGTCTCACGTCCGCATTCGCCATTTTAATAACAAGCAATTTCATTAATATTGTTCATAATTTAAGCCATATTTTCCATTAATTAAAACTCAAACAATTCTTAATGATAAATAAATAAATAAATAAATAAATACGTAAAATAAATAATTTAACAATGACATCATGTTCGCATTTATTAATACGCAAGACAATTTCATAATTATTATTTGTAATTCAAATTAATTTCAATCTAATACATGCGTTTTAATAGCGTTGCATTTATAAAAGCATTAAGCAATCCTTAAATGTCATATCTGCATTTAGCATTTAAATAATTTAATAATAATCTAAACTCCATTCAATTTTAATTTAACATCGCAAAATACACGTAATAAATAAGATTTTAACGACATCGCATTATAAGATATTAAGCACTAATTAAATAGTACGCCCGTCTTTATTTCTGTAACATCTAAATAATTTAATCACAATTGGAATTTTTTAAATTTACCACTAATTAAATAAAACACCTAAAACTAATAACACACTACCCAAATTAAATACTCTATACCTAAACTCTACCCAACCCACGTCGCCCAGCCCATTACCGCAGCCCACACCCGCAACCCTACCCGCTAGCCCATCACCCAGCCTTTATCCTTTCCCCTTCTCAGCCCAGAACAGTTCCTTCATCCCTCTCCCTTAAAACTAAAGAGAACCCTAAACCTCAAGTTTACACTCAAACTGCCGCACACCCCTCCCAAATCGACATGCCAAATCCCTCGATTCTCGCCAAGAAATCTGGGTTTCTTTCCCCTACCAGTATCATTCAAAATCACCCAAATCAAGCACCTAAATCAAAACCATAACTTACCATCTCCTGAAACCACGAAGACCATATAAAAATCCTACCATAAAAATCATCCGCGAATCAGTCTATAGAATCATCCAAAATCAATACCGAATCAGTACCCAAATCGCACAAAAATCAGTCTAAAAATGTACCAATAACTTACCATAAATTGGAACCCAAATTGAAGACTATAAATTAAGCATTTTTACACATGTAAAGGCATCGATGGGCACAGAGTAAAGCACTAAAGCCTTCATCGATCAATATAAAAAATCGTCGGTGAAATCAGTAAAAAGAAAACCTTGTACCTCTTTATCGCATAAGCACAAATCTCCGAGCGGCTTCGACGACTTGATACGCTGCCTTGGTTCGCTGTCCGGAGAAGGTAAAACTCAATCGCCTCTCAAGTTTTCATTTTTTGTGTCATTGTGTGTTGTAGATTCAGTCAGTTATTCGCCTCTGTTATGATTGTTGGAATCAGATTGAGTGAAGTTCGAATAAGTTTAAATGTGTTCGCCAATGAAGGAGTCATATCGATGGAAGATCGATTAGTCATGTTTTAGACTATTAAGTGTCCTAAGACTTTTATTTAGATTTTTACAGCCTTATATGTATTAGGTGGTTACAAGCATGATTAGTTTAACGAAGCTCTTAATATATTAGTTTAAGATTAGTTTTAGTTACGTGTGAACTATTTTCCGAATGTGTTAGTTAAAATCTATATTGACTAGCATACAAATTGCTTGTGCTTGAAGTACTGTCAATGGTCTAAGTCTGTAAGCTGATTAGTATTGATAAGTATATAAGTATGAAATATGTTTTAGCTATGGAAGGGGCTGTACGAATTATGGTTAATACATTAATTGGAAGTCGAAGAAACTAGTTTAAAGTTAGTCATAGATTAATTTAAACATTCTATTATCAATCCCTGACTTAAACCAGTTTAAAGCTCATTTTCAATTGTGTATATATATGGATCAAGACACTAGTTTAAAGTTGTCCACAGATTAACTTAATATGCTTAAGTCGGCTATTGATTTTTTGTGTGTGATTTGATTAATAGGTGTTTATAGTGTTAGTACAGGAACGACTCAATTCCTATATTTAAGTTAATGCCTAAATGATGTATGAATGGTCATAAATTTGCTCAGATAATTCCTTATTGTTATGAAAGTCTGCTAAGATGTCATACCTTGTCTACCAGGTTGTCTTTCCACATGTCTTAGGAGTTATGAGTTAGCAGGTCTGTGACATTAGTTGTATCTATCTGGATGCATTCCTCGTCAAGTCTGAAAAATCTCAATACCTGTCCTTATATAGTTATTAACATGCCTTGCATATCATATTCCTTTACCTTTTCCTCGATAATAAATATCAAGTCAGTACCATAAATACCTAAGCCATTGTAGTACATCTCCTTTCATAGCTCGTTATTATTGTCTATCTATTGAGTTTATTCAGTCAAGACTAACACATGTTTAGGAAATAATGTAAGGGACTGTCTCAAGCCCACAAGTCTTCAGTTTTGCCTCTGCGTTACACACTGTAAAAGGCTATCCCCATCCCCCTTCCCCTAGCGTTTAGATTTCTCTATCTTTGTCTTACATATGACAGGCTAGGCCATTGTAGTTTATCTTTTTATCTGGTGTTCACTGATATCACAATTTTAGTCATGATATGCATATCTGAGTATGAATCATGTGTTAATTCTCTATGTCAAGCTCATTCACCACTGCACCTTATTTCTTTGGTTCTTTGCAATTGCGTCATTTTATCTACTGATTTACACATCTTTATGTGTTGATTACGTGTAAACTAGATTACGTGTGTATATATTTTTTATGATTCAAATAATTGGGATATATACTAATATTTATCTATCTTTCTTTTACATGAAATGCATCGGAGACAAAAAAAAATGAAGAGTCTCATGGCGAGACTCATCACAAGCTACAGCAAATGAAGACCCGCATCTATGTGCATTTCTCTATTTGCATTGGAATTCCAAAACCACCGGCGAAAAGACATCGCCTTTCCTTCGAGTCATTTTATTGATCATTTCTTCCCCATTTATTTGTTGTAATTATGTGACTCTAATTAGCAGGACACCTAGAATAGTCAAACCTTGAATCAATAATTAGAAAGTAATTGGATATTAGAAATTTGGTCTTCCTAGGCTTGATATGCATGTCTAAACTTTTGCCTAACAAATTAATTTGCATACCTAATCATAAAGTTAAGGCATAACAAAAGAAGTTGATCACTCAATGACATTATAATTCATTTCGTAAAAAAAAAATTATCTTCTTATTATCAAAGGTGAAAAAATAGTATCTTTTATATTATACCTTGCATATATTAATCAAAATTGATTTTTTGCAAACGAAAGGCATATCTTTAGTAAATACATCATTTTATAAATACACACTTTAGGTTGCTGATCGGTGTATTTTATATACACCTTTTGAGTCAGTTTTAGTTAGTCTTTTGTCCCGTTTTGTACCTATAAGTGTTGTATTAGGATAGTTTTCCTTTCTATTGAGTCAAAGTGGTTAAAATGGCCAAATGACGGAAAAGGAGCTAAAAGAGGGCAAAAGAGGAGATGCCAGAGCTGGAAACAGAGAAAGTGGCGAACGAGGGTAAAATCTGGACGGTAGCGCGACGCTTCCTGCGATCAGCGAGCGCGGCGCCACTATTCGAGAGGCTGCGAAGACTCGGCGCGCGCCCTCGAACGGCAGAATCACGAGCGCGGCGCTAAACATCCGAGGAGCTACAGGAGTTCAAGCGTCGCGGCGCCCTCAGACAGCAGATATCAGGGCCGCGGCGCCAAAACACCCGAAGGATTGCAGAACTTCCGGCGCGCGGCCCACATGCGAGGCAGCGGCGACGCTGAAAAATTAGGTCTTTTGACGAAAATGCAGGCGAACGAAGGAAAAGAGGAGGCGGTTTGCGGCTATAAAAGGAGAACCCTAAGCGGTTTTAAGGATTCCCTTTGCACAACACAAGACTTTGCTTGGAGATTGGATACCATTAGTTTAGTAATTTCTTTTCCCTTTTCTTTACTTTATTTCGCTTTTTGTATGATGAACTTTGAATTAGTTCTTGTCATATTTATGGCTAGGAACTAATTCTCTTATAGTCTTTCCATGTTGAATTGCTAGACAACATGTTATAAATTAATGACGCTTATGGTTATTTTTCTTATTGTGAGATCTATCCAATAATTGAGTTGAACTCTTGGTAATTAATTGACAACTAATTATCACTATATGATTTCTAATCAGTTAGAAAGGGGATTGTGAATATGTTGTAAGTTGGGTAGACATTCTTGGATTGGGGATGAAAATACCTCAATTATTTATGTAGCGTTGATGAGAGGCTTAACAACCCTAATTTTGTGCATTGTGCGTGACGGTCAACTAGGTTTTTGTTCTTAATCCTCCTATAGAGTTATCCTTATCACCGAAAGGTAGGTAAGGTCGCGATCTTTGAGGTTGAGTGTTTATATAACCCTAACGGGAGTATAAAACGATTTCGTAAACCTGCTTTCTCCAAAAGAAGAATACCATAAGTTAATGCATTAGTAAGTAGCACAAGCGGATAGTAAGGATACATGGAAGCCCTATTCTCATCATCACTGAAGTAAACCTTTATAGTTAAAATAGCTTTTATAATTCTTAGTTATAAACAACAAATCCACATATCAATTTACCAAATAGATACCAAAAAATAGATAGTTGGTAATTGAACCCTAATCCTTGAGGACGATATTCGGTCTTATCAAGACTATACAACTTGTCACGATAACGTGCACTTGCGTTTAAAGTGTGTGCATCTTACCGCGCATCAGTTGCACGTATATTTTCCTAGCACTAGTCTTATAAATCTTTTATAAAAATGCATTCTTTCATGAGGTTCTTACAACATCCTTTTAAACACGTATTTTCTATAGCATAATAATTTACCCTAGGTTTTGCAGGACAACCGCAAGTTAGCGGATCTTAGAGGGTGCTTAATCTCTTCCCTCTAGATTAATAAAGAACTCTTATCAAGAATTTCACATAGTTTAGCAGACCATATAAATGGAGTTAGTGTTGACTTGACTTAGTTAACATGTAGGTGTCCTAATTCACCAAATATAATTAGGTGGCGACTCCGCGAACCCTTTAGCACCTTTTAACATTTTAGCATTCCTTTTTGCACTTTTAGCATTTATTTTATTTTCTAACCTTCTAAGCATGAGTTATTTTAATGTCGCGGTCGGAAGAGGGCGTGACAACGCTAAACGCAAGTGCACGTATCGTGACAAGTAATATAGTCTAGGTAAGACCGAATATCGTCCTCAGGGACTGGTTTTCAAGTACTGATTATCTATCCTATGGTATCTATTTGGTTAACGTTAATTGATTGGGAATTTTAGACTAATAATGCAGAAAATAAACTAATTATAAAAATACTTTGAATTAAATCAATAATGATGGAGAATTGGGGCTTCCAAGATCATCAACTATCCACTCTATTCAATCTTTAATACAATTAGACCGACTTCTTCTTCTACGTTAAGATAGCAGGTTAACTAGACCGTTTTATACTCCTGTTAAGGTAATATAAACACTCAACCCCAATGGAGAACCCTTCTATCTTTCGATGACAATATTGACTACAAAGGAGGATTAAGAGCAATAACTTATTAAGCTACACAAGTATCGGGGTACTTTCGTCCACGATTTAAACCTATGTTTATTCAACTATAGCATATTCACAATCTCCCCTTTCGGATTTCGATTAGAACTCATATAAGTGATGATAACTAGTGATCAATTAATTATCAAGCAATCAAAACAATTATTGAATAAATCTTAAGCAAGTGAAGAAGAAATCAACTAATGTATTAATGCATGAATAAGAGTTTCAAGAGAATCACAAACTAATCTCTAAATAAGTAATTAGCTCATAGTCATAGTCACGCTAAGAACTAATACCATCTCCATACATGAACTGAAATAAACAAAGCAAAAGAAAGAAAAGCAAAAATACTCAAGAACAAATCTCCAAGCCTTCTAGCATCCAAGGATTGTGTTGTGGAATATTTACAATGATGGAATTGTCAAGTGTGGGATGGAATGTAGGATGGAGAATGGGATGGGTGATGGATTGGAATGTGGAATGAAGGATGGTATCTTCTAATGATGTAGAGACTATTTATAGCCCACGAATCCTTTAGGTAAAGGGTTAGGGATTATGTAGGTAGGAAAGGTTATGGAATTCTTTTAGGTAAAGGGTTTAAGGAATATTTAGGTAGGAAAAGTTATCCCTTTTAGACTCTGAAAACGTGTCAAATTCGGCCCAAAACTCAGAAATCTCGCGTCGGCGCCGCGGCCCTGCAATTCGGCGCCACGGCGCCTGAAAATCAGAGGCGTTTCAGAACATCTTCAGTGGTCGGCGCCGCGGCGCCGGTGACGGCATTCTTCCGGATTTTTCATTTCTTCGTCCTTTGTTCGTCCGGTCTTCGTCTGATTTCTTCTATATTTCTCGGAACTTCTTAGGCTTCATTTCTTGGCCCTTTTAGTGTGCAATTACATCTCATTTATGCTCATTTCATCTCCTTTTCTCCATTTCTCCATTTCTGACCGTTGTGACACAAAAGGAAGAAAGACGATCCTAATACTATACTAAACATCAATAAAATGAGTAAAATACTAACTAAAAATGACTCAAAAGGTGTACATAAAATACACCGATCAACGCTCCCTACTCTACCTATTACTGCTTGACTGTCACAATGTATACATATAGGAGCCAAAGGTTTGGGCCAGAATGGAATATCTTCTAAGAAATTCCGGAGCCATTCAGCTTCTTCACCTGCCTTGTCTAAAGCTATAAATTTTGATTTCATTGTAGAGCGGGTGATGCATGTCTGTTTTGATGTTTTCCAAGACACTGCTCCTCCACCAACGGTGAAAACATATCCACTCGTGGATTTAACTTCAAATGATCCGGTGATCCAATTTGCATCACTATATCCCTCAAGTACTGCGGGATATTTATTATAATGCAAAGCATAATTTTGGGTGTGTTGTAAATATCTCAAGACTCGTTTCATTGCCATCCAATGAGTTTGATTGGGATTACTCGTCAATCGACTCAGCTTGCTTATAGCACATGTTATATCTGGTCGTGTACAATTCATAATATACATCAAACTTCCCAAAATTCGTGCAAAGTCCAATTGTGAGTCACTTTCACCTTCATTCTTTTGAAGTGCAAAACTTACATCAATTGGAGTCTTTGCAACATTGAAATTTAAATACTTGAACTTGTCAAGTAATTTTTCAATATAATGTGATTGTGATAATGCTAGACCTTGTGGAGTTTTATGGATCCTAATTCCTATGATCAAATCAGCAACCCCTAAGTTTTTCATGTCAAATTTGCTAGCGAGCATACGCTTCGTAGCATTTACATCGACAATATCTTTACTCATTATCAATATGTCATCAACATACAAACAAACAATGACTTCATGATTTGGAGTATATTTAAAGTAAACACATTTGTCACACTCATTAATCTTAAATCCATTTGCCAACATTGTTTGGTCAAATTTCGCATGTCATTGTTTGGGTGCTTGTTTAAGTCCATAAAGTGACTTAACAAGTCTGCACACTTTCCTTTCTTTACCAGAAATCACAAAACCCTCAGGTTGTTCCATGTAAATTTCTTCCTCCAATTCTCCATTTTAGAAAGCTGTCTTGACATCCATTTGATGGATTTCAAGACCATATCTGACGCTTGATGCCACTAACACCCGAATAGATGTTATTCTTGTTACCGACGAGTATGTGTCAAAGTAATCAAGGCCTTCTTTTTGTCTATAACCTTTGACCACAAGTCTTGCCTTATATTTGTCAATAGTGCCATCAGCTTTCATTTTCCTTTTAAAAATCCATTTTGATCCTAAAGGTTTATTTCCAGGAGGAAGATCAACTAATTCTCATATATGGTTGTTTAAAATTGATTCAATCTCACTATTGACTGCTTCTTTCCAAAATGTTGAATCAGAAGATGACAATGCTGCTTTAAATGTTTGAGGCTCATTTTCAAACAAGAATGTTACAAAATTTGGTCCAAATGAAGTAGATGTCTTTTGACGTTTGTTATGCCTTGGGTTTTCTTTGCTTGGTATACTTTCCTTTGGTTCTTTCCGCTGTCGTTTAGATCTTTCACTTGACGACTCACATTCAGTTTTATACGGATAGATAATTTCAAAGAATTCAGCATTATCTGATTCAATTACCGTATTAACATGAATTTCGGGATTATCCGATTTGTGAACCAAAAACCGACAAGCTTTGTTGTTTGTAGCATAGCCAATAAAAACACAATCCACAGTTTTTGATCTGATTTTTACCCTTTTGGGCATAGGAACTTGGACCTTCGCTAAACACCCCCACACTTTAAAATATTTCAAGTTGGGTTTTCTTCCTTTCCATAGATCATATGAAATAGATTGTGTTTTGTTGTGGGGTACTCTGTTGAGTATTCGATTAGTTGTAAGGATAGCTTCCCCCCACAAGCTCTGCGGTAAACCGAAACTAATTAGTAAGACATTCATCATGTTTGGTTTTTCCTTTCCGCAATTCCATTTGATTGTGGTGTGTAAGGGGCAGTAGTTTGATGAATAATTTCATATTCCAAACACGTCTCTGCAAAAGGAGATTCGTACTCTCCACCCCTATCACTTCTAATCATTTTGATTTTTTTATTCAATTGATTTTCCACTTCGTTCTTGTATTGCTTAAATGCATTAATTGTTTCATCCTTACTATTAAGCAAATACACATAACAGTATCGAGTGCAATCGTCAATGAAAGTTATAAAATACTTTTTTCCACCACGAGATGGTATTGACTTCATATTACATATATCAGTGTAAATTAAGTCTAAAGGATTTAAATTACTATCAATAGACTTATATGGATGTTTAACAAACTTAGATGCAACACAAATTGCACATTTTGATTTGTTACACTCGAATTTAGGCAATACTTCTAAATTAATCAATTTTCGCAAGGTTTTGTAATTGGCATGTCCTAAACGAACATGCCATAAGTCATTTGACTCCACTAAGTAAGACGAAGCTGAATTCTTATTAATATTGTCTCTTCACATGTAATGTGAACGTGACTCTTCACATGTAGTGTGAACGAGACTCTTCACATGTAATGTGAATGTGACTCTTCACATGTAATGTGAACGAGACTCTTCACATGTAATGTGAACGAGACTCTTCACATGTAGTGACTCTTCACATGTAATGTGAACGAGACTCTTCACATGTAGTGTGAACGAGACTCTTCACATGTAGTGTGAACGAGACTCTTCACATATAATGTCTTTGTCATTTTCCATAATCTCATAATTGAAAATTATGACTCCCAATTCTGTAAATCAACAACCAAGACCATTCGTCCCATGACTATTTGGAATCAACACGGACACTAAATTGAAGCAATTTCGTAATTTTTCTTTATAGAACTTTCGCTTCCAACCTTGTATGTCTATCATCCATCCAGTAAATAATTTTCTTGCCATTAATTGTTTGTCACAGTCAAATCGACAAACTGTTTTAGTTAATAAAACCAAAATAACAATTAATTCACAGACTTCAACGATAAAGATTTTATTTCTTTAAATCGCAGTTGAATTATAAACTTAAACGATAAAGATTTTATTTCTTCAAATCGCAGTATAATTATGAAACTTTAGTATTCCAATGAAGTTTTTATATCTTCGAGTCAGAATACTAATATTCATATGTGTCACGCCCCAAATTTTTCTAAGTCTTTACTTAGGGCGTGATGACACCTGGACAATTATTTTCCACCAGGAGCACCCTTTAATTCTCTTTATTTAGAAATTTAAACTTATATTCAAATACGGAGCTATTAATAAAAATAACAATAAAGAAATTTGTTTATGACTTTATTGAAAATATAACGCGAGCCCATGCTCGTGCAAATATTGTTTCTACATAGACATACTGACAAATATTATTCTAAGTTGAAAGGGAGACCATTCCACACGGGCATTTTCCAAGACATTGGAACTGACAACCTGACGAGTACCAAGCCCGAAACAATGGACTTGGTATGACAAGAGGCTGCGGGACGATTGCTAGCCTTGGCGTGAAGTCTTTCCTCTATCACGCTTTCCTGAAACATGTTAAATAAAGAGTCAGCCCTACCATCTGGGGCTGAGTGAGAACCTTACCCTGCAATTCAAAGTAACACCACAATATTTCAAGCGCAATCACATTATAACGTAATAAGCATATTGCAAAAACATATCAGGTTACAACATTTTTAAATATGCAACAACTCCTCATAGGAAATTCTCGGTTTAACTAACACTTCATTTTATCTCGTATTATACGTTAAGACATTCCCCTGCATTTCCACATGTTTATTACATTTATATATTTGTGAACGCGTATTCATTTTTCATATTTATATATAGGTGAACATGTATTCATCTTTCATATTTGTTGCGGCGTGCAACCCGATCCATTATATTTACGTATTTGTGAACACGTATTCACTTTACGTTTTATTGCGGCGTGCAACCCGATCCATTATGTTTACGTATTCGTGAACGCGTATTCACTTTACGTTTTGTTGCGGCGTGCAACCCGATCCATTATATTTACGTATTTGTGAACGCGTATTCACTTTACGTTTTGTTGCGGCGTGCAACCCGACCCATTATATTTACGTATTTGTGAACACGTATTCACTTTACGTTTTGTTGCGGCGTGCAACCCGATCCATTATGTTTACGTATTTGTGAACGCGTATTCACTTTACGTTTTGTTGCGGCGTGCAACCCGACCCATTATATTTACGTATTTGTGAACACGTATTCACTTTACGTTTTGTTGCGGCGTGCAACCCGATCCATTATGTTTATATATTTATGTGAACACGTATTCACTTTTCATATTTTTCAGAAGATCAAATAAATATTATTCTCTTTTCTAACATTCTGTCATTCATACTTGTAACGATTATAACTTTTTAACCATAACTCCAACTAAGGTGTTTCTCAAGCGGAAACTAAGGTAAGACGGGGATATTTCACTATACCAAATTTCATTTAAAACTACTTTGGGTAACTAACACAAATTTATCCTCAAAACAGCCACATGAAATTTATTTCGGCAGAATATTTATTAAACAACACCCAATCTTAGAATAGTCATAACTCCTAATCTGTAAACCCGTTCAAGCCCCATAAAATTTCAAAACGACGAGAACAGAGAGCTACACGTCTCCATGTGAACCATCCTTTCATATTCTGTACCATTTGGTACAGTTTTACACTTTTATTCGCTGCCCTTCCTGGATCTCGATAGATCCGAGGCAGAAACTTTAAACAGCGATAACTCTCAATCCGTAAGTCGGATAGACCCCCGTAAGGTCTCAAAATGTCCACAACAAAGAGATCTAGAACTTTCATTTAGAAATAATTTTCATATTCCCCAAATATTAGTACAGTTTTACG
The DNA here is from genome assembly GCA_029844215.1 of Przewalskia tangutica. Taxonomy (NCBI): domain Eukaryota; kingdom Viridiplantae; phylum Streptophyta; class Magnoliopsida; order Solanales; family Solanaceae; genus Przewalskia; species Przewalskia tangutica. Next base: position 32,147,000 of record CM056727.1, on the reverse strand, counting down.
TTTCAACGTCCTACCCTTCTGGATTCTGATGAATCCGAGGCAGCAACTTCAAACTACCATAAATCTCAACTCGTAAGTCCGTTTTAACAACTTTTTATCTATATATGTCCGTAACAGAGAGATTTACAACCATGTAAATTTTCATACAATTCTAATAAGTAAAACTCAATAAAAACAGTCCGTAATTATGCCCTTCCGAATTTCGACCGAATCTAAGGCAGGAACTTTGAACTATGATAACTTTCAAACCGTACGTCCATTTTACCTCATTTTTGGTTCTATATGATCATATTAGAGAGGTTTACAATTCTTCCGAATTTCATCAAATTCTAACAATTATAACTCAGTGAGAACAGTTCGTAAAGTTCATGATGCAACTAGTTGTCTAAACAATCAAAAGTTCAATATTTCTTTTCAACACTCAATTCTTATTCTAACATGTATTGAACTAAAAATAAAGGATGTTACCAAGAATTTCTGAGTGAGAAAACTCACCTTGTATGTGTGAAATGATTGTTATTCGGTTGCTATAAGGGACCCTTGCTCCCTAGTATTTTTTTTTTTTTTGTTGTTCTTCTTACTTTCTTGTTTTTTTTCAGAATTTTCCTCTTCTTGTTCACTTGTTTTTTTCTGATTTTCTAACCTTGATGTTATGTACTTTATTTGTGTGTAAATACAATGTATAAGTGGAGGGTTTTCTATAACCTATGGGATGGAAAAAGCCAAGGGATTGAAGGGAAATGAAAAGGAGGGGGAGGGGAAGGAGTGTACGTGAGCCAATGCTGCATGTTTTGTTTCTCTTTTTTTTTTTTTTTTTTATATTTATTTTCTTATTTTCATTTTTATCCATCTATTTATCCAACTTTAACACTAACTTCATCCCATGCAATTTATTCTTTGTTTTCTTATATATATATTTTTATTAACTCAACCACAACTATATATTATTATTATTTTTTTCTGGATTTTACATTCTCTCCTCCTTAAGCAACATTCGTCCTCGAATGTGAATAAGGTCGTAACATAATCCCATAGACACAATAATGTTTATTGTTATTGTAACACTAATTCGTGGCTTCACATTCTCCCTTCCTTAAGAAGCATTCGTCCTCGAATGAGAATAAGGTTGTAACACATGCATATAGACACGCAAATGGCACACATATGAAGTACTATGTAATGCATTTTTTTTTATTACCTTAGTCAAATAGAAATGGATATTTGACTTTCATCGCCTCTTCCGCTTTCCAGGTGGCTTCCTCGGTGGAGTGGTTCCTCCGTAGGACCTTCACGGAAGCAATATCTTTATTCCTAAGGCGCTTAACCTTCCTATCAAGTATTTCCACCGGAACTTCTTCATATTGAAGCTCCTCATTAAGAATTATCTCCTGGGGAAGGATGACGTGACTTGGATCGTGCAAGTATTTTCGTAACATTGACACATGAAATACCGGATGCTTTCTTCCTACTCTTGTGGAAGTGCTAATTCGTAAGCCACATTCACCACTCTTCGCAAGACCTCATATGGCCCAATAAACCTTGGGCTCAATTTCCCTTTCTTACCAAAACGCATAACTCCCTTCATTGTGGACACTTTTAAAAATACTTTCTCCCCCTCTTGAAATTCAAGATCTCTTTTCCGATGATCCGCATAGGACTTATGACGGCTATGAGCTGTTTTGATCCTCTCCCGAATCATCTGTACCTTATCATTTGTTTCCTGAATAAATTCAGTGCGAGCGATTGCGTCTCACCCACCTCGAACCATCAGTGGAGACTGCATTTTCGTCCATATAATGCTTCAGCGGGGCCATTTGTATGCAAGAGTGAAAACTATTGTTGTGGCGAACTCAATTAGACATAGATGGTCCAACCGGCTTCCACGAAAATCTAACACACAAGATCGCAACATGTCCTCGAGTGTTTGAATTGTTCGCTCGGCTTGCCCATCTATTTGCGGGTGGAAAGCGTGCTTAACTTAACTTTTGTCCGAGACCTGTTGGAAACTTTGCCAAAAGTGTGAGGTGAATGGGAACCCTATCTGAAATAATTTGTAAGGAATCCGTGTAACCGCACAATCTCCTCAAATAAATATGTGTGTCTTGTGATGCGCGATACGTAGTTTTAACCGGTAAGAAATGGGTGACTTTGTAAGCGATCAACAATCACCCAAATGGAATCGTACCGCTTCTCGAGTTTTGGTAGACCGGTTACAAAATCCATATGAATCGCCTCCCATTTCCACATGGGGACTCGATGTCTGAAGTAATCCGCCAGGTTTTGATGTTCAACTTTCATCCGCTACATATAAGACACCTTCCGACAAACTCATGACGTCTTTCTTCATCCCGTCCCACGATAATTTGCCTTGAGGTCACGATACATTTTGTTGACCACTGGATGAATGGAATATCTTGTGTTGTGACCTCATCTAAGATCTTCCTCCTTAGATCATTAACCTTAGGAACACATAACCTACCCTTATACCGGAAGGTTCGTCATTATCTCCCGATATGGTGAAGGTTTTCCCTGTTGGATCCTCTCCGAAATCTAACAAACTCTGTATCCTCAAACCGACTTTCTTTTATTTACGAGCTAAAGGCATGCGAGGTATCATGTACCACCACCCTACCTTCACCGATCTCAGTTAAGCTAACCCCGAGGTTTCCCAATCTTTGTACCTCACGAACAATACCCCTCTTTTGCATTGCCAAATGGGCCAAGCTGCTCATTGATCTCCTACTGAGTGCGTCAGCCACCACGTTGGCTTTCCCAGGATGGTAAAGAATACTAAGGTCATAATCCTTAAGCAACTCTAACCATCTTCTTTGTCGGAGATTCAAATCCTTCTGCGTGGTTATGTACTGCAAACTCTTATGATCTGTAAATATATCCACATGCACACCATACAAATAATGTCTCCATATTCGTAAGGCAAACACCACCGCAGCTAATTCCAAGTCATGAGTTGGGTAATTCTTCTCATGTATCTTCAATTGTCTAGATGCATACGCAATAACCTTTCCAAACTGCATCAAGACACATCCTAACCCAACTCTAGAGGCATCGCAATAGACTGTGAACCCTTCCTGTCCGGATGGTAAGGTTAAGACTGGTGCAGTAGTCAACAATTCCTTTAGTTTCTGAAAACTTGCCTCACATGCTTCTGACCACTGGTACTTAACCGCTTTTTGAGTCAACCGGGTCAAAGGAGCAGCAAGACTAGAAAAACCTTTTACGAATCTTCTATAATACCCAGACCCAGAAACTTCTAACCTCGCCGAGTGGTCGGTTTTGGCGGTTCTTTCTTGCTTCTATCTTACGGGGTCTACCATAATTCCATCCTTGACCTGACATGACCCAAAAGGCTACTTTTTCCAACCAAAATTCACACTTTGAAAATTTAGCATATAGTTTCTCCTGTTTCAAGACTTGAAGCACTACCCTCAGATGCTCTTCATGTTCTTCAACACTCTTACTGTAGATTAGGATATCATCTATGAACACAATCACGAACAAATCTAGGAATGGTTTGAAGATTCTGTTCATTAAATCCATGAAAATTTGTTGGGGCATTGGTTAACCCAAAGACATGACCAAGAACTCATAATGGCGTATCGGGTTCTAAAGGTTGTTTTGGATATATCATCCGGATTTATTTTCGGTGATGATATCGACGAGATCAATCTTGGAAAAATAGCTAGCTCCCTGAAGTTGGTCAAACAGATCATCGATTCTTGGTAATGGGTATCGGTTCTTGATCGTGACCGTATTGAGCTGCCGATAATCGATGCACATTCGGACTTCGGAGCGATCCGTCTTTCTTTTTCACAAACATGACTGGTGCACCCCAAGGGGAAACACTAGGCCTTATAAAGCCTTTATCCAGAAGATCCTTCAATTGTTCTTTTAACTCCCTCAATTCAGCTGGGGCCATTCGATATGGAGGAATAGAAATGGGTCTTGTACCCGGAATTAACTCTATAGCAAACTCACTTCTCTATCAGGAGGAAGGCTGGAAGATCTTCGGAAAAACCTCAGGAAAATTTCGAACAATAGGAACATCATTCATCTTTGGGATTCCTTTTGGGTATCCACTTATATTAGCCGGATATGCATACTCGCTCTGTGACTTCTCAATAACTTTTGAGCCCCAAGGTAGGAAATAAAGCGCGAGGATATTCCAACCTACCCTTATAACAACTTACGGTTCTCGGAAAAGTTAATCTCACTATCTTTCGTCGACAATCTAACATGGCATAACATGCCGACAACCAATCCATACCCAAAATGACGTCGAAGTCTACCATATCAAGTAGTACTAGGTTCACCATTGTTCCCCTGCCATTTACTTCTAATGGAAAATTATTTACCACCCGAGAGGCCCAAATTGAGGCCCCTACTGGTGTCATAACCTCAACAGGTTCACTTAAATAAGAAGGTTCTACATGTAAATTCTTAGCAAAGCCCATTGACACATATAAAAATGTAGAGCCGGGATCGTATAATACAAATGCAGGAATACTCGAGACTAGCAAAATACCTGTGACCACCGCATTAGATGCTTCTGCCTCATTCCTCTGGGGCAAAGCGTAGAACCGATTTGAATTGTTGGGTTGTTGACCTCCTGACTCTGGCGGGGTTGGTTTCCCTGATTTCCCCTGTAGGCAGTTGATGCGCGTAATATGCACACACTTTTAAACGCAAGTGCACGTTATCGTATCGAGTAGTATAGTCTTAGATAAGACCGAATATCGTCCTCTAGGATTAGGGTTCAAGTATCAGTTATCTATTTTCTAGTATCTATTTGGCGAATTAATATTTGATTGGTTGTTTATAACTATGAATTATTAAAGATAAGTAAATATAAAGAATTACTTCAGATGTGATGAGAATAGGGCTTCTATGTATCCTCACTATCCGCTTATGCTACTCATTAATGCATTACCTATGGTATTCTTCTTTTGGAGAAAGCAGGTTTACGAAATCGTTTTATACTCCCGTTAGGGTTATATAAACACTCAACCACAGTATTGTTCCTTACCTAACTTTCGCTGATAAGGGTAACTCTATAGGAGGATTAAGAACAAAAACCTAGTTGACCGTCACGCACCATGCGCAAAATTAGGGTTGTTAAGCCTCTCATCAACGCTACAAATCTAATTGAGGTATTTTCATCCCCAATTCAAGATCTACCCAACTTACAGCATATTCACAATCCCCCCTTTTCAGAATCTGATTAGAAATCATATAGTGATAACTAGTTGTCAATTAGCTACCAAGAATTCAACTCAATTATTGGATAGATCTCTCAATAAGAACAATGACCATAAGCATGCATTAATTTATAACATAAGGTTCAAGCAATTCAACATAGAAAGCCCTATAAGAGAATTAGTTCCTAGCCATGAATATGACAAGAACTAATTCAAAGTTCATCATGCAAAAACTGAATTAAAGAAAAGAAAAAGGAAAGAAATTACTAATGTTTAGGTCTCCAATCTCCTAGGCAAGAAAACCTTGTGTTTGGCAAGAAAAGGGAACCCTTTAAAACTGCCTAGGGTTCTCCTTTTATAGGTTTAAAAACGCCTCCTTCTTTTCCCTGCAGGCCTGGCCCAAAAATCCGTCAAAAGACCTAAAATTTCCGCGTCGGCGCCGCGGCCCTGCTGATGGGCGCCGCGGCGCCGGAAGTTCTGAAATCCGTCGGGTGTTTTGGCGCCGCGGCCCTGATATCTGCTGTCTGAGGGCGCCGCGGCCCTGATATCTGCTGTCTGAGGGCGCCGCGGCGCTGTATCTTCTGTAGCTCCTCGGATGTTTAGGCGCCGCGGCGCTCGTCTCACGAGGCGCGCGGCAGGTCTTCTGCCTCTCTGAATAATGGGCGCGCTGGCCCACTTTTAGCCTGCGCACTTTCTGGCATCTCCTCTTTTGCCCTCTTTTGCTCCATGTCCGCCATTTGGCCATTTCAACCACTTTGACTCAATAGAAAGAAAAACTATCCTAATATGACACTTATATGTGCAAAATGGGACAAAAGACTAACTAAACAGACTCAAAAGGTGTATATAAAATACAGATCAAATACCCAAACTTAACCTTTGCTCGCCTCGAGCAAAGATAGAAAAATACAATAAAAGACTCAACAGAATGAAAAATAAAAGACTCCCTGTCATTAATCACTTTTGCTGCATAGATGTTAACTAGAAAAACATGAAGGTTAGCAGAATAATATGCAGGAACATATAGCATGGAATTTCAACACATTGAGCTAGATATTTCGCAAACTCATACTTATCATGCTTAAATGGAAGTTCATATACTAAATCATGCATATAAATTCAAGAATTCCTATGGCATGCTTACTTGCTATTCTCCACTAATGCGGATATGCATAAAGAGATCTTGAGGACTTTGAGGGTTGTAATGTTGGCTTAGGTAGGGGTTGGTAAAGATAGGCATTTAGGCTCATTGTTCTGTACCATAAGCTCTTTGGCTTTTCAATTTTTCCCTTTTTCTTTTGATTCTTTCCTTCACTTCAATTCTATCATTCCCCTCTTTTGTTTTGGGAGAGTGAAGTGTATTATACTAATAGGCACCCCCAAACTTAGGCTTTTGCCTCTTTCTTATTACTTTTTTATTGGGGTGCAACAAACTCATTCACTCTTTTTGTCTCTTTTTTAACACAATTGATTCCACTATTTCATATTTGCACTTATGGTACAATTTGTGGGAACATAGGATGTCAAAGAAGAAGTTTCAAATTTAGGCTCAATGAGGCTGACTAGGGATATTTTTAAAGTACAGGATAGAAAAGAATGGTAAGAATTGGCTATCAAAGAAATGTCGAGTCATCTCCTAACATACATATCCTAACTATTTCGCCTCAAATAGCCAAAGAATCATAACACATAAGCATTTATCATTTAGCATGCATAACTCAAGTAAGAAACTCCAAATAGGCAGTTCTGTGAGTTTTTGGCATATCTAACCTAAGTGTTTAGATAGTTGCTTCAATTCCTTTACATTATTCCACCTTACTTCACTAGGTGTTTCTAGCAACTACAAAGATATATGATCTTTGTGAGCAATTATGACTCAAAAGAAAAAAAAATTTGGTGACTAAAAAAAAACAAATAAAACATAACATGACACACAAATAAAATACCCCCAAACTTAAATCACACATTGTCCCCAATGTGTGCAAGACTCAAAGACAGTAAAAGAAATCGACACTTACAAACTTTGGCTAAAATGGTGGTGGTGGCGGTGGATAATCTTTGAATTAGTGAGGAGGAGTATTCTTGGTGTTTTGATTTGGCGATAGGGCGCCGGATCGTGGTATCCTCCATAACTCATAGTATCAGATTATGGCGCGCGGCCACGCTTTTAGCGCGCGCTAATCATCTGCGCTCTTTCAGGATTTTCTGCGCCGCGGCCCTGCTCCTGGGTGCCGCGGTGCCTAAACTCGGCCAACGTTCTGGAATTCTACCGCCGCGGCCCTGCTCCTGGGCGCCGCGGCTCTTAAACTTCCGAGCCTGTTCAGATCTGTTGGCGCGCCGCTGCTCTGGCGCGCGCTACCCGCTTCGAAATCACGGCTTTCATTTGGCTTTTCGTCCCCGGTTTAATTTCTGTACTGTCAATCACACACACAAAGATCCAATCTGGTGAGAGGTGTTCTTAGACAAAATAAAATTAAACTAATGATAGAAATTAAAATAACATAATTGAAAACATTGGGTTGCCTCCCAAGTAGCGCTGTCTTTAACGTCTTTTAGTCGGACGCAAGTTCCTTAGACTTAATAGCCTTGGGGTGGATTAAGTCTGACGATCCATTTCCGCCACATTTGGCGTTTCCTTTTTCTTCTTTTCTTTTTAGCATTATCAGTAGTAGGGAGTTCCGGGACATTTACCTCATTTAGTGTCATTTCAGCAAACCATGTCTGCTTTCTTGGGCTCATCACTCTTTGGTTGCACTGTAATGGCTCGCATGGGGTTTTGATGGTGCTGATTGCAAAGCACATACTCATTGGTGGTGGTTCGATGACATGTTTAAACACTTTAAACACCATTTCTTCATTCTCCACCCTTAATGTCAACTCCCCTCTTTCAACATCAATCAAAGCTCTCCCTGTTGCTAGGAATGGCCTCCCTAATATGATAGGGATTTCTGCATCTTCTTCCATATCAAGAATTAGGAAATCTGCAGGGAAGAAAAATTTTCCTACCTTCACAATCACATCCTCAATCTTGCCTCGTGGATGAACTATTGTCCTGTCGGTTAGTTGCAGACTCACAGTGGTTGGTTTAGCCTCTCCCAACTCCAATCTTTTGAAAACTGATAAGGGCATCAGATTTATACTTGCCCCTAAATCGCATAAGGCTCTGTTGCAAGTTACCACCTTGTGTGCGGTAGTGTGAAGCTTCCAGGATCCTTTAGCTTTGGTGGTAACTTCTTTTGTAGGATAGCACTACACTCTTCTGTGAGTGCTACTATCTCATATTCCGCCAGTTTCCTCTTTTTTCCCAAGATTTCTTTCATGAACTTGAAATAGGACGACATTTGCTCCAAAGCCTCTATAAAAGGTATGTTGATATGCAGCTTCCTGAATACCTCCAAGAATTTGGAAAATTGTTTATCGACCGCCTTCCTTTGTAATCTCTGGGGGAAAGGAATCTTTTCTGTATACTCCTTCTCCGGAGTTTTCTCTATCACTGGGCTAGGTTCAACCACCTTCTCTTTTTCTAACTCTGCTTCCTTCTCAACTGTTGGCTGAGGTGGCTGTTGCTCCAATTGTCTTCCACTTCTCAACTGCACTGCCTTACATTGCTCCCTCGGATTTACCTCTGTATTGCTCGGCAATGTCCCCTGTGGCCTGATGTTTGTCTGCTTTGCTAGCTGTCCTACCTGTGTTTCCAAGTTTCTGAACGAGGATCTAGCTTCTGTCATAAACTGCGTCTGGGCGTTGGCAATCTTTGTCATCCGCTAAGCTCATCTGGCTTTTCTTGCTGAACTGGTGCATTGAACTGTTGAGGCTGTGGGGCTTGAATGAAAGGCTGTTGATTACGGTTCGATGGTTCTGCATCGACCCGCATCTGGTTCTGCTGCCCCTGATATTGATTTTGCTGGCCCTGATCTCCTTTCCATGAGAAATTTGGGTGATTCCTCCACCCTGGATTATAAGTGTTTGAGTAGGGGTTGTTTTGTTGCCTCTGGTAGTTTCCTACTGCTTGACACTCTGCCTGTTCCATTGGTATGTTGTTGGGATCCGCTGAAGGGCATCTATCAAATGTATGTGGGCCACCACATATCTCACAGCTTTTAGGCATCTGTACCGCGTTCACTGACACTGTATGTTGCTGCAACTGTTTTGCTAGAAGGGCCACTTGGGCATTCAAGGCAGCAATAGCATCTATCTCGTGGACTCCCACCGTTCTTCTCCCACTTGTCGCCCTCTCTTCAGTGACATGGTTGTTAGTGGCCATATCTTCTAATAACTCATGAGCATCGTGGGCTGTTTTCCTCATGAATGCTCCCCCTGCTGCTGCATCTATGATGGTCCTGGTTGTACTGCTCAGCCCGTTGTAGAAGATGTGGACCAAGTTCCACAACTCAATGCAATGGTGTGGGCACTTTCTTTGTAGATCCTTGAACCTTTCCCATGCTTCATATAAAGACTCTCCATCAGCTTGGTAGAAGTTGTTCAACTCCCCTCTCAGTTTTGCTGCTTTACAAGGCGGGAAGAACTTGGCTAGGAATTTCTGTGCCAGCTCGTGCCATGTGAATATCGAATCGGCTGGCAGGGAATTCAACCATACTTTTGCTCTATCCCTGAGTGAGAAGGGAAAGAGCCTCAACCTGACGGCATCATCGATGCCGTTATATCTGAACGTGGCACATAGCTCCAAGAAATTAGCTATGTGCATGTGTGGATCCTCCGATGGTAGTCCTCCGAATTGCACAGTGTGCTATACCATGCTCAAAATTGCTGGTTTTATCTCGAAGTTGTTGGCTCCTATTGCAGGAAGCCTAATGTATGTCTGTGCTCCATTCACTCTTGGCAGCACATAATCTCCCAAACTTCTTTCTGGCTGGATTCGGACTCTATCCTCCACATCTAGTGGCACTTGATGAGGATTTTCTGGGTTAGGGTGATTTTCACCTAACCCTTCTCTCATCTTGTTATTGTTTAGATTACCGTCCATCTCTATCAACGTTGCAACCCGTTGATTCTTTCTGTTCTGTTTGCAGGTTTTCTCGATCTCTGGATTGAAGGGAACAAGAGTGTCTGCTCCTCTTCTCCTTCGCATAAACTGATTGCCTGAAATAGATCAAAAACAGAAAACAACTCACGGCAACCTGATTTTTCGAAAAATAGCGCAAAACGTAAAAATTAAAATAAAAATTAAAGACCAAATTAGAAATTAAAAATAGATAATTTGATATTGAACTATTGCCTAATCCCCGGCAACGGCGCCAAAAACTTGATGCGCGTAATATGCACACACTTTTAAACGCAAGTGCACGTTATCGTATCAAGTAGTATAGTCTTAGATAAGACCGAATATCGTCCTCTAGGATTAGGGTCCAAGTATCAGTTATCTATTTTCTAGTATCTATTTGGCGAATTAATATTTGATTGGTTGTTTATAACTAAGAATTATTAAAGATAAGTAAATATAAAGAATTACTTCAGATGTGATGAGAATAGGGCTTCTATGTATCCTCACTATCCGCTTATGTTACTCATTAATGCATTACCTATAGTATTCTTCTTTTGGAGAAAACAGGTTTACGAAATCGTTTTATACTCCCGTTAGGGTTATATAAACACCCAACCCCAGTATTGTTCATTACCTAACTTTCGCTGATAAGGGTAACTCTATAGGAGGATTAAGAACAAAAACCTAGTTGACCGTCACGCACCATGCGCAAAATTAGGGTTGTTAAGCCTCTCATCAACGCTACAAATCTAATTGAGGTATTTTCATCCCCAATTCAAGACTGTCTACCCAACTTACAGCATATTCACAATCCACTCTTTTCAGAATCTGATTAGAAATCATATAGTGATAACTAGTTGTCAATTAGCTACCAAGAATTCAACTCAATTATTGGATAGATCTCTCAATAAGAACAATGACCATAAGCATGCATTAATTTATAACATAAGGTTCAAGCAATTCAACATAGAAAGCCCTATAAGAGAATTAGTTCCTAGCCATGAATATGACAAGAACTAATTCAAAGTTCATCATGCAAAAACTGAATTAAAGAAAAGAAAAAGGAAAGAAATTACTAATGTTTAGGTCTCCAATCTCCTAGGCAAGAAAACCTTGTGTTTGGCAAGAAAAGGGAACCCTTTAAAACTGCCTAGGGTTCTCCTTTTATAGGTTTAAAAACGCCTCCTTCTTTTCCCTGCAGGCCTGGCCCAAAAATCCGTCAAAAGACCTAAAATTTCCGCGTCGGCGCCGCGGCCCTGCTGATGGGCGCCGCGGCGCCGGAAGTTCTGAAATCCGTCGGGTGTTTTGGCGCCGCGGCCCTGCATCGTCTCACGAGGCGCGCGTGCAGTCTTCGCCTCTGCGAATAATGGCGCGCGCCCACTTTTACTGCAGGAGGCGCCGCGGCGCTTGTCTGGATTTTAGCCTCGTTCGCCACTTTCTCTGTTTTCAGCTCTGGCATCTCCTCTTTTGCCCTCTTTTTGCTCCTTTTCCGCCATTTGGCCATTTCAACCACTTTGACTCAATAGAAAGAAAAACTATCCTAATATGACACTTATATGTGCAAAATGGGACAAAAGACTAACTAAAACAGACTCAAAAGGTGTATATAAAATACACCGATCAGTAGTTGTGGTTGCTTCTGACCTCCCCTGAATAGATTGAGTTTGGGTCCTCTTCTTGCAATCTCTGGCATAGTGGCCTGACTCTCCACAGTTATAACATGTCTTCGTTAAGAGCCGACATTCTCCAGTGTGTTTTCTTTGACAAATCTTACAAATCGGTTTGTCGCCTCCTGTGTTAGGGTTGGTGGTCTTGTCCTTGCTACCTTGATAATTAGACCAAATGTGCCCCTTAGGCTTGAAATAAGCGGCCTGATTGGTTCGGTCTGAAGATCCCTTACTAAACTCCCGCTCGATTTTGACTCGGTTAAATGATCACGGCGTCGAAATCTCTTCTGCGAATATTCTCTTTTTGCTTTAGCGAAACCTTCTACCCTCAAAGCCATATCGACAATCTGAAGATAAGTTCGATCGTTGGCTAACGCCACCACCTTCTCTGCTATGTTCGGGTTTAAACCCTCTACAAATCGCTTTACTCTATCCATTTCTGTAGGGACGACATGTGTGTTGTATGCCGATAACCTCACGAACTGTGTATCATATTCTTGTACACTACGGTCACCTTGTTTCAATTGTTCAAACTCCCGTCTAAGCGCATCCTTGCGCGTATTAGGCATAAATTTCTCAATGAATGCCGCTCTGAACCCTCCCCAAGTCATTGGTGGTGACATCGGGGGACGATTTTTCCTAAAATTTCTCCACCACACCCGTGTGTCGTCCTCTAACCGTGCGATTACCAAATTGACGTCATGCGTCTCCACACATCCTCGTGTAAACAGTAGGTTTTCTACCTCATCGAGAAATACTATTGGGTTAGACTTGTAGTCCTTCCCTGTATAGATATGTTCCCTTCTTCTCACAAAATTTGCCCCATAGTCTATCTGGTACCTCTCCTACCTTTTTGGTCGGTGGTGCAATCACATCTGGTTATTTTATCGTTGTACACTCCCTTCCACAATCCTTTGAAGGAGGTAGTACGAGAACCAAGTCTTTGAAAAGACTCAAGATAGGCACGAGAAGAGTATGAAAGAAGTGAAACTTTAGGATGTTATTCCGTTTACTTATTACTAAGGTGGCGCGCCGTCATGCAATAAGTAACCGTTCAAACACCCAACTCGAAGAAACTTCCTAGAATCTCCTAACCTGGTTTAGCTTTGATACCAACTTGTCACGCCCCAAATTTTTCTAAGTCTTTACTTAGGGCGTGATGACACCTGGACAATTATTTTCCACCAGTAGCACCCTTTAATTCTCTTTATTTAGAAATTTAAACTTATATTCAAATACGGAGCTATTAATAAAAATAACAATAAAGAAATTTGTTTATGACTTTATTGAAAATATAACGCGAGCTCATGCTCGTACAAATATTGTTTCTACATAGACATACTGACAAATATTATTCTAAGTTGAAAGGGAGACCATTCCACACGGGCATTTCCCGAGACATTGGGCCCGACAACTGGAGTACCAAGCGAAACAATGGACTTGGTATGACAAGAGGTCATGGACGATCGCTAGCCTTGGCGTGGAGCCTTTCCTCTATCACGCTTTCTGAAACATGTTAAATAAAGAGTCACCTACCATGCAAAGTGAGTGAGAACTACCTACGCAATTCAAAGTAACACCACAATATTCCAAGCGCAATCACATTATAACGTAATAAGCATATTGCAAAAACATATCAGGTTACAACATTTTTAAATATGCAACAACTCCTCATAGGAAATTCTCGGTTTAACTAACACTTCATTTTATCTCGTATTATACGTTAAGACATTCCCCTGCATTTCCACCTGTTTATTACATTTATATATTTGTGAACGCGTATTCACTTTTCATATTTATATATAGGTGAACATGTATTCATCTTTCATATTTGTTGCGGCGTGCAACCCGATCCATTATATTTACGTATTTGTGAACACGTATTCACTTTACGTTTTGTTGCGGCGTGCAACCCGATCCATTATGTTTACGTATTCGTGAACTCGTATTCACTTTACGTTTTGTTGCGGCGTGCAACCCGATCCATTATATTTACGTATTTGTGAACGCGTATTCACTTTACGTTTTGTTGCGGCGTGCAACCCGACCCATTATATTTACGTATTTGTGAACACGTATTCACTTTACATTTTGTTGCGGCGTGCAACCCGATCCATTATGTTTACGTATTTGTGAACGAGTATTCACTTTACGTTTTGTTGCGGTGTGCAACCCGACTCATTATATTTACGTATTTGTGAACACGTATTCACTTTACGTTTTGTTGCGGCGTGCAACCCGGTCCATTATGTTTATATATTTATGTGAACACGTATTCACTTTTCATATTTTTCAGAAGATCAAATAAATATTATTCTCTTTTCTAACATTCTGTCATTCATACTTGTAACGATTATAACTTTTTAACCATAACTCCAACTAAGGTGTTTCTCAAGCGAAAACTAAGGTAAGACGGGGATCTTTCACTATACCAAATTTCATTTAAAACTACTTTGGGTAACTAACACAAATTTATCCTCAAAACAGCCACATGAAATTTATTTCGGCAGAATATTTATTAAACAACACCCAATCTTAGAATAGTCATAACTCCTAATCTGTAAACCCGTTCAAGCCCCATAAAATTTCAAAACGACGAGAACAGAGAGCTACACGTATGCATGTGAACCATCCTTTCATATTCTGTACCATTTGGTACAGTTTTACACTTTTATTCGCTGCCCTTCCTGGATCTCGATAGATCCGAGGCAGAAACTTTAAACAGCGATAACTCTCAATCATTAAGTCGGATAGACCCCCGTAAGGTCTCAAAATGTCCACAACAAAGAGATCTAGAACTTTCATTTAGAAACAATTTTCATATTCCCCACATATTATTACAGTTTTACGTTTCAACGTCCTGCCCTTCTGGATTCCGATGAATCCGAGGCAGCAACTTCAAACTACCATAAATCTCAACTCGTAAGTCCGTTTTAACAACTTTTTATCTATATCTGTCCGTAACAGAGAGATTTACAACCATGTAAATTTTCATACAATTCTAATAAGTAAAACTCAATAAAAACAGTCTGTAATTATGCCCTTCCGAATTTCGACCGAATCTAAGGCAGGAACTTTGAACTATGATAACTTTCAAACCGTACGTCCATTTTACCTCATTTTTTGTTCTATATGATCATATTAGAGAGGTTTACAATTCTTCCGAATTTCATCAAATTCTAACAATTATAACTCAGTGATAACAGTTCGTAAAGTTCATGACGCAACTAGTTGTCTAAACAATCAAAAGTTCAATATTTCTTTTCAGCACTCAATTCTTATTCTAACATGTATTGAACTAAAAATAAAGGATGTTACCAAGAATTTCTGAGTGAGAAAACTCACCTTGTATGTGTGAAATGATTGTTATTCGGTTGCTATAAGAGACCCTTGCTCCCTAGTATTTCTTTTTTTTTGTTGTTCTTCTTACTTTCTTGTTTTTTTTCAGAATTTTCCTCTTCTTGTTCACTTGTTTTTTCCTGATTTTCTAACCTTGATGTTATGTACTTTGTTTGTGTGTAAATACAATGTATAAGTGGAGGGTTTTCTATAACCTATGGGATGGGAAAAGCCAAGGGATTGAAGGGAAATGAAAAGGAGGGGGAGGGGAAGGAGTGTACGTGAGCCAATGCTGCATGTTTTGTTTCTCTTTTTTTTCTTTTGTTTTTGTTTTTGTTTTTTTTTTTTTTTAATTTATTTATTTTCTTATTTTCATTTTTATCCATCTATTTATCCAACTTTAACATTAACTTCATCCCATGCAATTTATTCTTTATTTTCTTATATATATATTTTTATTAACCCAACCACAACTATATATTATTATTATTTTTTTCCGGATTTTACAATATGGAGTAGAAAACTACACAAGTTTTAATCTCCTTAAACAGAACGACGAAGATTTTATGTTCTTCAAATCGTTGTACAAGTATCACATGAGTAAGTCAAATTCATTCTTACTACCTTGAAAATAATCTTCACGTATTTCATGTAACAAATATAATACACAACAGTGAAGATTTTACTTCTTCAAACCGAATCAATTATGCTTGAAACGAAGTGCAGTAGATTGTATGTTGTGTACTTGATGAAATTTTTATATCTTCAAATCAAGTACCCAAATGAGTAGAAAGTTATGAAAACTTTAATCTCAATCGGAGTAGAAAATTCGAAGATTTTAGTCTCCAAACAACATACAAGAAAAACACTTTTTTAATTTTTTTTCCCTCTAGAAAACACCTTTTTTTTTCCTTTTGGAAAGACACTTTTTCCTGGACTTTAATATTCCAACGAAGTTTTTATGTCTTCAAGTTAGAATATGAAATTTCATACGGAGTAGAAAACTACACGGATTTTAATCTCCAAACCAGAATACAGATTAAAATAAAATAAACATAATTTTCTTAAGATTGTTGGTATAATAATCTGTATATGACCAAAATAATGTTTCAACACAATCTGTTTAAACACTTAGTAAAAAGCAGATTACACAGTATAGAAATTACTTAACAGTAAATTAATCAAGAAAAACAGTAGACGAAACATAATCTGTTTTGGAAAATAATTTCAGAATATAATCGAGCCCACTTAGTTCAAAGTGTGTCCTTAAGGAAATTATTCCCCTCACAGTACTCGAGGTTAATGGAATATCGTCTCCCAGGATAGAACGATTATCTTACCAGAATAGTAGTACTCCAAATTCCGGTAGCAGCGAACCACTCAACGACAGTATATCACACAGAATGAATAAGAATGAATTTTCGAATTGTAGAGAAATTCGTATTAGAATGAGTGAATAAATTCTTGGAACAAATCAAGAATTTATAGGTTTTGGAGGTACCATTTCTGAATGTTTGCAACCATTCAGAATAGTCACCAAATTTTTGGAGGGAAATTCGAAAAGAAAAAGGACTTAAACCGGACGGGTCGGTCGCGGGTCTTGGGTCGATCCTTTTGGATTTATTTTGATTAAATAATTAATTAATTAAAGAAAAGTTTGTCCAAAAAGATTATCAATCGATCTTTTGACAAATCCAAATCCAAATCCAAAGCTGAAGCCGAGCCGAGCCAGCGACGACGACGACGCGAGGGGTCCTTGCCCTCTCAACCCTTTTGGCAACTAGAGAAGGTGTAATGTAATATATACACCTCTCTTTTCTTCTCTTTTTTCGATGTGGGACAAAAGAGCCTTTTACTCCTTTTAATTTTCATTCCATCATTTCTCATTAACCAATATCAAAACTCAACAGCTATTTCCATCCGTCATAATTTATGTGATATAGTTTGATTAGACATGAAGTTTAAAAAAAAAGAAGACCTTTGAAATTTGTGATCGAAAACAAGTCATAAATATTTGTGTGGCTACAAATTATTTCATTAAAGGTAAAAAGAGAAGTTTCAAGTGAAATTATTTCTAAATAAGGGTGGCCAATGGGGCGAGTCGGGGTGGGATGGGACGGGGGTCGAGTTGAGGGTCTAGGCGGGCCGGGATAGGCGGGACGGGAAGAAGTCCCGTCCCGTCCCACATCCAGCCGAGATTTGGGGGGACGGGTCGAGTTGCGGGATTTGTTTTTTTTTATACTTAATTTAAAAATATATATATATATAAACACTTAAATAATTGAACAAGATAATGTAATAAAACATCTCAATGATGTTTTTGTGCCTCTTATATTATTTAATATAAATATAATTTTTTTGTAATACAATTTCAAAATTACAACTTTGTTTCGTTGTTCAAATGTTGTAAATCACATAGTAAAATTGACATTAAAAATTACATAGTTAACCATACTTTTTCTAATTTCCTCACAAAGTCTTGAGGATCTTCGATTGAAATTGAAAGTTGGTCAAATTGTTCGACGTCGTTTTTTGTTCCCTCGGACAATATTTCGTTGTAGTTGTAGTCGTCTTCTTCATTGATCTCTGATTGACCGCACCTTCTACGATCCGCTCTAATCCAATCTCTCAATAAAACTGCAATCTCCAAGCTGTCTCCCGCTAATGAGTGTATGTGCTCTCATATTTGAAATCTTCCACCTGAAAAAGTACTTTCAGACGCTGTTGATGACCCTTGAATATTCAACACATCTCGTGTCATCTTTGATAGTGTCGGAAATGTCTTCGCATTATCCCTCCAATATCTCAGCAAGTCTTCACGTCCATCTTCATTGACAATTGATTCATACGGTACAACACCCTGCCAAACATAAACATCAAATTAGCTAACTTGTGAAGAAGTTGAACCACGAAACATTCTATTTCTAAGGACTTAAACACTAGCAGCAGAAACCGCATGTCTTTTATTAGATTGAAGTGAAGTAGAAGAAGATGGTACCGAAGCTAGTTGATTATTTGCACTTTCTTGTTGATAATATATATATATATATATATATATATATATATATATATATATATATTGCATTCATTGTGTATGCTAGACATAACTTCTTCTTTAGTTGATTCTTCTTCTTCTTCTTCTTCTTCTTCTTCTTCTTCTTTTTCTTCTCCTTCTTCTTCTTCAGTTGGGGCTGTTGAAAGTATTTATAAGCTTCATATATTGTTTCAACAAGTGTTTTACAACCGTCTACTTTAATAGTCGGATTTAATACAACACCAATAAAATATATAGTGGGAATAGAAAAAAAAAGTAAATTTTATAAATATTTTTTAATAGCTGGAGTGTAAGCTCATTTTTGCATATATTCATTAAGTAATAAAAATATTAGAGTTATATAAAATAACATAGTTGAAATAGTAGGATAATAAATTTCAGAAATTTCTTTAGTAGCTAGAAAACAATTCTCAAAAAATGCAATAAGTTTCGATTTTTTTTCCCAATCATCATCTACCAGCATATCCATTCGACTTTGATTATGGGCGTTAAATAATAAAGTTATAGGTATTTTATACTCGTGAGCAACAAGTAGTTGGTCATATAAAGAATTTCATCTAGTCCACAATCACAACAAAAAAAATTATACTCTTTGTGTCTTTATTTTATTACATTTAAAAACAAAGTTTATAGCAAAATATACTTTATCAAGAATGTTTTTAAAAAGTTTTAGGTCATCCTTGTTGACACCCAATTTTGTCTCTCTCTTCCTATTATTCATTCAAAATTAAACTATTTTTTAACACCGTAAAATATTTTTTTAGTTTTAATAAATACATACATATACATGCATAAATAAAGAATTTAACATTCTCAAAATAACCACTCTGATTATTATTAGTATATTTATTCGCCCTTTTACTATCATGACATTTTTTTTATTGCAATCACAATTTTCATCCCAATATTTTTATAAATGTCATCGCATTTTATACTAAGCACTAAAACATTCTTCAAAATATGATTGTATTATTTATTACCGCTTTGGTATTTTTATTCTTATAATTTATAGTTTTAATAAATCATTTTTATATACCATAATTTATTTTTCCTTCCATTAATTTGAAACACTTAAAACTCTACCAAACCATTAAATTCTAGCCCAAAATTTATCCAAGCCCATACCCAGAAGCCCACACTTTCTTAATCTCCTAAAACCTAAAAATAAATACCAAAAACCTAAAAACTCCTCTCTTCCAAAAGAGAAGCCAGCCGCGCCTCATCTCTTTCTCACTTCTTCCTTTCTAGCAAAGTCCAAAACTCAATTTTTGGCCACATTATTCTGGTTTTCGACCATTTTGGTGATTTGATTGATTTTGGGCGATTTCGGACTAGTTTGCCTATTATTACTGATTTTTGAGTTGTTTTGCTTTGCTTAAATATGTTATTATGGGGTTTATGTAGTTAAGTAATAAATACGTGTTTAAGTTTATATGAATACTTTACTTATTTGCATTATTGTGTAAGGTTTATGATATATATTAATCCTTTTCTTTTCTTTATTTTACATGAAACTCATCGGGAGCATGTGAAGAGTCTCGGCATAAGACTCAACACGACTCGATGAAAAATGAAGATTCGCATCCATGTCCTTTGCATTCCTCGACTTCGGAACTCCTAAACCAAAAATGGGCGACAACATCATCCGCTCTTTTATCATTATTCTTTAATTTCGACATTTATTTTATTTTCTTGTTATAATATGTGATCTCATATAATTATTGAAATATGTAGAATAGGTAGACTTGAGACAAATAGATTAAAGGGGAGGGTAGATAAAAATAAAATAAAAATTATTTTTTCATATCTCTAAAACATGCTTTTAATAATACCTTACAAGTGCATATTTTCATAAACAATAATTTTATTCATAACATATGATTTTCAAACATACTCCTTTTCATGCATTTTTAAACAAAACCTTATGCAAATTTTAAGGAGAATATATACTTCAAGCAATCATTTGTAAACATCTTTTCTTGAACTTTATATTTTCAAAACATGTATTTTTATACATTGAGTAAGCCTAAGTTTGACCGAACAACCGCGAGTTAGCGGATCTTAAAGGATGTTTAACCCCTTCTCTTTATGATAATAGAGAATCCTTACCTAGAATCTCATAAAGTTTCGCAGACCATTAATTGGAGATCATTCGTAGTATTTTATGCTACATTTAAAAGTGTCTTAATTCACTAGACTAATTAGGTGGCGACTCCTTAAAAACAAATTCAGGAATCACCCATATGTCGTACACCATTTTCGACTCCGGTTAAAATGGGGTGTGACATCATGGCGACTCCACTGGAGATAATCAGGTTCTTAACCATAGCAAACTTAGGTTTATTATTGCTTGGCTTTATTTGCTTTAAGTGTCTTAAAATTGCTTGCTTTAATTTTGTATACTTAACTGTTTTAATTGCTACTTTCTTTTACTGTTTTTCTTAAACTGGCATTCCGCTCATATTTTTTTCCTTACGGAAAATTCACACTTCACACACAACACGCGAGGTGTGCTTGCGCACCCGCAAATTTCTTTCAAATACCCAAATTTAAGAGAGTTGACATTTTGCGCGGAGCGTCCTGTCCAGCCGGTGGCCGCGTAGCCTTCTCACTCGAGCAGTCCGCTCGGAAACCCTGTGTCTAGTAAGCTAAATCTTAGAAAATTTAAGATAAAGCTAAACACACTTCATTTAAGTCATGCATACATGTACCCTAGGTGGGTCGGTCCTTGGTATCGATGCCACAATTAGGAAAACACCAAAAACTTGTCAACGGGTTTTGATAACTCAACGACCAATCAGCATACTATGTGTAGCGTGATAATGATAGACGAATCCAAGCCTAATCAAGACATGCCGAAATTGGAAAAAGTGCACCGTCATTTGGTCGCCATTTCCAACAAAACATTGCAGTTTAACGGCTTGGACCTATTTATCATAATCTCGCATATATGACGTTTAAGCCCACATCTAGCATAAAAGAGGTCCCAAGCACGTTAGAACGTGAACTTGATTTGCATGCAATTTGCTCATTATTTGTAATTCCGCACTTATTATTAAAGCAATATTTATCCATGTTATACTAACTTGGTTTGCTTCATTTAAAAAAAGGATTATTTTTGTCTAGCTTATTTCTCCAAAAGGTTGATTCGCGTTGACTGGCGGAACATCTCCACTTCATAAAGGCACGATCGACTAGCAAAATGACTAATTCAGGGCCATCCGAACAAACTGGTTTGGGACGCTCTTCCAAGAGATTGCCACAACTTGTTCCGCTTGAATCATTCATTTGTCAAAGAATGATCCCGTTGAAGATCCAACCTTCTGAGATGCAGAACAAGGAGACATTTTGAACAAGCGAGCTTGTACCCCTGTCTCGGTGCTCTGTGAATCTAATATGCAGTTAGTTTAATTTGCCTCCCTTTTTGTAATTAGAACTGTGTTATGACCTGATTCCCCCGGCGGGATACGTAGGCGGTCCATACGGGCTTCGGTCCCACTTTTGAAAACCTTACAATCTCTTTTGCTTGTAATCGGAACTACGTGTGACCTGATTCCATTGGCGAATACGTAGGCGGCCATATCGACTTCGGTCCCACCTTTAATTTTTTTTAATTTTTACCCAGTCTTGTCTAAACGAACTACGTTATGACTTGATTCCCTCGACGGGATACATATGCGACCTATATCGGCTTCGGTCACACCATTAAAAAAATTCTCCTTTGCTTTACATATAACAAAATATACCATTTTGATTACCTTGATAGGGTAGACAAACAACCCTACAAGACTCGATTTTGACGAAATTCACATATTTGAAACTGGGACAATTTTTGAGATTTCTCCGCAAAAAGACGCCAATAAACGAAGAAACATTGATCTTAGAAATCCGACAAAAACTTTTCCATAAGCACTTTATTTTCAATAAACAAATCATTAACAGCTAGCCTAGACAGGAAATCAGATAGGGGTTACAGGTCCAAACAAGTCAGGTGCACGACCATCAAGGATCAAAAGTCAATACGAATCAACCGCCCCCAAACTCACAATTTTTTCTTTGAGCGCAAGTTTTTCATATCAGCAGAAGCGGAAAGACAACAACAATCAAAGTTCAAATTCCGCAATAACGTCCAGACAACGACGTCATTTCAATCTTAGGCGGTTCCCAAACTCACAAGTTTTCTTTGAGTGCAGATTTTTAGGTTAACAGAAGCATCAAAATCGCAACACTGATGTGTAATTTCGAGAAATTTCTGCATCGCAATTCAGCCCCAAAAGATCACGCTCCTATTAGGCGGCTATGTAAAATTGACCTACATGGCCCAACGACTTTATAAAATTTCGCATAGCAACTCGGCCCGCAAATCACACACGTCTATCAAGACGACATTTGGCTCATAGGACCACTCTTTCATCCTCGTTTCTCAATCACTTTACGGCTCTAACTATTTTATTCAGTTTATATATTCTGTAGGTAATTTCATCATAATAGTCTGGCCCACCGGGTCAAAATTGTATTATTACGTCTATCAACTACGATCTCTACATCGCGTCTACTCAACGACGTTATCTTATTATGCCCATGCAATAATATTCATCTATATTTCGTCCATGCAATGATGACCTCTACATAGCGTCTACTCAACAACGTTATTTTATTATGCCCATAAAATGACTTCATTTATATTTCGTTCATGCAACGACGACCTCTACATCGCGTCTACTCAACGACGTTATTTTATTATGCTCATACAACGGCTTCATTTATATTTCGTCCATGCAACGACGGCCTCTACATAGCGTCTACTCAACGATGCTAATTTATTATGCCCATATAACATCTTCATCTATATTTCGTCCATGTAGCGACGACCTCTACATAGCGTCTACTCAACGATGCTATTTTATTATGCTCATACAACAGCTTCATCTATATTTCGTCCATGCAACGACGACCTCTACATCGCGTCTACTCAACAACGTTGTTTTATTATGCCCATACAACGACTTCATTTATATTTCGTCCATGCAGCGACGACCTCTACATAGAGTCTACTCAACGACGTTATTTTATTATGCCCGTACAATGTCATTCATCTATATTTCGTTCATGCAACGACGACCTCTACATCGCGTCTACTCATCGACGTTATTTTATTATGCCCATACAACGACTTTATTTATATTTCGTCCATGCAACGAAGACCTCTACATAGCGTCTACTCAACGACGTTATTTTATTATGCCCATACAACAACTTCATTTATATTTTGTCCATGCAGCGACGACCTCTACATAGCGTCTACTCAGCGACGCTATTTTATTATGCCCATACAATGACATTCATCTGTATTTCATCTATGCAACGACGACCTCTACATCGCGTCTACTCAACGACGTTATTTTATTATGATGGTTTCATCTATATTTCATCCATGCAACGACGATCTCTACATCGCGTCTACTCAACGACGATCTCTACATCGCGTCTACTCAACGACGTTATTTTATTTTGCTCATACAATGACATTCATCTATATTTCGTTATGCAACGACGACCTCTACATCTCGTCTACTCAATGACGTTATTTTATTATGTATATACAATGGCTTCATCTATATTTTGTCCATGTAACGACGACCTTTACATCGCGTCTACTCAACGACGTTATTTTATTATGCCTATACAATGACATTCATCTATATTTCGTCTATGCAACGACGACCTCTACATCTCGTCTACTCACCGACGTTATTTTACTATGCTCATACAACGGTTTCATCTATATTTTGTCCATGCAACGACGACATCTACATCGCGTCTACTCAACGATGTTATTTTATTATGCCCATACAACAGCTTCATCTCTATTTTCGTCCATGCAACGACCTCTACATAGCGTCTACTTAACGGTGCTATTTTATTATGCATGTACAACGGCTTCATCTATATTCCGTTCATGCAGTGACGACCTCTATATCGCGTCTATTCAACGACGTCATTTCATTATGTCCATGCAACGGCTCCATCTATATTTTGTCTTGCAACGACAACATCTACAAAACGTCTATCCAGCGATGTTATTTTATTACGACCATGGAACGACATCATCTGTATTTTGTCTTGCAACGACAATATCTACAATACGTCTATCCAACGACATCATATTATTATGTCTATGCAACGGCCTCATCTATTTCGTCTATGCAACGACGACATCTACATCCCATCTGCTCAACAACGTCATTTTATTATGCATATGCAACAACCTCATATTTCGACATCATCTACATTTCATCCTGAAACGACGAATATCTAATAATATCTACATTACATCCGAAAACAACGTCATTTGCATTGCGTCCAGAAACGACGCCATCTTCGTCCAGAAATGACGAATATTTGCATTGCGTTCAGAAACGACGTCATCTTCGTCCAAAAACAACGAACATCTACATTAATTCCAGAAATGATGAATATTTGCATTGCGTCCAGAAACGACGTCATATTCTTCCAGAAACGACGAACATCTGCATTATGTCCGGAAATGACGTAATTTTCATCCAGAAACAACGAAAATCTGCATCGCGTCCGGAAATGACGCCATTTTCGTCCGAAAATGAAGAACATCTGCATTGCATCTGTAAATGATGTCGTCTTCGTTCGAAATGACGAACCTCTGCATTGCGTCCGGAAACGACGTCATCTTCGTCCAGAAATGACGAACATCAGCATTACGTCCGGAAACAACGTCATCTACATTTCTTCCAGAAACGACGAATATTTACATTACGTCCGGAAACAATTACGTCCGGAAACGACGCCATAAGCATTACGTCCGGAAACGACGTCATCTATATTTCGTCCGAAAACGACGAATATTTGTATTACGTCTGGAGACGACGTCATTTATATTGCGTCCAGAAACGACGCCACCCGCATTACGTCCGGAAATGACGTCATCTATATTTCATCCGGAAACGATGAATATTTGTATTATGTGCGGAAGCGACGTCATTTATATTGCATCCGAAAATGACGCCATCAGCATTACGTCCAAAAATGACGCCATCAACATTTTGTCCGGAAACAACAAATATTTGCTTTACATCCGGAAATGACAAATATTTGCATTATGTCCGGAAACGACGAATATCCACATTACGTCCGAAAATGATGAATATCCACATTACGTTCGAAAACGGCGAATGTTTGCATCACGTCTGGAAACGACGAATATTTGCATTACGTCTAAAAATGATGAATATCATCACTTACGTCCGGAAACGACGCTATCAACAGTACGTCCGAAAATGACGCGATCAACAGTATGTCCGAAAATGACACCATCGGCATCACGTCTGAAAACGACGTCATCAATATTACATCAATTCAACGACGTCATCATCAACACGTCCATACAACGACGTCACCAGCTCAGCGTCTACAACTGCGTTACATCTGCACAGAGACGACATTTTGACTCCCATGATCGCATTTCTCATATATTCATACTTTATCACTTTTTGTCTTAACAATTATGCACTAACTTTGTTTAAGTTTTAGTCTGGAAGAGCCTTTAACTTACAGGAGTGGGAGCACAACGTGGAATTCTTTCGCGGCAAATTGAGGCAATTTGTTGGGAGGCTAGACCCCCGGCAAAGGTCAGCGACCTACTTCGAACATCGTTCTACTCTCTCCCAAGATTTTTCCACAAAACCAGTGTCATCATAATTCGACACTGAGACAAATTTTGGGATCCGCGTCTGCTTTGTATTTAATTTTCTAATGTCATGAAAACCCAGTGTCATCATAATTCGACACTGGGATACAATTTCAAATATGCATCAACCATATTTAATTTTCTAGCATCACAACAACCCGGTGTCATCATAATTTGACACTGGAATAAATTTTGAATATGCGTCCACCTCACTTTATTTTTTAACATCACAGCAACCAAGTGTCATCATAATTCGACACTGGGACAAAATTTTGAATCAGCGTTAGTCGTGCCTTTAATTTTCCAGCGTCACCGCAACCCAGTGTCATCATGATCCGACACTGGGACAAACTTTTGAATTTGAGTCAGTTGTGCTTTTGATTTTCTGGCTTCAGAAATCCTCAAATCCCTGTCTCTTCTTAAAACTTTGTTTGCCCATGCATTTCCTAATCTTTGACAATCAGGACAAAATTGACTACAAGTCAACGTCTTTGTCTGAAGACTCTTTTATCCTCTCCATACAAAGAGGGACAAACTGTTGACACCCAATTTTGTCTCCCTATTCGTATTATTCATCCAAAATTAAACTATTTTTTAACACCGCAAAATAATTTCTTAATTTTAATAAATACATACATATACATGCATAAATAAAGAATTTAACATTCTCAAAATAACCACTTTGATTATTATTAGTATCTTTATTCGCCCTTTTACTATCATGACATTTTCTTATTGCAATCACAATTTTCATCCCAATATTTTTATAAATGGCATCGTATTTATACTAAGCACTAAAACATTCTTCAAAATATGATTGTATTATTTATTACCGCTTTGGTATTTTTATTCTTATAATTTATAGTTTTAATAAATCATTTTTATATATTATAACTTATTTTTCCTTTCATTAATTTGAAACACTTAGAACTCTACCCAAACCATTAAATTCTAGCCCAAAATTCGTCCAAGCCCACACCCAAAAGCCCACACTTTCTTAATCTCCTAAAACCTAAAAGAAAATACCAAAAACCTAAAAACTCCTCTCTTCCAAAAGAGAAGCCAGTCGCGCCTCATCTCTTTCTCACCTCTTCCATTTCTAGCAAAGTCCAAAACTCAGTTTCGCCATGCCAGAGGTCTTTGACACCAAAAAAGAATGGCGTGCCTCGATCCTTTTCCCCAAAAATCAGAACCCGTTTCGTCCCTTTCTCGTTCGATGCAAAGAACAACTTTGTCAAATAAAGGACAAAGCTTGCCTATCCATTATTGTGCAAGGAAATCACGTGAAGCATATCACCTAAACGTTCATATTTCTGAACGAATTGTTTGACTCCTTTAAAAAATTACGAAATTAAGAATCCCGCTCAAAAGTCTGAGTCTTAGAAAAAAACCTAATTCATTGCTATATATATTAGCATTCAAGTCCATTGGAAGGAAGAAGCAGTCGCTTCCTTACCTTCTTTCAAACCCTAAATATTTTTCATCCTCACGAGTTTTTAAACAAACTCTGTTCGCCGCACCACAAAAAGGTAATCCTTAATCCTTAGTATATTTAGTTTAGTTAATATATGGCATCATAATGTACTGTGTGTTATTGTGAGGTGTGATGATTTTATGTGATTATTTGAAATTTTTTATTTACGAGTATGTAGTTTCGTTTATACAACGCATGTATTAATCTTCAAAATATCATGTTTAGTTAATATATTATTCGTGTTTAAGAATAATATTAATGCAGTAGTTTAGAAGTTGTTCTTAAGTTGATATATGTTATTTTTGAGAGGTTGTTGTAGTATGTGAATCCAGAACATAGTATAGAATGTTGATTGTTAAGCTTATATTAATATCATGTAGGTTGTGTTATTTTTAGATCACTGGTTTAGCTGAATTAATGTCTCATTATGCTTATGATATCACTTGAGGTTAATTTGTGCCTAGTGACGAACTCAAAACTATTGGACTGATTTTGGCCATTTTGCCACTGGTTCTTTGGGATATTTTACTACTGTTTTGGCCATATTCATGACTGATTTTCTGGCTTTTTTCGGACTGTTTTTTGCCATGTTGTTGCTGGTTTTCTGACCATTTTCAGACTGATTTCGGACTAATTTTGGGCCAATTTTCATACTAGTTTTGCCCCTGTTATTATTGATTTTTGAGTTGTTTTGCTTTGCTTAAATCTGTTATTATGGGGTTTATGTAGTTAAGTAATAAATACGTGTTTAAGTTTATATGAATACTTTACTTATTTGCATTATTGTGTAAGGTTTATGATATATATTAATCCTTTTCTTTTCTTTGTTTTACATGAAACGCATCGGGAGCATGTGAAGAGTCTTGACATGAGACTCAACATGACTCGACGAAAAATGAAGATCCGCATCCATGTCCTTTGCAATCCTCGGCTTCGGAACTCCTAAACCAAAAATGGGCTGGATGACAACATCATCCGCTCTTTTATCATTATTCTTTAATTTCGACATTCATTTTATTTTCTTGTTATAATATGTAATCTCATATAATTATTGAAATGTGTAGAAATAGGTAGACTTGAGACCAATAGATTAAAGGGGAGGGTAGATAAAAATGAAAAAAATATTTTTTCATATCTCTAAAACATGCTTTTAATAATGTCTTACAAGTGCATATTTTCATAAACTTTAATTTTATTCATAACATATGATATTCAAACAAACTCCTTTTCATGCATTTTAAAACAAAAACTTAAGAAAATTTTATGGAGAATATATACTTCAAGCAATCATTTGTAAACATCTTTTCTTGAAATTTATATTTTCAAAACATGTATTTTTATTCATTGATTAAGCCTAAGTTTGACCGAATAACCGCGAGTTAGCGGATCTTAAAGGATGTCTAATCTCGTCCCTTTAGGATAATAGAGAACCCTTACCTAGAATCTCATAAAGTTTCGCAGATCATTAATTGGAGATCATTCGTAACATTTTATGCTACATTTAAAAGTGTCCTAATTCACTAGACTAATTAGGTGGTTTTCGACTCCGGTTAAAATGGGGTGTGAGAATCCTTTACAACTAAGTTATAAATATGACATGTACATCTATCGAGAAAAGTTGAAGTTAATAGGGTTCTTAAAAGGTTTACATCATAATCATTAGTAGTAGCATTTTCAGGCAACTCAACTTTGAAAACCCATTTTCATTGTCAATCTTTTGGGGTTTTCCTTAATTTTTCGGACTCGTGAGTACCTTTTTACACCGCATTTTCATTTACCTTATATATCCCTATATCATGCACACTATAAGACCTAAGAGTGGTGGGTATGCATATGGCTAATAAAGGGTCGATTCCTGAATTATTTTTCTTAGAACTTGAACATAACTATAATCGTATTCGCCACCTCCCACTTATATTATTCATTTACAATTCGTATACATATATATAACACACTTCTTATAACCATGATAACAGACCGATCACAAACATAAGCACAACTATTCTCAATCAAATTATCAACATACCTGGTTAGTTGCAAGTTGCTTAACTCTGAATAACATCGAGACCTGCTATTTTTCTTGACTCAATCTCAAGCATCTGTATACTCTACGACTCTTGCGCCCACACCAATATCACTCCCCAACATTACCCGGACATTGCCCATAATGTATTTGCCCACACTGATAGGACAATGACTGAAATACCTTGGGGATTCTCTAGCTCTATGGCCCAAGGCTCCGCATTCATAATATAACTCGGTATCGGGTAATCATAGTTCGTCATGCCTTTTTCCACATTGCTGACAATTTGGTTTACTACTTTCAACATCTTCTTGTACTTGCCTAACTTCTACCGGGAGCTTCGATCTGACATATCTCACAATGCTAGTCTTTCGTTACCTGCTTATATTCCAAATCTTCCAGTCTGTCTATTGGTCACTTCTTCTTCACCTATACTTGTCATTGGCAAACCTTGATTAATTGACTTATATGATAATGGGCTCATTGGCCTCTAAAAAGGCATAACATGTGGGGGGTATCTGATCCTATTCCAGAATGATGACTGGGGGCATTGTTGCATACATAGTACAACTCACACCTAACAAGATCAGAAATGATCGTCATGCAGATAATTTTGGTATTGTGTGCACCTTCTTATTATCTGGAAACACCATTGGATTTAATGGTACTCGGAAGGGCGATTCCTTTGGCCTAAGATGGGTCCTCCTCCATAGACGGATCCTCAGATGGGTCTTCTTCCATAGACAACTCTTCTTCCATGGATAGATATCTTCCATAAAATAACTAACATTTCTTTGTGGTTTCCTTATAGTCCTCAGATCCATATTAATGGGTGGCAGTCAGCTGGTATCTTCTCCCGTATTTCTTATCCAATTCCTATTATTGGTACTTTCCTTTGATCTTGGCATGATCTAGATTTCAAGAAAAGAAACATCCTAAATTCCATATAGTCTCTTTCTTATAAATGTGGTGTGCAACACACCCAAAATTAAGACTTTACTAGACACGACTTGTAGACATTCCTAAGGCCCGAGCGTACCAATCCTGACACTTGCGATATGCTCAACAACACATAGGCCGACAAGGCCTCTAATAAAAGATTTTCTGAATAGAAACACAACTCCCTACATGAAGAAAAGGTCCAATATATATATATATATATATATATAACAAGGTCCGACATGAACACAATAAGTCTACTGAAGAGGTCGACAAGGCCACACAAGATCATGATACATAATATGACTGTCTACAAGCCTCTAAAGAGTATACCGACAACATTTATAGGGACAAGAACCCACTGTACCCAACTATATACATTTATCATACATATCTGCTCACTAAACAGCTCCAGAAGAAAGGCGTGTAACAACCTTCAGCTAAATTGAGTCACATATGATGAGGAATCACCTGCATCTCTACTTGTACATACGGGGATGAAACACGATTTCCACAGAAAGAGACATCAGTACGAAAAATGTACTGAATATGTAAGGTTGATACTTTAAACAAGTACCATACTGTAAATAAAGCATAAGTTGAGACTGTAACTGAATGTGAAACTGTAAGGTAAAGTAGTGGAAATACAACATGTACTTTGAGTGCCTCTGTGGGCCAGAATATGCATAATGAAGTATAATCGTGTATATAATGATGCAGGCATCTGGGGGAAATATTATCTAAGTCATATATGTATAAGCTGCGTATATAACGTCATAGGCCTTTGAGGGCAATATCATTAATCTCATAGTTGTATAATTGCGTTTATAACGTCATAGGCCTCTAAGGCAGTGGCGGACGCACACTTGCCAAAGAGGGTGCAAGTGATGCCACTTTTATTTTTTTATCACCTTGTAAAACGACGTCGTTCTACAAAGTGACCACCTATCATTTTCAACGTGACGTCGTGACCCACCTATCATTTTATCACCTTGTAAAACGACGTCGTTTTAAAGGCATTATTCGATAAAAACAAGCACAGAAAGTGGCGGAAGGAATCGAATGTGGTTTGCTTGAGATAGGGAAGATATTAAATCAAGAATTAAGTCTTAAGAGGGCTGTGGATACACGTTGGGGATCTCATTATAAATCATTATTGAACTTGATTGATTTGTTTTCTTCTGTTATTGAAGTTCTTGAAGTTGTTTCGTGTGAATTGTGATGCTACAGATTCATCGAAAAAAGCTCAAGCAGTTGGTTTATTGGGATATTTGCAATTATTTGATTTTGTCTTTAATTTGCAATTGATGCTGATTGTACTTTCGTTCGCAAATGAGTTGTCATTAGCTTTGCAAAGGAAAGATACATATATTTTGAATGCTATGACACTTGTTAAAGTAACTAGGCAAAAACTGCAAGCGGTAAGAAATGATGGATGTGAATCTCTTCTATGTAAGATTACTGGTTTTTGTAATGACAATAAGATTGATTGCGTGGATATGAATGTTGAATATGTTAATCGTTACCGTCCTCGGCGTAAGACAAACATTACTAACGATTTTCATTATCGTGTGAAATGTTTTAATGCCATTATGGATCAATAAATTTCAGAGATTAATGATCGGTTCAATGAGGTCAATTCTGAGTTGCTTCTTTGTGTTGCTTGTTTGATCCAAGTAATGATTTTGTTGATTTCAATATAGCAAAATTGGTAAGAATGACTCAGTTTTATCCGGATGACTTCTCTCTAGTTGATTGTATGATGCTTGAAAATCAACTAGAGACATATATTATAGATTTGCGATCAGATGACAGATTCAGTCGATTGGAGGGGTTTGTTGATCTATCTACATTGCTTGTGCAAATACGAAAATACTTGTCGTACCCATTGGTGTGTTGGCTTTTGAAGTTCGCATTGATTTTGCCGGTAGCAACAACAAGCGTGAAAAGATGCTTCTCTGCAATGAATATTGTCAAGACGGATCTACGAAACTAAATTTGTGATCAATATTTAAATGATTGTCTTGTATGTTTTATTGAAAAAGATTTGCTTAAGAGTGTTACAAATGATGATGTAATTAAACGTTTTCAAAATATGTAAACGCGTAGTGGACAATTATGATTTGTAAACTTTATTAAATTTGGGCACCCGGATAATTTGTAAACTTTATTAAATGTGTGTATCCGGTTGGAAAATTCTCTGCTTCCGCCACTGCTCTAAGGGCAATATATATATATATATATAATACATGCATATGATGACCTCTTTAAGGATTATCGAATACTCTTTGAACTCGTCGAAGTGGCGTAAGGTCATTGCACCTTCGACTCCCTTGTGTGGGTTAACAGATCATTTGTTATTCATTCACTAACTCTATAGGAACCATATATCACATTATAAGCATAACTTTTAGGAAACAATAAAGAGTCAACCTTTATAGACATCAAAATAATACTTTGACACGAAAATGTAATATTGACCAAGAATGGTAATGCACAATAACACACTTATACGCACCAGTGCCTTCGTAAGGACTTTAGAAGAGTTCTTATCGGATTTCATTATGTAATGATCGTTTCAATATGATCATGCCAAAAAGAATGAAGTGAGTCTTACATACCTTTGTTGCTTGAACAATGCTAGCTTGAAATTCTCCGGTCGTCCTTCAAATGATATCCTACGTATTAAAGATGGTTTGGATCAATCATGATACGAGTTTAGTATATCTCATCCCTATTTATCACCACCATATTATCCATGAATTTACGACTTCATTCAATATCTTAAATCTTACCAAACCAACCCCGCATAAGTTAATAACAACAAGACAACCTTTAAATGTTTTATAGTTGTTTCTCCATCTAGCTTGAAACTCCATTATTAATATCAACACCTTAGACAAGCACCACAACGGTATTTACAATGTAATCAAGTTACATCCCAGAATTTCTAGTCATATACTTAGTCTCCAACAATACTTAGTTAGAAGGAGGTTATTGTTAGAATGAGATAGTGCACAAAAATAAAGGCATTATAGGAGGTAAAACAGGGGCAACAGAACAAGTGTTAATCAAATTAGTGAGATAGACAACATTACAAACATTGTCATTGAGATAGAACGGAAGTTTGTGTTTTTCTTGCTTACCTTCTAAGAGCTTGAGTAGCCGTTTATATGTGAGAAAAATTAGCAGGTATCTTAAGAGGGAGTGTCCATGGTTAGAAAAAAGAGTAAGAAAAATGAATCACTTATGAATCCTGAGTTTTCTCTTTCTCTTTTGAAAATGGATTTCGAGATTTATTAGTGACAGCTCATAATTGACGCAGCCTTAACCAAAAGAGATTTGGTCCTAGTAGTGGATCATTTTACTTTCTCTCATTAAAATATATTTATCAACAGATTACTACTAATCCCTCCTTCCAAAAAAAATTGATACATTTTTATATTTAAATTTAATAAAGTCACACAAATATGATTTGTTTTGGATCACACATTTCAAAAGTATTCATTTATTTTTTAATTCTGTGTCATATTAAATTAAGATAATTTTTTTTAAAAAACGGAGGAAGTATTATTTAACCAATTAATTAACGCAAACAATAGGGATCAAGTTCATTATAATTTATATGCATTTTAAAATTTTAATTGACATGTCAAACTCTTCAAAATGACTCGTACCAAATACATGGTGTATTTTTTTTTATTCCCCAGCCAGACTCAGTACACAGTATTTACATTAAGAGTTCGATTATATTTGAATTTTCCCCGTTTAGAGTTCATTTATAGGGGAAGCGCTTCCTAATAATAATTTTTTTATATTCAAGACTCAAATCTGAGACCTTTGGTTAAGATACACCCCATCTTTGGTGGTAAACACATGTATTAGTTTGACAGCCAGCCCATCAACTTGGTGAAATTATTGCAAGTACGATATTTCATTTTTTTTTGAGACATCAACTTGGATTAGTAGTTAACTTGTCTGTTGGTAAATGACAAGATGATTGGGGCAGACACACTCCGACATCGCGGGTTTGAATTCCTGTGGTGACAGTTCTTTGCTGAAATATTGCAAGGGTTGTTGTTGGGTTTGTGTCTCGTTGATCCTCTCCCTGGGCTGTCACTAGTACATATCCCTCGATTTACAACTCTCATGGTCAAAGGGTCTATGGTACAGATGGGGAATTTCGCCTTCGAATCTTTTCCTTAACTACTATATATATTAAAGGTGAGAATGAGAGAAGTGATGTGGCATATCTCATTGGCCAGTATCATTATTTATCTTTTTTTTCATAATTTTAATTTTTTCCTTATTTTTTGTCCCAACAATCTCCAAAAAAACAAATTAGTGTCTCTTTCCACATTATTAGCATTTATTTTATTTCTTGAAATCCCTCTCTTCCTTCTCTTTCTTTCGGACCAAAAAAACTGAAGTGATAAATTGACCATTTCATCCCATTTAATTTCTACCATTAAATATATGTTTAATTCTTCCTTCCAAAATAAAAGTGTAACATCTAACCCAATGTTGTTTTGGTGTTTTCCATGACTTGCTCAGCATTTTTCTACTTTGTTTGATTTTAATGTCCCATTTCATTCATTACTATAAAATACTATCAATAATTAAGAACATTATTGTGAACTTGTAACGTTTTTGTCACTTCTATGACAATTTAATTCACCATAATTATCCACAATAATAATGGAGAACTTAAAAGGCATTTAGGTAGCTATTTAACCAATCTAAACTTATTTTGCTCTTCAAATCATCTGTAAAATAGTGTAATTCTCTTTGGTATGAGACTTTTTATTTATGCAATATATATAAGTGTTTATAATTATAAATCTAATTGTATAAGGATTTTTACTTTACGTAATTACACTAAATAATAATTACAGAATATATGAAGAATATTTATTTATTCTCTATCGCATCCCCTCAGTTGGAGCGGAAGGAGGCCGAACGCTCGCACTGGATCTGAAGTCAAGGAACAACTGTCGAGGAAGTCCTTTAGTAAATATATTTGTATACTGATAGGAAGAAGGAACATGTAACACCCGAACATGACCTATGACAACCTTCTCACGAATAAAATGAATATTCATCTCAATATGTTTGGTTCGCTGATGCTGAACTGGGTTATGAGACAAGTAAACAGCAGATATGTTATCACAGTAAACAAGAGAAGCCTTATGTAAGGGACAATGAAGTTTTAGAAGAAGGTTTCTGAGCCACCAGATCTCGGCAACAACGTTCGCAGTGCCTCTATATTCTGCTTCTGCACTCGAACGAGAAAGCGTGACTTGTCATTTAGAAGACCACGAGATGAGATTATTACCTAAAAATACACAATAGTCAGAAGTAGATCGACATGTGTTCAGACAACCACCTCAATCGACGTCAGTATACGATATCAGCTATTCGTGCAGATGGATAAAAAAGTAATATGTAGTCAAGAGTACCCTTAAGGTACTGAATGATACGTTTAAGAGCGGTAAAGTGAGGCTCCCTGGGAGTATGCATGAACAAACACACCTGATAAATGGAATATGCAATATCAGGCCTAGTGAAGGTAAGATACTAAGGTGCATCAGCAAGACTCCTATAAACAGAAAGATCGAGCAACGGATCCCCGTCATCGGTTCTGAGTTTTGACTTTGAGTCGACTGGAATGGGCATGATCTTGCAGTTTGTCATTTTAGCCTTGTAAACAATTTCTTCGACATACTTACACTGACACAAAAACATTGCATTTTTGTTTCTGGTCACTGAAATCCCTAAAAAGTAACTCAACTTACCCAAGCCTGTCATAGCAAATTCAGATTTGAGCAGAGTAATGATCTCGTGTTTCAGCACATCTGCATGATGAATGTGGAAAAGCGCTCAACCAAGCCCTGGGGGCTTGTTTCAAGCCATAAAGTGACTTTCGAAGATGGTAGACATATTGAGGAGCCTCTGGATGCACAAAGCAAGACGGTTGATGCATATATATCGTTTCTTTCAAATCCCTATGTAAGAACGCATTTTTCACATCAAGTTTATGAATCAACCAGTTCTTTCCCTTAGCTATGCTCAAAACAGTGCTAATGGTGGCTGATTTAACCACTGGACTTAAGGTCTCACCACAATCAACCCCCCTTGTTGTCCCGTGACATTTGCCACAAGTCTTGTTTTATGACGTTCAAGATCACCATTATCTCTGAATTTATGACGATATAGCCACATGCAATGAACCACATTTACACCATATGGTCTCGGGACAAGATCCCAAGTGCACTGTGTAGTGAGCACATTGAATTCCTCACGCATGACTGCATTCCAATTCGGGTCAAACTTAGTTAATTTTAGGGTTTTAGGTATAGGTGAGATAGTCTGAGTGGAGAGGTTAAAGTTGACTTTTAGTTTGAAAATATTATCGGTGATAGGAAGATAGTGGGTAGAGGATATGGGTTCTGTGATGGGGCGAGGAGGTTTTGGGTCCGGGAACTGTGTTGGGTCGGGGTGTTCGATTGGACTGCTAATGGCTGGTAGTGACGCTACTGGGTTTACCCGGTGGAGAAGAGATAAAACATCGGGATGGGGAAGAGAGGTGGTGTCCAACCGATTTTTGATGGGAGGAGAGGCAACCTGTGACTGTTCGGGGAAACTGCCGGTGGTGGCAGTAGTGTGAGATAGTGACTGGGTAATAGTAGTGGTACCGACGGAGGACTGACCGTCGGTAGTGGTAATGACGGGAGGTGGTGGTGGCAGAGTGTTGACTAGTGTCAGAACAGTGGTAGCATGTCGGAGAGCTTGATGGACAAGCAGTGATGTGTCCGAATCATCAAGAAATTTATAATCAGTGACTCGAAAAAACATACTCTACAAAAATTATGTGGCGTGAGATTATGATTTTGTTAGTGGATATTTCATAGCACAGGTACCCCATATGGTTTGATAGGAAGCCTATGAAGGTGCACAAAGTAGATCTGGATGCCATTTGCGGGGGGGGGCGTGTATGTCAGATTAGGGTAACACAGACAACCAAAAATTCTAAGATGGTCATGGGTAGGGACTCGACAATAGAGAAATTTTGTGGGTATCCTATTTTGAATCGCACAGGTAGGTAAAATGTTGAGAATGTGTTCTACCGTTTTTAGTGCATAGACCCAAAAAGTAAGGAGGAGAGACACATGAAAAATGAGGGTACGAATCATATTATTAATGGTTCGGAGAATTCTTTCGGCTTCTCCATTTTGAGGGGAGGTATGGGGCACGAGAAATGAAATATCATGCCATCAGCCGCACAAAATTTATGAAATAGGAAATTATTGAACTCACGATATTATCACATTGAAACAATTTTATGTTTTTTTAAAATTGCATTTTAACCAGTGTACGAAACTCAACAAATTTGGAGAACACTTGAGATTTGAGTTTGAGTGGATAGACCCCAAAAAATGAGAGAAATCATCCAAAAAAACCAAATAATATTTATGGCCTAAGTTGCTAGTTATGAGAGATATCCATAAATCAGTGTGAATAATATCAAATGGAGATAAAGTAGTACTCATATAAGCTGTAAATGATAGTCTAACGTGTTTCCCTAACTGACAAGAGGAGCAACTATGAGAAAGATTTCCTTTGTTACATTGGATTAAAGTTTGGTTTTTAAGAGAATAAAAAATATGAGAACCCAGATGACCAAGTTTACTATGTCATGTTGAAGGAGATATGGTTGTTAAAACGGTAGGAGGAGTGACAAGGGAATTTAGAGATGTGGAAGGGTGGACACTAGCATCGGACGTGGATTGGAAAGGCTATAGGTTCCCCTCACTATTGCATCTCGTAAGTAGTTTTCCGGTACGGAGGTCCATTATAGAAAATCCAAACGGGTCAAAGTTAATTGAGACGGAATTATCGGTGGAAAATTTTCTAATAGAGATTAGGTTTTTGATGATGTTTGGGGCATACATGACGTTTTTAAGAGAGAAGTGAGGATGCGGTGGTGGGGTAAGGGTGTGGTCAAATCTTTGAATTGGAATGTGATGACCATTACCGACCATAATAGATTGTGGAGTTTGTAACTTGCGCTGTTGAGAAATATTAGCAGAATTGTTGGTCAGATGAAACGTGGCGCCCGTATCCATATATCACGCATTATCGGGCCGTTGATGGGTCAACGTGCCAAAAACGACCCAGTCGGCTTTGGACTCGGGACGGATGACGAGCCCAGTGATATCGAGCACTGTCGGATGTGGCGGTGGGCCGAGCCCATACCGGGGGCCATCAGATGATCGAAGGGCTTGGGCCTGGTGACAAAGACCCGGTAGAAGGGCTCCCATGATTCTGGGTTGCGGATGGACTGTGGATTTGCTGAAGGCCCAGTCCGTCGTTGTGCTCCTGTTGTGGCCAAACAAACCGGCTTGGTTGTCGGAAAGATTTTTTTTCTAGAGGGTTCGGGGAGATTGAGGGCACTGTATATGAGAGGTGTAACCACGTATACCGATGGTATACAACCTGTTAGAGAAATAAAGAGGTATATGAGGTTGTATATCAAAGGTATATCAGCTTATACCGATGGTATATCGCTGAATTTGGCGTCGAAAAAAATATGGGAAGGCGGGGAGGGGGCGATTCAAGGTTTAGGGTAGGGAGGAAATTTTGGCTCTTGATACCATGTAGAATTATATTAATCTCCCTTGGGGAGTCTTTCTCATTAATACAATATATATATATATATATATATATATATAGTGTGTACAATGTGAAATTCTAATACAAAAGAGATTTTATAATTATCATAATTATACAACACTAATAATTATAAATTATATGGTCAATATTTTATTAATATTCACTAATAGTTACATAGTGGACAGTTTAGTGTCGTATACAGGTTTATTACAGTACTCTATTTTGTTACATGCCCAATTGTACCTAAATTCCCTACAGGCAACAAAATAAGGTAAGTTGAATACAAAATTGACAATTTGTCCATGGAGGAGCCAATCAAAGACAAAAGCAGTCTTCGATGCTCCTAATGCTATTTTATTAATGTAGACATAAAGCCAGTAGCTTTTCTTCTATGGAAAACCATATATGAATTCGACATTTTTGTCCTTGCTTGAAGAATATTCTTACCGCTTTTTGGCCTAAAATATCTATTCGTATGAAATGTTTATACCAAAACCTACAAACTAATTATAATCAATTGATTTAATAAAATAAAAATATATATTTTATAATTAAGTATCAAAAATCTAAAATATAAATACATATCATATATCTATTGGCTTATCATAAATATCGGATGAAGATAAATTTTCATTGGGCGCCTTACACATAAAAACTATTTTCCGCTATCATTAAAGTTTTATTCGTTTTGGAAGTCTGCTATAGTGCTATCAGAGACAGCTATGTGTTCTATTTAGACTATAAATCTTTATGTATTTATTTATTAACAAAGTTTATAGTCTAATGAGTTTGATTTGCACTCTCTTTTCCTTTTCCCTATCCCGATATGGAATTCTTTTATTTTAGAAAAGGCTCTTTCTTTATCTTTAGGAGCTTATGTTTAAGGGTTTATTTGGTACGTCGTACTGTACTGTATAATTTTGTATGGACTATACTGTATTATAATGGATTAAACTGTATTAATCTATAATGAACGGTATTATTATATTAATATATAATGGACTATATTTTTTTTTAAATTTTTAGTACAGTGCAGAGAAGACATATCTACTAGATGTGTCTAAAAAATGACAGTTGAAGTGTAGTATTTTTAGAAATAGTACAATCTATTCCGGTTGAAAACGCCCACCAAACGCTATATTATTTTTTTATTCAGTACAGTCCAGCTTAATACACTGTACCAAACGAGCCCTAAATGTATATTGCCGGTTCACTTTTCATTTCCGTTTTTTAAAATTCATAAAATAACATTAATTGAATCTTAAAAACATAGCCTTTCAATATCTTTCTTGTTAAGACCACCTAATCAAATCCCCACCGAATCATTACACTAGTTGACTCGTTACGCAATATTTCGTTCCTATTACGCAAAGGTTATGTTTGAACGTAATTAAGTGATTTTCTATAAGTGGAGGATTAATAACAGCCTACTTAATTTATTATTGACCTGATTAGACAGAACCTTTTCCCTATTAATTATATTCCTAATCCTACTATTATTGCATGAATTCTGCTTTTAAATAAGTAGAAATCCATAAATTAATAAACACTACGAATTCCAATACCAACGAAACTCCCCTACCAACAAGCCTCTTTATAAGGTTTCTATACATATTTATCAGTTCATCAATAATTGACCCCCAGAGATTCCAATAAATTTATAAAAAAATCAAAAAGATAGAGAATCTTCCATTCACATCCTTTTACACTTTTGTAGTCAACAGAGACTCCATACTTATATTGTCACTTGGTAAGGTCTCTTTAATGTCCTACTAGTATAATTTAGTATTTCAATGTCATCCATATATGAAACATTTTTTATAGCTATATTTCAGTCTTCATCCAAGCCAATCGAATTGATATAAGGTTTTTTCCTAAGTACCCTGTTATAATTGCTTCTTCATAAATTCTTTAAATTCCTAAGTACCCTTTTTAAAATTATTTTTTACAATGTATACATGATAGTTTAATTTGTGCATTGCAGTGTTTTTGGTGTTTGAATTTTTTTTCCACAAAGAAGAAGCCATGACTATTGCTGTTCTAAGTAAAAGTCCAAGTCCTACTAGGCTTGAGGTAAGTTTCAGACTTTGTTACTTTATTCTTTTATGGCAAAATATGGAGGAGTTTATTTTCAAAATTTGTTGTGGCTGAGATTATGATATATGTGAAATGTTGCAGGGGAAATTTATGGGTATGCTTGTTTGTTGGATTCTGGGACTAGGGTCACTTGTTTCTTGGAATAGTTTAATGAGCATAGGAGATTACTACTATGCACTCTTTCCGGTAAGTCTCCCTTGCAATAGAAAATACTGACTGACAACTTCTAATGCCATTTTATTGTTTTTCTTCAATTTTGGTTTATATAATATTAGATTGAGATAAACTTAGATGGAGCAGCGACATGAATAGTGAATATTCATATAGCCGATCTTAGTATGTTGTGTATGGATTATCTGCTGACTGGTTTATTTTGGTATGTATTGACTATTGAAGAATTATCATCCATCAAGGGTACTCACCCTAGTGTATCAGCCATTTGCACTTGGAACAATGGCAATTTTTGCATATAATGAGGCAAAAGTTGATACAAGAAAGCGCAACTTAGCTGGATATACTCTTTTTACCTTAAGCACACTCGCGCTCATACTGGTATGTTCTGCTTTTGCCAATTTCTGGTGTGTTTATGTTGTCATTTTCTGGTCAATATTTTGTTCACCCTTTCAAAATCTATTGTTTTTTACTTCTTTCCAGTTGGATTTGGCAACTACCGGTAAGGGTGGAATAGGAAATTATATTGGTATATGTGCCATAGTAGGTTGTTTTGGAGTTGCAGATGCTCTTGTTCAAGGTGGAATGGTTGGAGATTTATCCTTCATGTGCCCTGAGTTCATTCAAGTGGGTGGCCGTAACATTTTCTACTTTGTTCTGCTTCAATTGGTACATGAAATCCTGAATTAAGTTAAGTTTGTATCTTGACTCTCATGGATTATGCAGTCGTTTTTCGCTGGTCTTGCTGCATCTGGTGCACTTACCTCTGGTTTAAGGCTAATGACCAAGGCAGCTTTCGAAAACTCTAACAACGGTCTACGCAAAGGAGTTAGTACGTAACTTCGATATCATTGTTGAAAAGTTAAATAGAAAACAGTATGCTTGATGTACTTCAATTTGATACAATTAATGTTTCTTGATTTATTATGTTGAATTTCCTCCTGTGAGAAACTTAGAATTATTGATTTTGCAGTGTTGTTCCTTGCCATCTCCACGTTCTTTGAATTCCTATGCATCCTTCTATATGCATTCATCTTCCCTAAGCTACCAATTGTGAAGCACTACCGCACAAAGGCAGCTGCAGAAGGATCAACAACTGTTGCAGCAGACTTAGCTGCTGCGGGCATCGGAACTCAAGCCATCGAAAAAGTAGGCAACTTATTCTCCTCAACTAGAAACTTTAGTATAAGTGATTGTCATGATATTAATATTTGATATGTTTCGTTAACTGAACAGGCTGATAATGATGCTAAACAATCGCAACGTCTGAGCACCAAACAATTGTTTCTCCAGAACATTGATTATGAGTTGGACCTGTACTTGATTTATGTCCTCACTTTATCAATTTTCCCTGGATTCTTGTATGAAAACACTGGTACACACAAATTGGGTTCATGGTAAGTGTGCATACCTTTTCTCTGAACAAAATCCTTCTTGCTATATTGAATGGTCTAAATCAATTTTTTTAGAAAATGGATAAGCATTAAAATGAAAAATATAGGATGTTTCAACTCCACGTGATCATTAATATTATCAAATTGATATTCAAATGGCACATTGTTCCATATCATTTCCAACTTGACTTCTTGGAGTTCTCACTTCTCACCCAATGTAGATAAGACCTGCTAAGCCTGGGTTGCTTTAACTGCATATTAATGTGAAAAACATTTCTCCTATGAATTAGTGATAATATCTATTTTTTACAAAAACTTCAGGTACCCTCTACTTCTGATAGCAATGTATAATGTTTGGGATCTGATTGGAAGATACATTCCACTGATCGAGAAAATCAAGCTTAAATCACGAAAGGGCCTCATGATCGCAACCCTCTCTCGTTTCTTGCTGATCCCTTGCTTCTACTTCACTGCAAAGTATGGTGATCAAGGCTGG
The DNA here is from genome assembly GCA_029844215.1 of Przewalskia tangutica. NCBI lineage: Eukaryota > Viridiplantae > Streptophyta > Magnoliopsida > Solanales > Solanaceae > Przewalskia > Przewalskia tangutica. The sequence goes on along the minus strand of CM056727.1, from coordinate 32,103,731 downwards.
ATGATATTTCTCGTATCCTTCTTGGGACTCACAAATGGTTATCTCACTGTTTGTGTCATGACAGCCGCTCCTCAAGGATACAAGGTAGGTTAAAAGTTTTAATTTCAGAATCCAGATTGTCATTTTATAATCATCTTAAGTCTCACATTATATTTCAACACTTAAATTGGAATTTGATTTTTGTAGGGGCCTGAGCAAAATGCATTGGGAAACTTGCTAGTGTTATTCCTACTAGGTGGAATATTTTCTGGTGTTGCTTTAGATTGGTTGTGGATTATTGGTAATGGGAAATTCTGAGGACTCAAGAAGATGGCATGGTTTGACAGAACAATAGCTAGCATTGCATTTTAGTGGGGATGAACATATAGTTATCTGCATTTTGTGTGGATGTGTTGCTTTTTTCCTTTCTTCATATCAATTTTTAGCTTCTAGGAAATTAGAGTATAGAGTGATAAAATTTCCATATGTGATTATTAAGCTTCTTTCTGGATTTCAAAGAATGTTACAGAAGATGTAACAAGAAAATTGTGAAGTTAAAGTCACTCAGAAGAGAAAAAAGAAATGGTTATCTTGTTCAAATTCTGATGTACATTCAGTCTTTCCTTTGCCTTTTTTGGTTCATCCAAACATGTGAATATGATTAATTAAAGTTCATTCAGATTGTAGACTCTGGCATGGCCAATAAGTAAAAGTCTTTAGAATAAAACAGTCGACATAGTACTGATTTTGGGTGTTTTGCAATGCTAGATCGTTTTGGTTTAACTGAGTCAAAGAAATGAAGTTAATGATACTTAAATATAATAAGCAGTGAAGTAGGAAAATTGTTTGTGTGGAGTATTCACTGATTGTATATATATATACAACTTTTGAGTGGAAACAAGATCCACAATATCAGCTACAATAATGAAGAATATTATGAGAAAGGTAAAGAAATATTTGATTAATGATTTGTAGTGATATGTTTCCTTAATTTACTCCATTATGCCTCCGCAAGTTAGGGGGTGTTTCAACAGCTTCTAACTTGGTAGGTTGTTGCTGGTGACGAGTCTTGAGAAAAGTTTTGATGAATATATTAGCGAGCTGATCTGCGGTGTGGACATGTGTGACATGAAGGCGATTTTGCTAAACTTGTTTGCGTACAAAATGAAAATCAATGGCAATATGTTTCATGCGGCCGTGGAAGACAGGATTTTGACATATGTAAGGTTGTCACAATAGACTTTAGGAGGTGCTGCAAGGGTCACATGAAGTTCGGATAAGAGGTTTTGAATCCAATTGGTTTCTGCTACAGCGCTAGCAACAGCGCGATATTCAGCCTCAGTGGTAATTCTCGCAACAATTCTTTGCTTGTTCGAGGACCAGCTAATAGGATTGGGACCAAGATAGATCACATGAGCTGAGGTAGAGGATCGGTCTTTAACATCACCTGCCCAATCTGCATCTGAGTATACATGAAGTGCATTAGTGGAATTAGGACGAAGAAGCAGGCCATGAAGCATCGTATTTGAAAAGGAAATATATCTTCCAAAAGTTTAACATCTCTGGAAAGATATATTTTTGAATTGATGGAGTCATAACATTGATGACTAATAATTTACCGAGAGGCCAAGATGGACACAAGACAAGCTGTAGATTTAGGATCAACCTTAGTTTTGGTATATGGCTTTAACCATGGCCCATGGGTAACACAAGCAACCAAATGTGCGTATGGAGTCAAAATTGGAATATTACCGAAAAGTGCTTGATAAGGATATTTATTATGGAGGGCAGATACTGGAAATCAATTTATGAGATACACGACACATTGACAAGCAAATGTCCAGAGATTTTGTGGGAGAGAAGCTTGGTGTAGTAGAGTACGAGTTGTTTCAATGATGTGGCGATGACGTCATTCTGCATATGCAACACGTTGTGGGGTATATGGTGGTGACACGAGAGTTGTATGCCATGGTTTGCGAAGTAAAATTTTAAGCCTTTGTACTCTCCACCACCATCATAATAAATGGTGCGAATTTTGGTGTTGAAGTAGTTTTCAACTAAGGGCTTAAACTCAGCAAATTTTTTTGCAATGTCATTTTTATTTTTCATGGTGTATAACATGTTTATTTGGTAAATTGATCAACAAAAATGACGTAATATGTCTTATTGTCAACAGATGAAATAGGAGAGGGACCCCAAACGTCAGTATAAAGAACTTCAAATGTTTGCTTGCTTTTTAAAGTGTTAGCAGAAAAAGGAAATCTGTGGCTTTTATTGCTGCAACAAGAATTACAGAACTGAAATTTATCTTTCTTTGAATAAGGTAAATGATAAGAAGTTAAAATATTTTGCAGAAAATGAAGATTATGATGGCCTAATCGACGATGCCATAGAGAAAACACTAGTTTGGAGCAGATAGCCGAGTTCACAGATGAGAAAGATGATGCGTTCTGGTTTTCTGACTTGGCCACTCGTACAAATCGTCCTTACTCCGGCTGTATAGCAGTGGTGCCCCGTTCTTAATGCCTTCACAACAAAAGTAAAGGGAATAAATTCAATAGATGTTTGATTTTGTTTGCAAAATCGTGAAACAGATATAAGATTTTTTTATAGATGGGGCACATAAAATATTATGTAAAGAAAATTGATGAAAGGGAGTAACAAAATTGGTTGAGCCTGTATGAGTTATTGGAATGGCGTTATCATCAACCATTGTTACATCGGCCTGGCCATTGTAATCATGTGGTGGCATCAGATTTTGAGCATCAGCTGTGATATGATGCGAGGCTCCTGTGTCATGGATCCATGGAACTGTGGAGCCTTGAGATATTCTGGTGGCAGCAAAGAGAGCTTTGGCTTCTAAAGTCTAGATATTTGTAGTTGATGATAGAATTGTCTAGATCATTTTATTTAGGATCATGTCTGGAATCATCCCTACACAAGTATAAATAGGGATGACCTTAGTCATTTATAACCAACCCAATACAAACTCAATTCAAAGTCATTCAAGAAGCCTTCTTCCATAACAAAGTTCTCCTTCAATAATTTTCTCTTCTTTAGTTGAATCTTTCTATCTATAGCTAACGATCTTGACTAGCCGAAGGTCTCCCCAACTTTACTTTTCTTCTGCTATTTCTCTACATGGTGTCAGAGCCATAACCTTACGTTGGCTTCTAAATTTTATTTTAAGATGGGTTAGTGGTAGATTTAACTGGTTTCTCTAAATGGATTTTGGCGGTTGTGTTAATGGAATGGAGATGGAATTATTGAATCAGTTTAACTACAAGGTATGGAATACATGTATGGAGTCGTACCTTATTGGCAAATATTTGTGAGATATTGTTCATGGGAGTAACACAAGTCCTCCTTCTGACGGACCGAAAAATAGCGGCACATACAAGAAGTGGAAGCAGATTAATGCGAAGATGGAGTTCATCCTAAAGTGGTTCATATCCCACAACTTGTTTGATCATATTATAAGGTGCAAATCAACTCATGAAATATGGAGGACTCGATCGGTTGTTTAACAAGAAGGATGAAGCTCATCTACAATATCAGTTGTTTAACAAAAAGGATGAAGCTCATCTACAAATATTGGAGAAGGAATTAGCTAACACCACTCAAGGTATCTTTTTATTGCCAAGTATTTTTTGAAGATTAAGAACTTATATTCCGATCTCTTTATTAAATCCGGACAAGGCTATCTCTGAAATACGAATGAGAAGAATTATAAAAAGAATATATTCCTTTTGTTACATCAAGTCAAGGATGGGCTCAACAACCATCCTTGAGGGAGTTTGAGAATTTATTTTCATCATAAGCTACTAGCTAATGACTAGTGTGTCTTTTAAAGATGGGGAAGAAAATGCTCTTGCAGTTGACAAGAGGAACTTCACAAGAAAAACATCCAGAGATAGAAAATACTCTCGATTTCAAAGTGGTTTAAAGCTCGCCAGAAAAGAAGGGAGAGTCTACTAGTAACTATAAGAAGACTCTCAAATGTTACTGGTGTGGCAAAAGAGAGCAATATGGCTCAAATTGAGAAAGTTGAAGTAAAAAAAGATTGGAGAAGGTGCTTCGTAGATGAGACACGAGCAGTAAATGCCTTGGCTTCCATAAATTTTAAAAGAGACTGGATCGTGGACTCAAAATGTGAGCACCATCTCACCGATGATGAATTTTCCAACTTTCAAGAATACGATGGACGTGATTTCATTGGGACAACATAAAATTCATTATGTGGAAAATGGAGGCACTGTTGTCAACAGGAAACAAGAAGATTTTGAAGATGTTCAGATTGGTGATGTAATAGATGTTACCGAGAAAATCAAAGAAACAGATCCTGAAAATGATAATATAAGTATGGACGTTCAGGATTTTGAAGTAGAACCTGAACAGATAATGTCAGAAACTATATATGATAATGGTGACTATTCCAGAGAAAGCATTGAAGGAGATGTATTAAAAATGAAGTCTCTGGTGAATCATCTGACATATCAAGGTCAATCAATGACTCAGAAGAAATACTGGAATCAAATGGAGAAGCTAAAGATCAAATAGATGAAGAAGCTTATCTTATCATGCGTGTCCCCTTTAGGCCGGTTCAGAGGGAATAAGTTAAGAAAATCATATTTCATAACACAAATTTCTCATTGAATATTGATGGAAAAAACCTCTGTTTTTAGTAGCGAAAATATTTTACATGCTAAAGCGAATTATGAGGTAGCTAACAAGGGCGGATGTAGACTTTAAGATATAAGTTCGACATAATTTAGTAGCTTTGACCTAAATTGTTTGTGTTAAAAAATACACTAAATATGTACAAATCAAATTCAAAACTCAATTATTAGCACTTTATACCGTTATCCTAGAATCCAAAATTCAAAAAGTTCAAATTTTGATTCATATTTGATTTCCAAATGCACACCTATTTAGTGCATGTTTGGATTAGTTTTTGGGTATCCAGAATCAATTCTGGGTACCTACTTTCGTGAAAATCAGAAAATTGACATGTTTGGCTGGCCAAAATCAATCCTGCCAGAATCAATTTTGTCATTTATTTCAATTTGAATTTTACCCTTTCCTTTATTACCCTCTTTAATTTTCATCAACAACTCTATCCACTTTCATTACTTTCTTTAAATATCTAGAAATAATTACTAAAAAAAATTCAAATATACAACTTTCATTACCATCTTTAAATATCTATAGATAATTACTAAAAAAAATGAAATATAATCCATCCGGAATTGCAATTACCTCGACGAGGTTTGGGACAAACAACATGAATCATAGAATTAGCGCCACAATTCATCATTAGAAATTAATCGTCATCAAGGGAAACATTGGGACATGACTCTTGAAGGTGGTCCGTGGTGATGGAAAACTAAATAATACTCCTTAATCTACTTCCCTCGTTTGGTAATTCACCTTCTTTAAAAAAATATAACTTATCTTCATTTTAATAAAATATAATTACAGGAATCAACATTAAATTATTAAATATCAACTCTTATATAAGTTATACTTTAAATAATGAAAAAATATTACCGTAATTAATGAATCAACATTAATTCATATATATTTTTATGATAATATTAATTCATTTATTTTATTTATAAGTGCGGATTAATATAGTTGATCCCTATTTATTTAGAATCGAGGGGTAGTTTTTATTGTTATGTTAAATTTAGCGTGTTAATAATGAATTCTTATTATGAGTTTCAAAATAATTATGGTAGTCTAATATTTAATATTTAAATTTAAGTACTATATTGCACTTTAAATTCTATTATCTATTTGTAATTTTTATTTACATACTTTAATTTTTTAGTAATTTTTATTTATATATATAGACTAAATGTCCATTTTGGTAATTCTACATTCAAAAATAATTTTGATCAAAATTATCCAAACATAAATCAATTATAACAATCACTTTTACATTGTTGCATCCAAACATAAATCACTTCTGACAACCGCTAATTCAAACATAGCCTAGTATTTTTAAAGACGTTTCATTTTCACTCTTGAAGAAGACAAGTTAAAGCTCCTTCTTGAAGGACAATCGATCTATTGTTATTTGACAAGGATCCTATACAACTAGTGCTGGCTATTTGATGTCTGTGTCAAATATTTGCTTGAAATAAAATGTTCATCGAAGCAAAATGCAATCAATTTTGAATATGTAATTCCATTCATCATTTCAAACTTCCATGTAAGGTTTCATTTTGGAAATGACAAATTTTCTGAAGGACAATTGATCCATATTCATTTGACAAATATACAAGGTTAGTTGGTTGATGTCTCTGTCTTAATATTTTACTCCACTTGAAAAGCTTAGGGTACCAACACTAACAAAAAATAGCTATCTTCTGATATTCCTGAATTGACCATCAGAAAAACTCATGCATCAAAAATATAAATATATTTTTTTCAAGACCATATTTTTTTAATAAATTGATTTAAATTCTATTAAATGTTGGTAATTTCTACAAACAAAGTTGAATAGTTACAGCCGCAGCCTTGCCTTAACTACAGAGAAACAGTAGTAACAGATTCAGAAACTTTAGGGTGACGGTCAATATATGTCAAAAGGAATAGAAAAAAGTAGTCAATACAAAAAAAATACAGAACAAAACTCACACTTGATGCCAAACCTTTTTTGCTGCTGATGAGACACTGCCCTATTGGTATAAATGTGCTGAAAATGCACAGAATCACCTCCAAATTTATTGTTTCCTGGTCTATCATTACTAAAATAACTCAAAATCTTGAATCTCAGTACTATTATCTCAACAGGTCGGTCACACCAAAAAATCCAATCCATAATCAAATATTATGCATTGCCATTATTTGATTTATTCTTACCAACTGCTATCTGATATCCAATTTACTACATCATGCATTAAGCTGTTTATTGTAGAAACTTTCCCAAGAATTCCAAATTCCCAACCAACCCTCTTAATGTATCTTTGCCAAAAGTGAAAAACAGAAAAAACCAAACCATTTTGAGAACAATGTAAATTATATCAGCTAACATATTCAAACATAAAAATCATTTCCGTCATTGAGTCAATTAGAACATCAACTACATCTCAATCTCAAACAATAAAAAAATGTAAACGCACCAGGAAAATGCAATCAAAAACATTATATCATTGACCCAAAAAAATCATTTTGAGAACAATGTGAATTATATCAGCAACATAGTCAAACATAAAAATTATTTGTATCATCAACCAACCAGAATAACAACTATATCTCAATCCCAAACAATTAAAAAATGTAAAATGCAATCTAACACATTATCTCATAAACAAAAAAATCATTCACAGACAAACAGAGTATTCTGAATTTTGCCATCTCTCATCAAAATGCAATTCAATTTATCAATTGCTAAGCTACACAATCTGAATTTGAGGGAGTTCCTGGTTGTGTGGGACTGATCAGATACAGTATAAACACACACATAAACAAAAAAATCACGTACTAAACCCTAGTCTCCCACATCACTTTCTTTACTTTTGGTACTTCCAAGATTCGATTTTTCTAAGAAAGTTTTGTATTTTCTTGGAAAATAAAGACGCCCAATGGAAGAAAACGATGTCCTGCCGGACGATCTCCGGTGTAACAGAACCGACGGCCGGCAATGGCGGTGCAAGCGGCGGGTAGTGGAAGGTAAAAAGCTTTGTGAAATTCACTATGTTCAAGGTCGTCACAGGTCAATGAAGCAAAAGGTACCCGAATCGCTTAAAATCGTTAGAAATTCGAAAAACAAGAACAAACCCAAGATTAAGAATCCAAAAGGGTGTCCAGAAATTGGGTTTTCAAAGCGTGAAAAGGCGTTGAGAATTTTCAAGAAAATGAAGCCCCTTAAGCGTAAAACTTGTGTTTCAGAGACTTTAGATGAAGCTTTGAGGAGAATGGAGCTGAAAAGAGGTGATTTGCCGTTAGAATTGATTCGGGTTTTCTTGAAAAGACAAGTAGAGAAGAAAAATGAGAAGGAATTGAAGAATGATAGTGCTGAATTAATGAGGGAATTCCCTAGTGCTGTAATGGCTATTCCTTCTATACCTGCAGAGAAAGTCAACAATGCAGGTTCTGTTTTAGATATAAAATTAGGCTTGGATTCGAGCTCTAGTCACTTTTCGTTAAGGCGTTTCCGATCAAAAAATATTGAACCTCTTCCAATTAGTACAATGCAGGTTATGTTTTTTACTGTGAGCTTTTGTTTTAGTTCAAAAGTGATGTCTTTCAAACTGTTGTAATGATTGTGGGTGCCTTTTTGGTGATTAGGCCGTGCCATTTGCTAGGAATGGGAAGAGTTTAAGTAAAGTAAAGAGAAGGTTGTGTCATTGGTGTAGGAAAAGTAGCTACCGGGTTCTGATCAAGTGTTCCAGTTGTAAAAAACAGTACTTCTGTCTGGATTGTATTGAAGAAAGGTTTGATCCTTGGCTTTCTTTAGTTTTTGGACCAATGTACTTCTATTTATTTATGTTTACCTGTTTCCTCACAACTCTCCTGCATGCAAAAGTATTTATAATGAAACCATTTTTTAATGTTAAATACATTTTGGGAAAAGTTATACCATCTGCCTCTGTTTCTGCTACTTAAAAGTAAAACGATCTTCACCTAGATTGTTCAACCACTTTAACCTTCTGTCGAGGAGCTTATAACTAACTTTAAGTGGGTAGTAATATAATTGCACTTTTCTAAATCTGGGTGTGGTACTTTCAAATTAGGACGACATTGGATGTTAATAACTTTGACCTGTTGGCATGGATGTTAGAACTATGAGTTGATGAAGAAATGCAATGGACTATTTAGGATGTCCTTGACATTTGACTAGACAGTAAGCTGTATTTTTCTTATTGCTTCTGCTATGTTGCCTCTTGCAGAAATGCAGGGTAAGACTGCGTACAATATACCCTTGTGGTCCGGCCATTCCCCAGACCCCGCGCATAGCGGGAGGCTAAGTGCACCGGGCTGCCCTTTTTCTCCCGCTATGCTGCTGCTGTACTACCACTTCAGTTGATTGAACAGCTGGAGTTTTGAAGGTCTTTTCTGTTAGAGAAGAAAAAGCGTAGGAAAAGGTGAACTTTAAAAAGAAGAGGGTAGGGGAGTGGAAAGTTGTGGGATGCAAATTTTGTTGATGATTCTTTCCTTATAACCAAATGGGAGCTGGTAAAAGATAGCACTTGATTGGGGGGTGTGCGTAAGGGTGGAAATGTAAGAATAAGTTAACACTCACCTATTTTTCTTCCAAGGATTGGATGGTTGAGTCATGAGTGTTGTGGTTTCATGAAGATGTACTTTTGCAGAGAGAAAATAGAGTTTGATCTGATGTCACGTGAAGTCTATGGATACGAGTTTGATCTGATGTTACGTGAAGTCTATGGATATTACGGATATCCTCGGATGTCATTAGTCTAATCAATCCTACCATAACATATCTTTATGAAGTAGAGTATGGCAGAACAATTACTTCTGGATTACAATGTAATATGTCAGGCATTATTAATAATTAAAAAGTTTTATGCATTAGTGCTCCACATCCATGAAGCACTTCACTCGCTCAAGAAGACGGATGAAATTACTAGATATTCGGTGTTGAAGGAAAGGGGCTTAGGTGTATTCTCCAAGGGACTCCTCACCGTGAGTTGGCACATGGAATCCATTTGATCAATACGAGGAAACAATAAAATCTCCCTAATTCAGTAGTATGCACGGCAGGCAGCTAGGCCCTACAGAAGAAAGCCTCTCGTTTATATGTGAAATACAATTACAATCTTTATGTGAAGAAAGATGCTTGGGTAGCCCACTTGGATGCATTTACCCCTTACTGCCATTATCTTTGCGATAAAATTTTGTTGACTGGTCTAAATATGATCAAATAAATAAAGTTTTCTTTGTGGTGGAGTTGCTTCTTGGGAAACTGGAATGACTTGTTTAGTGAAAGTTCTGATGATTGATCTGTTAGGTATTTGGAAAAGCAAAAAATTAGGGGGGATTGTCCTGTTTGCCGTAGAGCCTGTAGCTGTAGGATCTGCAAAAGGGATGAGTTGAAGCCCAGCAGTCATAAGGTATGACAATATTGAAACTGAATTTGAGCCATCATGTATACTTATCCAATTCTGTTTCGTTTGTTTGTGAACAAAATTGTACCAGGGATTCTATAGGAATGAAAGGAAGGTTCGAAAAGTCCAGCTACTTCATTATCTGGTCCACCTACTTCTCCCGATACTGGAAAAAATCAATGAAGAGCAGAGAAATGAAGTAGAAATAGAAGCAAAGATATCAGGTACTGTTATTGACTTGACACTCTGGGCTTTGTTCATTTTTATGAGTTTGAGCATCTACTCACTTTTTACATTTTATAGGAAAGGGGGAATCTGACATTCAGGTTCAGCAGGCTTCCGCAGGAGACAGAAAATTATATCAATGGTAAGTTGACTGATCCTGAGTCCTGAAAAGTTTGGTTGTTAAGGATGTTAGACCTGCTGTCTGTCTTATCCATGCTATTTTAATTCTGAGCAGTAGTAACTGCAACACCTCCATTCTGGATTACCACAGAATCTGCTCTAAGTGTTCATATAGCCTTTGCTTATATTGCTGTCGAGAATCCCGTCATGGAATCTTAACTGAAGATTGTAAGTCCGAAGGTTCCAATGAAAAACAAGCTTGTTCTTCTAACTTTGAGCGACAATCAAGGATGAATCACAGTAGCACCTCAAGGCAAAGTTTCTCGGGGATACATTACCCATCTTCCAACTCATGCTCCAACTATCAAGCTTGTGCTGATGGCAGTATATCTTGCCCCCCTGCAGAATATGGCGGTTGTAGTGATAGCGTCCTGGATTTAAGATGTGTATTTCCCTATACTTGGATCAAGGAGCTGGAAATCAGCGCTGAAGCAATATTATGTAGCTACAACATTCAGGAAACGGAACACGATTTTTCATCTTGCTCGCTATGCAGGGAAAGTGATCAGAAAGATGCTGTTGTTAATTCATTCATCAAAGTGGTTGAGAGAGAAGATTCAAGGGACAAGTTTCTGTATTGTCCATCTATAAAGAATCTCCGTGAGGAAAACCTTGAACACTTTCAGAAACACTGGGGTGAAGGTCATCCTATTATAGTACGAAATGTGCTTAGGAATTCTTCTGGTTTGTCTTGGAATCCTGTTGTTATGTTCTGTACTTACCTTGAGAAAAGGTCAAAATTTTCCGGGGATAAAGAAGCAGCTAAGGCACAAAATCACTCGGACTGGTGTGAGGTAGGTCTTTCATGCTCTGTTCTTTAGTTCTGAGATAAAACACTCCAAGTCCTCCGGGCCCTGGACAAGAAGTTTCTTCTATCATCCCTTGAGAAGAATTTAACTTCTAATTACAAAATTAAGGTTGCAATCGGAAGTTTATGTTTATATAGTTGAAACTTGAAATCAGTTAGGTAGAAAGGCAATTCTCTATCATAACAACAAAATTTTGTGCTCTCTATTGGGATTTCGAACCCTAGTCTCCATGATTTTCACCTACTTCATTGATTGCTAGGTCAACTCTTGAGTCTTGGGTGCTATAGTCATCTGACATCTTAGTTACAAAATCCGAAGGATGCATGGACTAAATTCATGTAAAGGAGAACTGCACTTTTCCTGTAAATAATTGTGATTATGAAAAATGCTGGAGATTTAAGAGGAAGCTGCACAATCTTATTTGTTGTCATCTCCTAGATATTCTTATATCTAGAGTATGTTTTTCTTGGTTGATATGGATAAAGGTAGATGATCCGAACTTATCTGTCTATGTACTTCTCTCTTCGGTTTAGGACAGTAAGAACTACTCTCTGTTTCATTTAATATGGTAGCCTTTGACAGGACATGAATTTTGAGAAAGAAAGCAAGAAAGGCTCTGAACATAAGCTAAATATATATGACATACAAAAGTACCCTAAGAATCTAATTGTTTTCAGCATGCCGTGCCAATTCCTAAGAGTGTATCGTTGAAGGCAAAACAGGCGTGTCAAGATTAAAGAGCTTCGAAAGATAAAAGGTGTCGATCTTTTTGGAATGGACCAAAAAAGAAAGAGTGTCATGTAAAATGTAAAAAAAAAAAGGGGGGAGGTTAAATTAGTAATATGATGGATCTATCATCTATATATCTAATTTGAATTCGCCTTGCACCCTGCATTCTCACCACCAGTAGAAATAGAAAAGGAAGAGAAAATTTATAGTTAATAATAATAATAATAATAATTAAACATTCTAAAGAGGACGAACAAATGTTCTCGCAAATTAAACTTAATTCTCACGCTAGTAATTAACAAATGAAAAAAATATATAGTTGCAATTAAGCTACAACATCTTTTTAATCAGATTTGTTTTCTGTTGAGACTACTAGTGCTTTGTAAGGAATCTTCTTAACTGATGATCCTCCTTATTGATTTTCTATGTTTTTCTTTTGTATATATGAAGTAGCATCTGACAGTGTACATATTTATGTAAAAACAAATATCATGGCCTGATTATTTGCAGTTTGTAGGTTGAAATAGCTAGAAAGAAGATATTTATAGGGTCACTTGAATGGCAAACACATGCAACAATGCAGAGTGAAATGGTAAAATTCAGAGCATGGCTTTCTTCCCATCTATTCAAAGAACAATTTCCTGCTCACCATGCTGAGGTCTTGAGGGCTTTACCACTTCAAGAGTATATGAACCCAAAATCTGGTCTTCTAAATCTAGCAGTTAAATTGACACCGGAAATGCCAGAAATTGATTTAGGACCTTCAATCTATATTTCCTATGGTGGGCCAGAAGAACTATCGCAGGCAGAATTTATGACTAACCTATCTTGTGAATCATATGATATGGTAGGCCTTATTTTCTGCTAATTTCTCTATTTTTGGTTCTTTTTCTTACCTTGACTGCAAGCAATTGAACATTGAGACCGTCCTGGAGTAAGGATTGATCTAGCGTATGAGATGATGTTTGAAATTTGATTGGTGTCATTTGGATTTTGCTCAGGTTAATATTCTTGCAAGTGCTACGGATGTTCTCATTTCCAAGGAACAAGTAAGAAAAATAAAATGTTTAATGAAAAACAAGAAACTTCAAGATCACAAGGAATCTACCAGCTATTCCAGTGTTCAGAAAGGAAAATCATCTCTGCATAGTGGAGACACAGAAGAATCCGGTCTGCAGGATGCAACTGGTGGACAGTTGCCTGATGGTATTACTGAAGTGCCTTTTGACTCTGGTGACTCACTAAAAGGTCAAAGGTACAGAGACCAAGATGGCAATATCTCCAGTAACAATGAAACTGACTCGGAATTTGAGTCTGATGTCTCAATGTTCTGCTCTGGATCTGTTGAAAGATCTGAATATTCAGACGGTGATTATATTTTTGAAGATGTTGATAGTGCAAAGAAAGAAGCAAAAACCTCAGGTGCTCAATGGGACGTTTTCCGCAGACAAGACGTCCCAAAGCTTCTAGAGTACCTCAAAAGGCATTCTAGCGAGTTCACCTCCACGCATGGTTATTCCAAACATGTACAGTTCTTTGTACCAAGAGTTTTGTGGTAAATTTAGAGTATGACAATAGACATTAACTTAATATCCATCTTTTGGCACATGTCTGCTGCAGGTTGTTCACCCAATTCTTGATAGAAGTTTCTTCTTTGATGCATTCCACAAATTGAGGCTCAAGGAGGAATTTGGTATATTTGCTTTGTCCTCTTTTATCTTTTGGATTAAATCAGTACTGATTCCTAATGTTATTGCTTTTTAGATGTTCAACCTTGGACTTTTGAACAATATGTTGGAGAAGCTATTGTCGTCCCCGCTGGATGTCCATACCAAGTCAAACAACTTAAGGTATCCTTCATAATGCTGACATTCGTACTTCTTCACACAATTTGGTGAGAAAACCGGTATATCTCCTGTTCTTGTAGTAACAAAGTTTGAAAGAATAAGCAATTTCACCTGTGTGATCGGACAACCAAGAATGTAGCCTGGCAAACTTGATTTCCTCACTGCTCATGTGGATGTTTACTATATTTGATATTTTGAACAAAGAATTAAGAACTGCAAATTCTTGTTTTAAACCCCATGAATTAGTTTGAAAACAGAAAGAACCTAATAACCAAGGACAGAATGTTAATATTGTTTGAGAACTTTTAGTCATTCATGGATTAATTCAAAGTAAATGTCACTTGGAGAAAATATTAGCAAAGAATATCTGGATTCATTAAATAGATCCCACCTTATTCAAATGCTGGTTTGTGTAAGGTGACATCTTCCGCTCTGTAACTTCTTTAAAGGAAGTAGATTTCTGTTTCATTAGTTTGCAGTATTTTTAACTGAAACTTGTTGATAGCAGTGTTGTTAAAGGCATGAGGAACACTTATGGCCTGAAACTAGGTGCAAAGCGGCTGGTGCTTCGCCTTGCTTAGGTGGCACTTCAGTGCAGACACCAAGGCGCTACGGTGTGCGCCTTTTCACCCACTGACTCTTTGAATAGGAGGACACTAAACAATAAATATAATTAACTTATTAATATGTACCAAGTGCTATGCATGATTTTTTCACGATCAGGAATAGGAATTTTCTAATAGAGCGATTAGGAATAGCAAAAAAATCAGATATCCACAAAGTGCATTTGAATCATAAATTATGATTTTGCACTTGATTTATATTATTTTTACCATAATCATAATTTCTCAATTCCGCCATCCATATTTGCGTGTTCTGATTTAACATGTTGTGAACTGTTCCATAGTTATCATTAGCTCTTCTATGTCTAAAGGAGCCTTAAACCAGCCTAACATCCATTCTACTCATACATATTTGTCAGTTTTCCGGGGACTTTTTGTTTCTTTTAGCGCAAAATAACTGACAAAAGATTCTATTCACTGTCTGTAGTCATGCATCAACATTGTTTTGGACTTCATCTCGCCTGAAAATGTTGCTGAATGTATCCGCGTAACTGATGAAATTCGTCTACTTCCTGAGCACCACAAAGCCAGGGGAGAAGTGCTGGAGGCAAGTTTCACAATACTCCCCCGTTTTCTACTTGCTAGAATTAGTTCAAACTGCTATAATATGGAGATCTGAACATGGCATTGTCTGATGTATTTACAAAGTTAATGCTGGTATTTATGCTTGTCTAGACTTCTGTTAGCTTTCATATTTTTTTATCGGACACATGTTTGACAATTTTATACAAGGAAAAATGTGTGAAAGTGTTTTTACTTTTGGTCCTGGATCTAGTTTTATAATTCAAAAGAAAAATGTTCCTACATCTAGCTTTTTATTTTACACTGGGTTGTTGTAGTGTCTATTAGTCCAAAATAGATCTCATGTTTGAAAACCTTGTTATTTTTCGTATGCTCTCTTCGTACCATCCATAAGGCTCATTAATATAACTGGTATGATTTGACTAGCAGGTGAAGAAAATGGCTCTTTGTGGGATCAACAATGCAATTGCAGAAATTCGCGACCTCACACAGACCAAGCAATCATCTTGAAAGATGATAGACATGCAATCTATCTGTTAAGCAATAGTAAGTTTAATACTTGGTATAGGACTCTTCTAAGACTTATTTTTTTTTTATAGGGTATTTGTCAAAACTGATTGATGCAATCTCATAGACCTTGCAGGTTCATGCTACATACTGCTAGGGAATAGGATCTAGTACATTTTTTTCGAAGGAGAAGAGGTGTGAAACAAAGGAGCGTTGAGTGTTATACTGATTGCTTAAGATCCTCGTCACTCGTCAAGGCTTTGTTATGTATATATCAGAATCTGTAGATGAAATTCAGAGATCTACCCAGTGGCAGATTTAACACACAAAATGCCATGAAAACATATACTATTCAATATTCATTGTACATGCTTTCTTAGGTGTCCTTTCTATGTTTCTCTCAATGTCCATAATTTCACTGCTACAATTTAAACTCTCAACTCACATTACTGGTTGTGTCCTTACCATTAACGCAGCTCTGGAGGAAACAGCTTTGTTTCTTCCCTCTAGGAAACTTTAGAAGACATTTTTGAACTAATGAATTACTTGGCTTATTTCTACTTCCTCTCATAGTTGCTTCCAGTGTTCTGCACTTCACTATTATTGAATCCAAATGTTAAGAAATTATATTTAACATAGAAACAAGTCATACAATCAAACAGTACATGTATGTATTTTATTAAAATGTAATTGCATACATAAACACAGCTATACATAACTCCGTGTAGATACTGGTATATACCTAGCACTTACAATACTAGCTAACAAGCATAAGCTAGAAATTGCATTGTATATGTATGTGTGTATATATATATATAGAGAGAGAGATAGAGAGATTTATCATACACCTATAGCAACATGATAAAAACACACATTGTAGACAGCTAGTGATGATCGAGTAGGTAGGGTAGCTAGCTAACGTTTCTTGTTTGCAGCATGTGAATTGAAGTAAAGGGCAGCCACAGGAAGACCAAGCCCATTGTCACTTGCAAACTGGCGAGTCTTGAAATTGGAACGCCCTTCTGGTGGTTTATGGGGCACTTGCTCCGCCTCCGTCTGCCTTAACAAAGTGAACACGTATCGATGTATCCCTGCTGGTGGCGCTGGTCCCATATATTCCAGCACTTCCCTCCCTGCAACCCCATCACATGAACAAGTAACGTGTAGAGAAAAAATATTTATGCATTGACAGAATAAAATGTATTTACATTAAGACAACTTATAATGTAATACCAATAATATGCATTAATATAGCAACTTGGTAAAATCAAATGGCAGCTAACCTGCAAGTAGACAGACGACACATAATATCCGTATATATAACTTTAACTTAAATTAAAGTATACAAGTGTTTCACTTGGAGAAAATTAAATTATGTTCTAATTTATAATGCTAATAGTAAGAGCAATAATCATCTTAATTGATGTTACCTTCAGAGGCATTGCCTCCTTTAAACGTGTAACAAGACATATACCACCATAATTAGAATATATAAAATATATTGTGTAAATATTAGTGATATGTAATTATGGTAAACTAGGATTTCTCTTGTAATTAGGACTAGGATTCCTATTGTATTAGAGATACATCTTGTACACTATATATATTGATATTAATGAGAAAGACTCCTCAAGAGAGATTAATATCATATTACATGGTATCAAGAGCCTAAAACAAAACCGTAGAATATTCTTCTTGAAGCCGCCGCCGCCGCCGCCGCCCACCCCCCACCCACCTCGGGCATCTCAGCTGCGGCACCTCCCCTCTCCTCCCAAAATTCTTGGTTTTTCTCTCCATTCCTCTCTTCTCTAAATGGATACTTAGGATTCTTCCACTCCTTCTGGCGCTCCCACCTCCAAAAATTTCACCACCACGTCATCATCTTCTTTTCATCCCGCCCTAACTGTTATCAACATCAAGAACTATATTCCCATTCTTCTTGATCAAGAAAACAATCAGTATTCTCCTTGGGTTGAACTGTTTCGCAATCATGCATGTCTCTATAACGTGCTTGATCATATTGATGACACTATCCCGCGCCCTCCGGAGGTTGATGATTCTACTTGGTGTCGTCTAGACGTCGGCGTTAAACAGTGAATATATGGTAGTATTTCTCAGGATTTACTTCTTACTATCATGAAATCTGGCGCCACAACTCGTGATTTATGAAACCGCTTGGAGGAAATCTTTCAGGATAACAAGCACACTCGTGTTGTGTATTTGGAGGAATAATTTAACAATACACGTCTTGAAAATTTCTCCAACATGACCGAGTACGACAGACCGTTGAAACTACTGGCGGATCAACTCTCCAACGTCGACACGCCTGTCTCGGACACTAAAATGGTATTGCAATTGATTGCAGGCCTTTCCAAAGGCGATTATGATACGTTAGCCACAATGATTCAACAGGCAGATCCGTTACCCAGTTTTAACAAAGCTCGCTCGCAGTTGTTGCTCGAAGAAACTCGACGTGCTAAGCAGGATGAACACAATAAGAAGGCGTTAGCTGTCGAAACGCGCCGCCAGAAAACTCTCAACCGCAGCAGGGACGCGCAGGCGCGTACGCAGCGCAGAGGAAGTCGCGGTCGCGTGGTCGCGGCGGCGCGAGTGAGGCCGTGGTCTTGGCGCGGTCGCGACAACGATTCAGAAGAAGCAATACAGGCCCGTAGAATCGGTTCAGTACCGCGCGCCAACAAGATACCACTACGGCGCCACGGCACGCGACAATTCGATCAGCAATTTCTTCAACCAAGATATTCATCACGGTTGTTGGGTCTCGCTCCAGCCTTCTTCTAAGTCCAAAGATCCGCAACAAGCCCACTTCGTACGGCGGTTCCAGCCCTCATCCAAAGATGACACCCATCGAGTTGGGTCGACTTCAGAAATTTCAATATGCAAATACCGACAACAACTCAACAACTGGTACATGGACTCCGGAGCCACATCTCACCTCACCGGTCTGCATGTAATATTCCCAAACTGTTTGGTTTAAACATAATTTATTACAATTGGTAGTGGCCACCGTATTCCAATAAAGGGTTATGGTACATCCTATACACCTCCTCCTCATCCATTCCCCCTTAAAAATACATTATATGCCCCACATATAATTAAGAACCTAATATTTATCCGCAAATTTACTCGTAATAATTCTGTCTCTGTTGACTTTGACCCTTTTAGTTTTACTGTGAATGATCTTCATACGGGAACACCTCTTACGAGATGCAATAGCACGGGAGATCTCTATCCTTTCACTCCCACCCCCGCTGCCAAATCTTGCTCTCCCGTCTCTCTAGCGGCCATTTCTTCATCAATGTGGCATAATAGACATGGTCATCCAGGAGCCCCAGTTTTTAATTTTCTTAGAGGCAATAATTTTATTACTTGTAATAATGGAAAGCTTGCCCAAAACTGTGTTTCATGTTCTTTAGGCAAACATACTCGTCTTCCGTTTAAATCATCTACTAGTGTTACCTTTGCACCATTTGATATTATACATGCCGATTTATAGACATCACCTATTGTTAGTTCTCTCGGTCATAAATATTATATTGTTTTGCTAGATGATTTTTCCCACTAAGTTTGGTTGTATCATCTCAAATATAAATCGAAAATGTTTGCCAAATTTCTTGAGTTTCGACAGTTCATCCAAACGCAATTTGAAAAAGGTATCAAATCATTTCAGTGCGATAATGGTTGTGAATTCAATAACTCTTGTTTCACCGGTTTTGTTCTAATAATGACATGATTTTTCGCTTCTCCTACCCTCACACCTCCCCACAAAATGGTAAAACTGAAAGAAACATCCGCACTATAAATAACATGATTCACACTCTATTGATTCATGCCTCCCTCCCTCCGTCATTTTGGGTATATGCTGCTAAAATGTCAGAATACATTCTAAATATTCTCCCCACTAGCACACTTCACAATATGATTCCTACCGAAATTCTCTATCATAGAGTCCCATCCTATGATCACATGCGGATATTCGGGTGTCTATGTTATCCTACCTGGCCTCTACTGCCCCTCACAAGCTAGCTCTTCGGTCCACTCCATGTGTCTACCTAGGCTTCCCGCCAAATCATAGGGACTATCTATGCTATGACTTGTCCACTCGTTAAATTCACATATCTCGTCACGTCACATCGACGAGACCACATTCCCATGTTTGAATCTTAAAAAGTTCTAAAAACCGGATTACTCTTTTCTTGACGAGCCTGCCATCTCTCCCATCATTCTCAATCAACTGGATCATAGCACTGTCAAAGAATCACTTTCTCTGCCCAGGAGTTCTTCTTCAATGTCAGCGCCGCGGCCCTAAGGAGCGGCGCCAAAACTCCTGCGAGTAGAGTCCTGATTTACCGTCGACAGCACCGCATCGCCAAAACTTCAGAGAGGACTGTCAGTCCTCCAGCGCGCCGCGACCCTTGATCACGGCGCCTCCAAAGACGTCACCACCTCCTACTCTATATCCAACTAATCCTTCGGTCTCGGCTATTTCCGCTCAGCCGACACAGCCTCCCACTGTCCCCACTCACCAAATGGAAACTCGTGCCAAACATGAAATCTTCAAACCCAAAGTCCAATTTAATTTGTCTGTCCAAAACATTTCTACAATTCCCAAGAACTCTAAAGCTAAACAAGACCCTAATTGGAATGCAGCTATGTATGAGGAATTCAATGTTTTAACTAAACAACATATATCTAGTACCTAGACATGAGGGGGTGAATGTGATCCGTTGCATGTGGCTGTTAGGCATATTTTATACTTTTTGAGTCATTTTTAGTTAGTATTTTACTCATTTTGTTTGTGTTTAGTATATTATTATAGTCGTTTTTCTTTCTTTTGAGTCACAACGGTCATAAATGGAGAAATGACAAAAAGAAGATGAAATGAACTTAATTGAGGTGTAATTGCACAAGAAAAGGCCAGGAAATAAAGTCTAAAAAGTCCCGAGAAGTATAGAAGAAATCAGACGAAGTCCGGACGAAAAAAGGATACAAAATCGAAAAACTGGCAGAAGAACGTCACAGGCGCCGCAGCGCCGCGACGCTTAATGTACTGCGGGCTCTGATTTTCTCTTGGCTTTTTTGGAGCCGCGGCGGGATTTCTGATTTTTTGGGTCGATTTTCGAAGGGCAAAAGGGTCTGAAACACAAGTTTTTCTCAACTATATAATTCCTAAAACCCTGACCTAAAGTGGGCATCTTGTACATATTCTAACTCATACTTTGGGGAGGAAAGAAATGAGGCAACAACACAAGATTGGAGACAACTTTGGTTCAAGTTTCTTTTCTTTTCTTTGTTTTTATTTCAGTTTATGTTGGTTTGTATTCGTTCTTGACATGACAATGTTTAGAAACTAATTACTTTATTAGGACTTTTCTTCTGAATCACTTGAAACTCTATTTCATGACTTAATGCATTAGTTGATTTCTTTTTCACTTGATTAAGATTTATTCAATAATTGGTATGAATGTTTGATAGTTAATTGATCACTAATTATCATAATCTATATGATCTCGAATCAAGAACCGGATTCGAACCGAGAGGAGAGATTTGGATAAGCTGTAATTGAATAGACATAGGTTAAAATCACGGACGAAAGTACCCCGATACTTGTGTAGCATTATAGGTTACTGTTCTTAATCCTCCTATGTGATAAATCATATCATAGAAATATAGAAGAGTTCTGCACTGGGGTTGAGCGATTATATATCCTAACCAGAATATAAGACAGTCTAGTTAACCGCTATCTTCAAGTCACGATCAGAATGATGACATCATTTTTTGCTTTAGAAAGGAGAAGGGAAAAGTTAACCGCTATCTTAACGTAGAAGAAGAAGTCATTCTAGTTGCATTAAGGATTGAATAGAGTGAATAGTCGAGGATTTTGAAAGCCCTAATTCCTTTATAACTGATTTAAACCAAAGTATTATCATAATTAGTTTATTTTCTGCAATTACTTATAGTAGTTAGATAAAAATACAAACAAATTAACGTTCACCAAATAGAAACTAAAGCTTATATAATCGGTACTTGATAACTAGTCTCTGAAGACGATATTCAGTCTTACTAGACTATATTACTTGTAACGATACGTACACTTGCGTGAGCACGTGAAAATCGCCCAACAGTGGCTATTTCGTCACAAATTCAGAGACAGTGGAGATCTTGAGAGGTATAAGGCAAGACTTGTGGCTAATGACACAAATCAGCAGGAGGGCATTGATTGTGGTGACGCCTTCAGTCCGGTTGTCAAACTAGCTATCATTCGCACAATTTTGAGCATTGCCATGGGCAAACACTGACCGATCCATTAGCTTGATATGAAGAATGCATTTTTAATGGAGATCTGAGAGAAACAGTCTACATGCCACCTGGGTTCACCCATCCAGCAGTTCCTCACTATGTGTGTCGTCTATGTAAGTCACTATATGGCCTTAAACAGGCCCCCCGTGCGTGGTATGATCGCTTTGCCAAGTATATCTTGCAGATTGGGTTTGTATGCAGCAAGAGTGATACATCACTCTTTATTTTTCCTTGAGGTAGCAGCACTACTTATTACTTTACGTGGATGATATTGTTCTTACTGCTTCCTCCGACGGGTTAAAAATGAGATTATTGTCTTTCTTAAGTCCGAATTTGCAATGACTGATTTGGGAAGCTGAGTTATTTTTTGGGGATATCAGTGACCAAGTCTGCCGACCACATGTTCTTGTGTCAGCGTAAATATACAGAGGAGATTGTGTACAGGGCTAAGATGACGAATTGCAAAGTTTCACCTACTCCAATTGATTCAAAATTTAAACTCAGTGCTATAGATGGTGCTCCAGTCTCCGATCCTACTATGTATAGGAGCATTGCAAGTGCACTTAAGTATCTCACATTTACAAGGCCAGACATTGCTTATGTTGTTCAACAGGTATGTCTATTTATGCATGCCCCCAGGGAGTCTCATTTCACTGCCCTTAAGCGTATCATCTGATACATTAAGGGCATACTTGATTATGATTTGCACCTATACCCCACTGCACCAAATAAGTTGCTCTCATATACGGATGCAGATTGGACAGGGTGTCCGGACACTCAACGCTTCACCTCCGGCTTTTGTGTTTTTTTAGGGGATAATTTGATTTCTTGATCGCGGCGGCTGGCTACCCTATCTCGTTCGGTCAGAAATTTGAGTACATAGGCGTTGCAAATATGGTAGCTGAGATTTGTGGGCTCAGAAATTTACTGCTAGAGCTTCAGTGTCCTTTGCGTTAGGCATCTATTGTATACTGTGATAACATCTCTGCCATCTATCTCTCTCACAACCCGATTCAGTATCCTACCATAATTAGAATATATAACATATATTGTGTAAATATTAGTGATATGTAATTATGGTAAACTAGGATTCCTCTTGTAATTAGGACTATGATTCCTATTGTATTAAAGATACATCTTGTACACTATATATATTGATATTAATGAAAAAGACTCCTCAAGGGAGGTTAATATCATCTTACACCTCCCTCTGGTATATCCGTGACAATCCTGCAAGAAACAGTACCACATCACATTAAAACAACTTTATGTACCTCAATATAAAACTGAAATTAAATAAAACCACTGGACCATATGCATGTGCAGTTGAAGGAGAAATTAAACAAATTACAATATGTTACCAATGAAGCCATTCTCTAAAGTCGATTCATTGGAACTAGGAGCATCTGGATCAGCCATTACCTGAATTTTTTTCATTATGTTGAAATATTGATATACATCATATATACATATCATATACTAGTTTATTATTGTGGGCTGTTAGAAGTTGTTGGACTTAGTAAGCTGTTAGAAGTTGTTGGGCTTAGTAATGTTGTGCTGAGATATTAGTATTTATTTCTAGTATTCTAGTAGTATAAATAGTCACTTGTACTAATTTTATGAGAGATGAAAAAGAATGAAAAGCTTCCACAAAATCTGACTCTTCCTCTCTCACTTCGTACGCTCATCTTTCTCTCTTCTCTATTCTCTATTCAGACATGCAGTGCTCAATTAGCCTGAATTGAACAAATTTAACATGGTATCAGAGCGGGATAAATTCGAGAGACGTGACGCGACAATTGCGGCATAACTTTGAGAAATTTTTAAAGAAATTGAAAAAAATCAGAATCGTGAAGCGATCGATTCAAATTGATTGGTGTGTTTTAGTCGAGATCGAAGGAGTTGATCGAACATATTGAGGTGAAAAATTAAAAGCGAAGGAATTGAAAATCAAAATTGATTGAAAATCGAAATCGAGCAATTGACGAGCTCGAGAAGCTTCGTCAACCACTCGTTGCTGCCGTAGTTGAAAAAATCAACCTCACAACTGAACAACGCCAACTAAGCCACCGTTGTTACTCCGAATCGATCCGAAATTTAAGATCGAGAACGAAGGAATTGAAATCGAGGAACTGTAATATTGAGGTAATCTCTGTAGAATATACTTTTCTTCTGAAAAATAAAAAATTGCGAAGGAACTGAATATCGAGGAGTAGAGAATCGCGAGGAACTGAAAATCAGAATCGTGATTTCTTCTGAAAATCTGAATCGAAGATCGATTCATCCTATTTGTTAACTGTTTTTTTGATTATTGCATTTGTCGATCTAGTCGTATGGAGATGTTATCGGTTTCTGCGGATACACTCCTTCTTTGGCTATCATTGCGACGTCGAAGATCACCGAAAATATTTCTAAAAATTCATTCATACTGGTTCTGTGTTGGTGAATTGTTCTGTATCGTTAAAGCTGATTTTGTGTTGACGAATTGGAGAAAAGTGTTGTTCATCGTTGTTGTGTTGATCAGTTACTGAAAATGTCTCGTCTGCTGTGGTTAGTTCAGTAACTGAGCAGTCCTTGGTGTAGATTGCTGCTACTTTCTTATTTTTTTGGCTTTTATTGATGTTATGGATGTTAATGCTGCTGCCAAAGGCTGCAGTTGAGGCTACTCCTACTGTTGTTGGTCCCTATCTTGCAGATGTTGGTAATGCTAATGCTAGTGCTGCTGCTGGTGTATGTGTAAGGAACTTTTGAAGGACTCTGTTTGATCGTGAAGTGTTGGTGTTCAATTGCAATTTATGATGGATTCATTTGAAGTGAATGAAGATCACATGGATAGTGTGTCCATGGACCAATTGCTTTCTTATTGAGTCTTCTGATATTTTTTGTATTATTATTGCTGGTCACTATGTTTCAGCTGTGGCTAATGCTGATGTAGTTGACTGTTAAGGTTGCTAAACAAGTAGGTTTCTATGCTGATTCTGAGGATGAAGATTGAAGGATCAAAGAGTTCTTAGCGACAAATAGACTGAGAACCGAGGGATACTTCGTCGGAGACAATATGGATTGAGTTGAAGCTCAATTCAAGGATTCAAAGAGTTATTCAAAGGTCGATCAAGTGTTAGATTGCATGTTTTTATATGTGTAACTCAGGATAGGATAATCGAAGGATTTCTAATCGGAATTGGACTAGAAATTGAGGGAGACTCTGCTGCATATCCGAGCTTATTATAATAGCTTGCGTAATGAGAATTGAGGGATTTTCTAGTCCGAATGAGACTAGAGAACGAGGGGTTCTTTCCGTCATTTTACATAAGGAGAATCGAAAGATTCTCTAGTCCGAGTGAGACTAGAGAACGAGGGGTTCTTTATTATTACTGCGGCACCTGATATTGTCGATGTTGCGACTGGTGCTGCTATTATTGCTGATATTACTGGTGCAACAAGTGCTATTATTTTAATTAAATAAATCTTGAAAAAGTGAATGATGTAAAAATGCATTACACCAATAATATGACTATGATGAAACATAATTAAAGTTGTAAAAATGATACTTTATCCTACTAATTCAAAGATAAAAATGACTAACATAACATTATTGTTTTAAAATCTAAAACTAGATAACAAATTAATACTCATTATAATACAAATAGCCATAATAGAGTTTTCAAAACATTATCTAAACTAGAGCGATACCAAAAGAAATATTAAAACTAAAAACTATCTTGAAAAAGATAAATTGAAGAATGCTAATGTTGGAAAATTGCTATTGGGTCGGGTCCACCCATAAGGGGTGCTAACTAGCCCGTTAACCCATTAGCTAGTCCTCCTCCCAAAACCTTATTACTAGCCTATAAATACACTATTATGAGTGTAGGAAAAAATGATGATCTTCCACAATAAGAAATGGCTAGGGTTAGGGTTAATTATTGCATCAGTTAGAGGGATATTTAGGCTGTGGAAACATGAGAATTTTTGTGAGGATTCCCGACTATCGATGACACGCGTCGCGTTTGCTGTAGATCCGCTTTTGCTAATTAGTATTTACGCTTAAAACACTATATTGATATCAGAGTCATATGCTCGTGTTTTGATCGGAGACATGATGGTATGGGATACATGAAATGCTTTGTTTGTGTGCGGTAAAAAGGTAGTAAAAAGAACACCAATCTCATTTTCATGATTTATATCCTAGTCGGAAACATTGAATAGGTGTCGTATCCTTTTTCTTTTAGGCCGCAATTTCCTTTGCTTTAAGCATGTTTTTCCTGTACTGTCATCAAATTCAAAACCATGTATAATACCCCCCTAATCCTACTTGTTCATATTTGATTTGACACACCCTATCCTTAACAAGTAATTCATAAAATGATTAAATTTACTATATCCGTTTTTAAATATAATAAATATAATATTTTTAAAAATGCATTGAGAAATTATTATAGTTAATAATAAGGGTAAATTAGAAATTAAATGATAAATTATCTTAATTTTGAGTTTAATTTATATACATTATCTAGAGAAAATAAAAACTTATACTATTAAGTTAACTAAAATAAGTTCATAAGTAACCCTTTATAAAAAATTACTATTTATAACCTTACACATAAGGGAAATTGTCTATTTTTATAATAAGTAAATGTGATATAATAATATTTCTTTTATATATTAGTTAAAATAATGAGGAGAAAAAAATTCGGTGACTCAATTAACTGATTTTGATAATAAATACTATTTTTTTGTCTTTTTTATATTTCTTTCACAGTGAAGGTTTGAAACCCGACCTATGACAATAAGGGATTTGCTTTTTGAGTAGAGCTCGTCGCACAGGGATTTGCGGGATATTGCACATGAGCATATAGTTTACCTATGCACACTCAAAGAATAGTGGCTACAAATTTAGGAATGATCCTCCAAACTCAAAGAGTGATTGAATCCGACTCAAACGAGTGAGTGAATCATATAAAAAAAAATAGGAGAAAAAGAGACGAGGGAGACGCAAGCAAAGACAAAAACGCACTTTCGGAACCTTTTTACTACGTAATTCTAAACAGAAAATAGGAGCTTTTTCTTTGGACGGTGGAAAGAAATAAAAGAGAAAACAATGAGAATATGACTCTTTCGCTATGGTCGGTCCATGGTCAAAATAATAGTTCATCCTTTTTACTCCTACACTAATTAACATTTTGACACGTTTACTCTTTAATTATTAGTCTCGCAAATCATTGAAGTTACATTTGTAAGCACTACGTACGCTAGAGGGTATACAAATCTTCTTTACGTAATGACTTATTTTGCGCTTTCAACCCTTTTTGACATTAACGTTCTTTAATTCATGTGTTTTAGAGGCTCCATAGCGACTCAAAAAAAGTGTAATGGTGGTATTTTCTTTGTGCAACAAAATTTATGTGTTAAAACTTAAAACAATTATTCGCTAAATCCTAACTCGAGATATATACTTGTTGAGATGATATGAAATACTCCCTCTTTAATTTTCTGTAACATATTTTTTTAACATGTTTTAAAAAAAAGTTAGTATTTTTAATACTTAGTCACTCTTTAACCTTAATTTTCCACATTGCATATTTGAAAAACTTAATTACACCGTATGTTAATTAGAATAATAATGCTATCAAAATTGATCCACTTTTTTAAATCTTACAAAAAATAATTCTCTCTTCCTATGCTGCGCCTAATATATCTCACACAAATCGATGATCTCTGTCGACGTCACGGATCCTCACCGGCATATCCACTTGTGAGACGAGTGAGGTAGGTCCCTTATGAGTATCTCCGGTCGGAGTATTCACCGGCAATGAGTACGAAGCGGGAGATGTTAGCTCCGATCTAGTCAGTGTACAAGGAAATAGTGCTTCACCACTTGACGACGGAGGATGAAGGTGCAGTGCGGTGGTTGACGGTAGAGACGGAGAGAAGGAAATCCTTGATTAATAGTTGCGGCGGCGGTGTAGTTGTTGCACGACGGAGCTTCGATGATGAGTTCAGGTGATAAATCTCGGATCACGCACGGCGGTGGGAAAATCGCAGGAGGTGGTTGAGTCGGCGGTGGAGAAATCGATAGGTGCATGGTAATAGGTGTATAATAGTGGATAATATTGTGTATACACGCCTCTTATACAATATTACATATGTTTATACACTCATATATATAATGTAGTCAGTCTAGATCTATATTTTATACCTACTTATAAAATATTATATAATTATGCATAAATATGTATAAGTACATATTTTCGTGTATAATATTATATAATTATATATTTTTAAAGTATATACCTACAAATTATACACTTTCATACACCTATATACATAATATCTTTTGTATATAAGTGTATAATATTGTATAAAGTATCTGGGTTATATTTTTGCAATGTATGTTTTGGGCTATATATATTTTTGCAATGTAAGTCAACCAAGTGTACATTTATAAAAAAAAATCCTATTTGAAATCATAATATTCAAGAATATTTTAGTATATTATACACATTTTTAATGTAAAATCACAAGATTTAGTATTTTATTTAAATTTCGTATCCAATCAAAGAAAGACACATAAAATGAAACGAACACTACAAGAAAAAAAGCATTTGCCAACAACATTTTTATTTGGATGTTGCCAAAAATATTTTTCGCAACAACAAAAATTGTTGCATATGTCGTTGCAATAACCTCTGATGCAAAAAGTTTTCGCAACAACATATTAAATTTGTTGTCATTTACATTTTTTAACAACAATTTATTGAAATTTTATTGTCATTTACGATATTAAATATATTGTTGTTAAAGTTTTATTGTCAATTCTATGTTTTGTTGTAGTGAAAGAATACAATGAATAAAGGTTTGTATCTTTAGTAAATTAGTATTTGAGGATCTTAATTAATCGTTGCATGCGTATGGTTGACGGAGGACTTAGATGTCAAAAATGGTGGGATCTTATCCAGTGAATAAAGGGATGAAGATGACCTCTAAGAAAATAATGTATCTTCGAATCGTACGAGTAGAAGGAAAATTGAGACAATTAATTTACGTGTCGATTAATTTAAGTGGTATATGGTTTGTAGATGTTCTCCCTTACTTTACATAGTTGACTATGTGGTTTTAGACAATGTTGTTCGTGTAAGATCATCTTATCTAAAAGCTTAAACTATTAGAGAGAATATACTTTTATTAATATAATTATATTCCTAACACGCTCCATCATGTGCAAGTTTGATTTTTTTTCTATAAGCCAAGCACGTGAATATGTTTTTTAATAATGGGTGACAGTGAGACTTAAACTCAGGATCTCTGCCTATTCTAATAGCATGTTAAAGTGTGTGACCATCTCATTTAAAAACTTAAAATTGTTAGAAAAATCATACACTTCTACTAATTTAATTATATCCCAAATACTTTACAACCTTTTTACTGAATATGTAACTTTGAATAATAGAGAAAATGAAAGAGGTTGTATTTGCTCTTCTATCTTTTATAGGGATTTCTCTTTTCTGGAATTTTCAAAATTAGCTTCCATGTAGTTAAAGATTTACATCACATAATTGAGTAGTGCTAATTAAAAAGTTCACAAGAAGAAATTGTCGGAGTACACAAGAAGGGGAAAAATAATCCTCTTTAACTTACCAAAAAGAACAAAAAATGAGAGATAGCATTGAATTACTACTAATACCTAAGGCTAGCCGGATCTATATGTAGCTTAGGCCAAATTTTGTTTGGAGTCGAATCATGATTCATGAGATTCATCTTCGTCAAGAGCCATTACGGGTTGTTGTCCACTTCTCAATTATTGTGTTGTTACTATAAAAAATGGTTTACATATTTCACTATTATTCAAGATCTCGATCTTAAGCTTATTATTTTATAGTAAACTAATTATTCGACATAAATTTGAGTTAATCGAGCCAACCATTTTCACTTCTCTTCTTCTTGTGCTTACAAACAACCAAGAAAACGCTTTTCTCTAGTTTCCTAGGACATGTAAGGCAAAGGCCATATGTGCAACGGCCAACGAATGATAGGAAAAATCTGGGGAAACAAAACATCCTTTCCAAATAAAGTTTTCACATATTGTTGGATTCACCCAAAAGTAGCCAAAAAAATGTTTTGTGGGACAAATAGAACCAAATTGAAACTTGTGGACCATATGTCGGTCCTACATGTGTGATTTTGGTATCATCTCATCATTGATTTTATAAGTTATTCACTATCTATAATATTATGATTAAGGGTGTGTTTATAATGGGAAAATATTTTCTAACTTCAACTTTTGGTAGAAAATAAGTTTTTTTTTAAAAGTATGAAAATGACCTTTCTGATAATATAAGTGTCATTCATTATTGATTGTCTTCCTCACTCTCCCACCCCACCCACCCCCACCCCTGCATGGCTGCACCGGAACCCCCTCCCCACCTCTGCCCTGACACACAATTTCCGTGGATGCCCTCATTCGGGTCTATTGGCATCTATATTGATAAAGGTTCTAATTTATTTTCTTTAATTTTGAAGAAGTATCTGAATTTTCCATAAGCTAGCTTGACGTAACGTCTTCATACACACCATTTATGAAATTTTAAAGTGTTACACCCCGTAATTTTAAGTCAATAAATTGAGAACGTAATTAAGAAAGTAAGATTCGAATATTGGATATAAAGTATATTTATATATGCTAATCCGGAAATTAGTATACAAAGGATGTGACTCCGGAATAATTTTGGATACAACAAATGTGGTATGGACTTAGTGTCGTGTATAATGCGATTAGGACATGAAATTTTCAGATTATATTTATATGATTGATTATGTGGGAGATTAATTAATTGTGGGATTAATTTTTAGTGGAAGGAATAATAATTAGTGGACAAATTAGGGAGAATGGTGTCTTAAAAACCGTGGGCATGCTCACATAATTTCAGCCCACGCTCACTTAAATCTAGGTTCACTCATTCCCCACACTCTAATTCAAAACTCATCCCTCACCTTCATTCTCTCTCCCCAACCGAAAATCCCCATCCCTCATAGCAACATTGAAGATTTTATTAGTTCTTCTTCCAAGATTAATCCTTCTATTAAATTTCTAAGCAATAGTAAGTACCCAAAAAAGTGGGTCACGATAGCACCTGGCCGAGAATAGCCCAACAACTTTGAGTTTTAAGGATGAACTATTTTGGAGGAAAACATGTAAGTAGATGGAGCTAAACTTGAAGAATGCATGCATGTCATTTTAAGTTAAAGAGATGGTGAAAATGGTGCAAAAATGGAGCAGTGATGACCGAGAACTTTAGGGATTGTTTTTGCTAAATTAAGGTAAGATTTATTCTTATTTTTTGAGTTATTGGAGTTAAATAATGTTGTAGTTAAGAGATGAACTCATATTAAGAGAAATTGGAAGTAAGAGATGCATGTGGTTGTTGTTGGTATGGTTGTTACCGATTTTGGGACTGTTTTGTATACCTTGGATTTGATTGTTGTTGTTGTTATTATCATCACTAATTGCATGTTAAAAATCGAAGGAATCTTGATATTTAAAATTGAAATGGTTTATATTAAAGTGTTGAAATATGAATTGGGTTTTAAGGAGTTAAGAGAAGAGTTAGAGAATTATGTTGTTATGGCCGAGACATGTATGAAGTCGTGGACATTGTTGTGATGTATTTGGGGATGTTCTTGTTAAGTTATAATGCTGGAAATATAAGTTATGAACATGTATATACGCTGTGGTGATTACTAATACATGTCTTAAAGGAATTAAAGTGTAGAAAGGTGTTATGTTGCAAACTATAAGACTTGCACTTTTGTTGTTGTTGCTAGAATTGATGGACTGTTTTTAAAGGATGTTTTAATGTGGTTTAAGGGGCTGAATTAACAAGAGAAATAGGTGTATTAATCACTTTGGTTGTTGTAGTTGTCTTCCATGAACGTAAAGAGAAAGAATGTATTATGATGACGTATATGGAGTATTTGAGATTGTTTTGGTTATATATTTAAGTTGCATCTTGTTATTGGTATTATTGGCTTTGTTTGTGAGTTGTGGATGTGCATATAAATAGGGGAAGTGCTGCCCGAATTTTTATAGAAAAGAGCGTCGTCATTCGATATAACTTACGTTAGAAATCATAGAGTTGACGGGCATGTTGCTATTATTATAGGTCGAGGTGCTAATCGAGACGAATATTAATTATAGAGTTGGTTAGTTCGACAATAAGGTATGTGAAACTATTATTTCTTCTTTTGGCATGACTTATGTAAAATGAGTGTACGACGGACGTACATAATTCTATTGAATCCTAATTCTTAATGATACATGATATGATAGTGCCTTGATTTTCTAAGTGAGAGTTCATTCTATTTATTCCATTGAGAGTCAAATGATGATTTAATTTGTATAAAGTTACTCATGAAATTCTATTCGTGCTGACGTGATTATATGTGTTCACCGCGTCCTTCACTAGAGGGTCGGGCATTATGTATATATATATATATATGATGATTTTATCGCGTCCTAGAATGGACCGAGAAGTTTCGTGCATAGTTCCTTATATGTTCACCGCGTCCTTCACTAGAGGGCCGGACAGTATGATATGCAAACAAGCATCCACAGATATGATAAATGTGGACAGTCATCCACAGATATGACTATGTGTTCACCGCGTCCTTCACTAGAGGGCCGGGCAGTATATTTATGACGAATTATGTGGACAGTCATCCACGGATATGACTCATTTTATAAGGCACATTTGACTCTCATTTCATAAGGCACAGTTGTATTGATATTTGGATTATTATATTTGTCTCATGGCATCTCTTGGCCAGTTATGATCTTATTTACAGTATTTCATGTTTTACATACTCAGTACATTATTTCGTACTGACCCCCTTTCCTCGGGGGGCTGCGTTCGTGCCCGCAGGTATAGGTACTCATTTTGGTGATCCTCCAGTCTAGGATTCTTGTTCAGCTGAGGAGGGATCCATTGATTCGTAGCTTAGTCGTTTTAGTACAGAACCTTATTTTTTACTTATGCATATTTAGGGGCACGACGGGGCCCTATCCCGTCATATGTCATTATCGTACTCTTAGAGGTCTGTAGACAGGTGTGAGTGGTAAATGTGTTTTGGACTTGTGTGGATTGTATATGTGTCTTGGCCAGCTGTGTTGTTGTACTTCATTTTGGAATGTTCCCGTATATAGTGGCAGCCTTGTCGGCTTGCCTATTTTGATATGGTTTACAAATTTCTACATTACCCTTGGTATCTGTGTGATTATATATGACAGGTGGGTATAAGGGTGCCCAGGTAGGGGTCCCGACCCGTCAGGTCGGGTCGTGACAAAAAGTGGTATCAGAGCAGTCCGTCCTCGGAATATCTACAGATCGTGTCTAGTAGAGTCTTGTGTATGAGTATGTTGTGCACCATACTTATACGCAGGAGGCTGCCGGGCATTTAGGATGTCATCTTTTCTTCTTACTCTAAGAGCGTGCGATAGAGCTATGTTATTAGGATAATCCCTCTCTAACGAAGTATTGTGTTTTCAGTTATGCCTCCAAAGAAAGCGACAACGGCCCAGAAGGGAATATATGGACCTTATATATAGGTTGGTAAGATTCTGGTATAGTTGGTGTGATGATGATGTGCATCTATACGAACATATTTATTGGGGCCATGTGTGTGTTGTCTGAAGTGATTATGGGTTATCATGAGTTGTTTAAGCTTTAGTAATTGTTTGGAAGATATGTTATAGTTTCGATAACCCCGGTTACCAAAAAAATGATGATGACTTCAGTCAGTTGATACTCGTAGCCAATAGAGGAGCGATTTATACCCCGACTATTGGTACGCCCGAAAGGACAATTTGGTTTAGAAATTATGAGAAGCTATCTCACTCGTATAAGGGGAGAAAATAATGTAAGCTTGGGAAGCGGAATATTTGAGAATCTTGGAATATTAAGTAACTGTTGAGACCTTAGATATTCAAGGCCCTCTTAAATATGATTGAATAGCTCATAATATGTGTTTGGATGAACTCATGATCCATATGTGATATACCTAAGAGTTAAATGGTTCTAAGAATGTCTCATATAAATCAGTGGGCAACAAATGGTTTGTTTAGGATTAGTTTGTAAAGGAAATGGGGTTCATGATTACACCTAAGTCTAAACTAAGGAATTAAAAATATGTTTTGTTCACTATTCAACTACTTGTACTACTTAGAGTTCTAAATGAATTTGATGAATATGAAATACTTTGTTTGAAATAATTTGATGAAGAACTGTACGAGAGCTGACTTGGTCAACTAGTCTATCCACATTGAGTCTAGTTATGTTAGTCTGAATCTGATATAATTCATATGACCAATTTGGTTTAGACTACCCAAATTCTAAGGTTTGTATGTTTATGAAGTTCAGTATTGTGTGTTGTTTTGAACTATGAGGGTGTTGTCGTATGTGTAGTTCTTGCCCTATTACGAGCTTAATTCAACAACAAAAAAATGTCGGATAAAGTTTTTAGCTTATCCTCCTTGAACTCTGTGTGTTTATATCTATTTAATTTGAGGAACATTTTTAGGCCCAATAATGAGTTTGCATGGTTTGAACTCTGAAAATATCATGTTTGTTTGTAGGGAGTAATATAGGGTTATTTTAGTAGTACCCCATGTCATAGCATGATCAAAGTGACTCTTCATATGTCTTAATATGACCTCGCCTTGTCTGTATGGTCTGTTCTTAAGTCACGTTATCTGTTTAATCCTAAACATGTATATCAATATGCCTATATGCATCTAGTTTAATCTTGGAGGGATGCTAGGTTTTTTCTTATATTTTTTAAGGGCGGTTGTGTCATGAATGCATTTTAAGGGATTACTTACATCCATCTATATGTTCATGTTGCCACTTCATATTTGGAAGTCCAACCATATAGTGTAGATGCATATCTAGGCAAGAAACAAGAAGCTCTGAACCATTATGCAAGCTTCTATGTGTTGCTAACAGTTTGAATGGTAGAATTATGTGAAATTCTGTAAGCTAACTTGAAAAGCTAATTCACAAAGGTCTATTGGACCTCTGTATGTCAGATTCTAAATTATCTTTCTTATTTAGCTATGTGGTAATTTCTATTTGTATCTAAATCAGTTAGGATAATAAAGTATCATACAAGGATAGAAGATTAACTGCAATACATGCATATGTTTATTTCTTTAAGATTGTTCAACTTGAGGATTTGATTCTTGACCTGATAATTTGTCTGAGTTAGAATTTCCCATGTAAATCTTTCTAGTGTACTTCTCATCTAGGTGAGATTGACAAATCTTGTGTTTGTTTTGATAGCATGTCCATTCTTGTCTTATGTCATGCATAAATCTGTTCCTGTTAAGTAAGGTTAATATCTGACATGAGAGTTGTACTTGGTTTGATTGCTTTTGTCTAATTTTCCTATTTGTGTTCTGTATCTATCCCTATCAAACTGAATGTGGTTTTGATATAGTTTGTTGAGAACAATATAGTTCATGATATAGGGATTATGTGACTCATATGTATCTACTCGGTGTCCTTGTTATTTTTAGAGCCTCCTTTTTGTATCATTCTAAAATCATGAAGTCAATACTTAGGTATGGTGTGGGAATATCTTGAATATGGTCATGTTTAGTCTAGATGCATGTGTGAGAGTTAAGCTAATGGCCTTGAATGGTTTCTTGTTTAAATTGATCCATATTTGAATTTGATTAATTGCATATTGGAGCCTTGTACGATGTTTGCCTAATTTTGGATTAGTTATGTATGTTGGGTCGGTATAACACCATATTAGCATTCAAAGTTGTCCAAAATCAGTCCTTGTGTTTCTCATATCTACTTGTAGTCAAGTTAATATTTTGTTTGAACTTTAAATCAGTCACAAGACAATAAAACGGTTGAAGCATGATTAGCTGTACTAATTTGGTTATTGCTCTAATAACTATGAATGCCTATATGACTCTAAACTAGATGTCGGAACTGTTCATTTTCTTTGACTGCTCTTTGAAACTGAAGAATGTATAAGATGTACTACAGACCTAGGCAAGAATTCATTAACATATTCACTTCCTGTTTTAAGCAGTTGACTAGATAATGACAGCTTCACACAAGATTACTGAATATTAAAATTTAAAAGGTGCACTGTGTGTGTATTTTATATGTAGAATTGTACATGTAATTGGCCTGAACTTGAGTCTATTAATTAAACATAGATTGATGTGTGCTTTCAGTTCTAGATAATAATCTGAATTAATTCATGAGAATCTATTTCCTATTCAGTTGAATTAGTGTGACAATAGCATTGTAGAAGACTACCTAGTACTGCAATACTACAAAGCTTAGGTACTGTAAGTATGAGATTACATTAGTTGCCTAGAATTAGTTCAAGTTAGTGTAATTCCTTACTTGACTTTGATTGGTAAATAATATATGTGATATATTGTGGCCATGTGAGGCAACTTTGAGTTTGTTGAATATAGGTTGGTAAGTATAGCTATAGAGGAGACTCTGCAAAAAATTTGATAGCATGAGACCTATTATGAACATTCGAGGACGAATATTTCTAAGGGGGAAGGATGTTACACCCCGTAATTTTAAGGCAATAAATTGAGAACGTAATTAAGGAAGTAAGCTTCGAATATTAGATATAAAGTATGTTTATATAAGCTAATCCGGAAATTAGTATACAAAGAATGTGACTCCGGAATAATTTTGGATACAACAAATGTGGTATGGACTTAGTGTCATGTATAATGTGATTAGGACATGGAATTTTCAGATTTTATTTATATGGTTGATTATGTGGGAGATTAATTAATTGTGGGATTATTTTTAGTGGAAGGAATAATAATTAGTGGACAAATTAGGGAGAATGGTGTCTTAAAAACCTTGGGCATGCTCACATAATTTCAGCCCATGCTCACTTAAATCTAGGTCCACTCATTCCCCACACTCTAATTCAAAATTCATCCCTCACCTTCATTCTCTCTCCCCAACCGAAAATCCCCATCCCCCATAGCAACATTGAAGATTTTATTAGTTCTTCTTCCAAGATTAATTCTTCTATTAAATTTCTAAGCAATAGTAAGTACCCAAAACAGTGGGTCACGGTAGCACCTGGCCGAGAATAGCCCAACAACTTTGAGTTTTAAGGATGAACTATTTTGGAGGAAAACATGTAAGTAGATGGAGCTAAACTTGTAGAATGCATGCATGTCATTTTAAGTTAAAGAGATGGTGAAAATGGTGCAAAAATGGAGCAGTAATGACTGAGAACTTTAGGGACTATTTTGGCTAAACTAAGGTAAGAATTCTTCTTATTATTTGAGTTATTGGAGTTAAATAATGTTGTAGTTAAGAGATGAACTCATATTAAGAGAAACTGGAAGTAAGAGATGCATGTGGTTGTTGTTGGTATGGTTGTTACCGATTTTGGGACTGTTTTGTATACCTTGAATTTGATTGTTGTTGTTGTTATTATCGTCACTAATTGCATGTTAAAAATCGAAGGAATATTGATATTTAAAGTTGAAATGATTTATATGAAAGTGTTGAACTATGAATTGAATTTTAAGGAGTTAAGAGAAGAGTTAGAGAATTATGTTGTTGTGGCCGAGACATGTATGAAGTCGTGTACATTGTTGGTATTGTTGTGATGTATTTGGGGTTGTTCTTGTTAAGTTATAATGCTGGAAATATAAGTTATGAACATGTATATACATTGTGGTGATTACTAATACATGTCTTGTAGGAATTAAAGTGTAGAAATGTGTTATGTTGCAAATTATAAGACTTGCACTCTTGTTGTTATTAAAATTGATGGACTATAAGGGCACCGGGTCGGTCGCGACACAAAGGGTGTGTTATTGTTGGATTTGGCTCCTCTCGAGTGAGCCATCTCTCCATTTCCTCCCGTTGTCCCTTAAATGTTTGACACGTGTCTCCTTCACAATTTAATGGACAATATTGATGGGAGGAATCGGTTTCATCTTTTTCAAAGTTGAAACGGCAAATCAAGAAAATAGTATTATAATTTTTTACTTGTGAATTCTCCAGTACTATGAAAGCTTTTGATTTCACTACACTAAATATATGAGAAAGTTAGGAAGTCGGCTGTACAGTCAAGTTCAAAATCCACACAACTATTAATTATCCAAAGGTTTGCTCGATGCACTTTTGACTGAAAATCCTTTTCTGATCAATTATTCCTTTGTTTATGTACATTTGCTTTATGGATGTTACTTTAGTTTGTAAAGCGAATTGTAAATATACATCCTCCATGCATGAATAAAATTGCTGAAATATAACTCCTCTAGAGCAGCAATAGATAGCAGGGGGTGTTAAATGGTTATTAACTTGGGTTAAATGCTGCAGTTAACCAAACAAATCTTGTCCATTAAATTGTGAAGGGGACACGTGTCAGACAATTAAGGGACAACGGGAGGAAATGGAGAGTTTTTTTTTTTGTTGTGAAGGCGCGTCGCATACTCTTTCAGTGCGAGAATGCAAGACAGCGATGGCACGCAAAACCACGTCGGTATGTAAACCACTTGGCCAGTATGTGATTCAACCAAGAAGGTTTATGCGAGGATCGAACTCGTGGCCTTGCGGTCGTATTCTCTTCTTCTGGCAAAACATTCTGCTTGAGTAAAGAAATGGAGGAAATGGAGAGTTAAAGTTGCATTATTGTTGTATTTAAGAAATTGCAATTGTGCTATGCAGCCCGTGTTACATGAGTTAAAGTGTGTTTTTGGTCAATTGTTTTGAACTAGTTAGTCTTAATTCAAACCTTATTTAGAAATGCTATTTAGAAGTGCAACTTAAAAAGGGGAAATGAAGAACGTAGGGCCATATTTATGAAAATGACAAAGCTAAAATATAACAAAGTCCACAAGGGGGGACAGGAAAATGGGGCTGTTTTTCAAGTCAGAGGGTAAAGTGGTTTTACTTACATTGCAATTAAAC
Organism: Przewalskia tangutica; assembly: GCA_029844215.1. Lineage (NCBI taxonomy): Eukaryota > Viridiplantae > Streptophyta > Magnoliopsida > Solanales > Solanaceae > Przewalskia > Przewalskia tangutica. The sequence goes on along the minus strand of CM056727.1, from coordinate 32,064,931 downwards.
ATATATTATTGCACAATTAAAGACTTTTGAGCATGTCTGCTTGTTAGACTTTTGTCAACTCAATAGTTATATGTCATTACACAAGTGCTAAATTGTCAAGCACAATAGAGTACGGGGGATAAAATTGAAATCCAAAATACAATTGTCTTTTTGAAACTACACTTCCTTTATTCGAAAAAAGCCCGAGTCTTGATATTTAAATTTCCTTCATCCTATCCCCACAAGTGTCTTGATCTTGACCCTCCATTTAATTATATATTCATCCATGTAGCAAGACAAGTCTCTAACACTTAGAAAAAATTTAGAAAACTTGAGAGTGAGATAGAGTGCTCTCGGGTTAGGCTCCATTTGAAAGAGAAATTTTTTCGTTTGTGGTTCAATAATCCCAATACTTTAAACCAAGGTTCCTAAGGGTATTACAAGGATATCTCAATAGAAAAATTCCGGAAAACCACATTTTTACATTAGTCGCAAGGTGAAACCATAAGTCGTTTTCATAGTTTTGTTTGGAAATTGAAGGAAAGTTGTTTGTGAACTTCTAAAGGCTTCAAATAGCGGATTAGAGCGTGAAGGAAAGGAGCTAAGTTGCTAAGGAGCGACTTTGAATCTTGGAGTCACATTAGGGCTTATCAAGGTAAAAATCTTGTCCTCTTAAGTGATTAAAGATTACATGTTGATTGTAGTCATATATATATATATGCAAGCATGAGATATATATAATGGAGATTGAAATATTATGGAATAGTTGGATGGAATCCGAAAGTTGCATGTTTAACCTTAAAATTGTAATCCGATTTAGTTATTAGTTTTAGTCGGCGCATGTTATATAAAGAAGAGATTGTAGTTGTTATTATCGATTGCGGCTATATAACATGTTAGGCTAAACAACTTGGATTAAAAAGGAATTGGAAACAAAGACTTTACATTGTTGTTGCATTGTAGCCGAAAATGACATTGAAATATTGGACTTTTTGGATATCGATTGTGGGGCAGAATTTTACACGTTCTGTGCGGCGTGTAATCCCCTTTGATTGGTTGTTGTGTTGAGCCTTAAATGTGGCATATTGGTTATTAATTTCGGGCCTTGAAAAAGGTGGAAAAGTATGTAGAAACAAAGGAAGTGCTACCCAATTTTCCGTAGAACAAGTGACTTTACACTTAGAATATTCTACGCTTGAAGCTAGAAGTTGATAGACGTATTATGGTCATTATAGGTTGACATACTACGTGCGGCATATTGGACTTAGCAAGTGGATTGAACCGAAGAGGTATGTGGAACTTTCCCTATCTTCTTGAGCATGAGTTTTATAAATGTATAGTACGGTGGACGTACATGGTTAAAAATGAATTCGGTTTCATTTTGGTATTCTTGCCTTGTTTTCGAAGAGTATATGTGACTTGATATTACATGAAAGGATTTCTTGACTTGAAAAGTATAGAATACTTGATTTGAAAAGTATTGATTACTTGAACTATTCTAAAGTTAAGAGACTTGAAGTATTTTGAAAGTTCTGTAACTTGATTTGAAAGTATATGATACTTGGTTATAAAAAGAATAAGTCTCTTGGTTATAAAAAAATGAATTTGTCTAAAACATAAAGAGTTATAACGGCTTTATGAGAAGTTAGTTATAACGGCTTTATGAAAGGTTAAAGATGTCTTAGTTTCTAAAGCATAAAGTTAGTATAACGACTTTATGGGAAGTTGGTTATAATAACTTTATGAAAGTTAAAAGAATGGTTTACTCTAGTAATGTAAACAAAGATAAATGACTTGAAATGAAGAAAGTCAAATTGATTTAAATGCATCAATTGTTTAAAGTTTTAAAGTAAAAAGTCACTTGATTTCGAAGCCTAAATGTATTTCTAAAAGGTGTAGTGACTTGTTTTGAAATGTAGACATGCCTTGATACTACGGGTGCTAGTATCTTGGGGTTTTTATGTGAAAAGGGTTCTCTTTAAAAGAATGGAAGTACGTAGTACTTTGGGTTAAATTCCCGGATTTTTCATGACATGTTAGTGCCTTAAGTTAAAAGAAATGAGAGTGCATGCTAATTAAGTCTAATGAGAAGTTAAGGGGTTTCTTAACTTGCTTATGTTATTTATGGTAGCCGGTTGTGCTTGTGATATATTGTTCATTACGGGGTCATTCCCCGGGCTTGTGGCATTTGCATATTCCGTGGATTTGCTCCCCACGATGCGAGGAATACCTCATGCGAGTCCGTAGGGCTCATGCGGGTGAAATAGTCATATGCGGGGCGGACCAGTCCTATGAGAGGAAATTACCTCATGCGGGTCCACTCAGCCTATGCGGGTGAAATAGTCCCAGGAGTAGGATTGCGTGATAATACTACGGGCGGATGGTCCTAAGTTAATCACAGGCTTCCTATTTTAAGAACCGGAAATGTTTATTTTGTTACTCTCATTGTTAGTAAGGCACATTATACTGTTAATTTGATTATCATACATGTCTCCAGCTTTATTTTAGACTTATGATGTAAATTACGGTATTTCCAGTTGTACATACTTGGTACATATCAGGTGTCGACCCCTTCTCTGGGCTGCGTTCATGCCGCAGGTAGGGGTAAGCAGGTTGTGGATCCTCACTCTTAGGATCACTGATCAGTTGTCAGAAGGCTCCATTACTCCGGAGGCTTATTTTTGGTTCAGATCCCTGGTATTGTCGGTTGTTGTACATTCAGGGGTATGGCGGGGCCCTGTCCCGTCACAGTTGTTATGTCAAAATTCTTAGAGGTCTGTAGTCATGTATGTGAGTCGGTTTGTAAAGAAAAATGATGTAACTGCTTTTGACTATTTATATATGTATATCCAGGAAGGCAGCCTCATCGGCTAGCCTGTTGTTTACTTCTTACTGATTTAAGTTATGTGTTTTATGTATGTTCCGCTGACTTTCTCTGATGGTTACCTGTAAGGGTGCCCAGGTAGGGCACCAGTCGCGGGCCCGGGGTCGGGTCGTGACAGGGATAGAGAAATAAGAGGTGGGGAGGTAGGGGTGGGTATAGCGGGGGAGAAGGGTAAAACAAAAATTCATATTTTATATAAAAGTAAAAAAATATATAAAATAAAAATTTGAGAATGGGGTAGGTGTACGGGGGGGAGGGGGTAGGGGGATGTAATTTTTTTTCTTCATATTTTCAATCATTTTTTATAAAAGTAACAAAAACATAAGAAATATGAATTTGAGGATGGGGTGGGGATGGAGGGAGTATGTGGGGTTAGGGTTGTCTCGATCCGACCCGACTGGCCGCGATTGGTGTCCTACCTGGGCACCCTTATACCCATTTGTCACATATAATCACAAAGATACCAAGGATAATGTAGAAATCGATAAACCATATCAAAATAGGCAAGCCGACAAGGCTGCCACTATATACGGGAACATCCCAAAATGAAGTACAACAGCACAACTGACCAAAACACATATACAATCCACACAAGTCCAAAATACATCTACCACCCACACCTGTTTACAGACCTCTAAGAGTATGATAGTGAAACATGACAGGACAGGGTCCCGCCGTCCACATGCAGAGCGTACTAAGTTATCTTCTTGTGTCACCATTTGTGTTTTTCTTGGATATGGGGTTGGGCAGAAAGATTATCGTTGTCATGATCCAATTTCTGGAAAATTGTACGTGTCTCGTAATGTTTACTTTATTGAGCACATTACTTTTTTTTCCATCCCATTTACCTCACATGACATGACAAAATTTGACCTTATTGATATTGATACCTTTGATGATGATTGCCCATCTGATTCTACATTTATATCATCTGTTCCTTCTCATTCTTCTGGCAGGTCCTATGATATTGATACTCAACCCCCTCTTACGCATATTTCAGAACCTCTTGTGGTTGTACATCCAGATCCACCTCGCTATCCTAAACGCACTCTGCGATCTACTCAGGTTTCTGATTTTAATTATTCTTGCTATGCTCCATCATTCGCTTCATTTCTAGTTTCTATTAATTCTCTTTGTGAGCCTACCTCCTACTCTGAGGCAACTTGTGATCCTCTTTGGCAAGAGGCTATGAATGAGGAACTGACTTGTTACACCCCGTAATTCAGGTCATGCTTTTGAGAACGTACGAAAGGAATTGAGACTTAAATTTTAGAATGATGGGTCGACGGAATGTTTCGGACGGGTTGTTAGTCAACTTTGAGGCGGTTTATGTCCCGTTACATTGGGGTTTCGTAGATGGTTCAAAGGCCTAGTATGTAGTTCGTTGAGTCTAGTTCCCAACGCAACAAACCGTTCGTCGATAGGACATCGAAGTAGAAAGTTATGGAAGTTACAAGTTCGGTCTTGTGATGGCGTAAAAACATTTTCGGTCGGGGCAGTGGCCGCGGCTGGATCTGAGGGCGCGACGAATAGGCTGAGAATTCTCTGAAGGTGCAGCGCGGCCGAATGCGGGTCGCGCGCGGAAATACGAAATTCTCGAGGTTTCAGCATGGCCATTTTTAAAACTGGGAAAAATCAGATATTTTCTTTTTAAAAGGCCATGGGAGGGTGACAAGTGTCCCTCCCATCTGAGTTAGTGGAAGTGCTATTTATTTGACCAAGTCTCATTCTTCCAAAAAAACCTTCTTCTCACTACAAAATTTTCCTCTTCCTTCTCTCTAAAAATCCCTCTCCCTTCTCTCTAGAAATTCAAGAAGAAACCAAGGCCTAGAGAAAATCCAAAAAGGTGGCAAGAAGGAAACTTGTTGACAAGCTTGTAGGAGGTTTGTGGAGGTAATTGTGGAAAGAAGGCAAGTGAAATTTGTTGGACTAATTTGGGTAAGCTCTAAGGTAACAATCCTTCCTCTTTTGCTAGTAAATTGTGTTGCATGTGTAGAAGAAAGGACTTGTAGTTGTCAATATTGCTCTTAGATATATTGCATGTAGGAAATACAATTTGGATTTGAAAGGATTGGATAAGGGTGATATGTGAACATGTTATAGCCAAGATAATACCTTAAACTTATTGGATTATTTATTTTGTATTGTGGGGCAGAATTTTACACGTCCAAGTTAGGCGTGTAATCCCCTTGTATTGCTGAATTGTTGGGCCTTAAATGTGGCATTTAGTAGTTGATATCAGACCTTGAAAAGGTGGAAAAGTATGTAGAAACAAAGAAAGTGTTGTCCAATTTTCCATAGAATAAGGGGCTTTTCAATTAGAATGTTCTACGTTGAAGCTAGAAGCTAATGAACGTATTATGATCATTATAGGTTAACATACTACGTGCGTTATATTGGACTTGCGAGTGGATTGACCCGAAGAGGTATGTGGAACTTTCCTATCTCTTGAGCATGAATAGTTGCACTTATGTAGTACGGTAGACGTACAAGACTTTGATATCCCTTACTTGTTTTAAGAATGGCCAAGTTGGGTGAGTAAGAGGATTAACTCACTTCTTTAAAAGTAATAAGGATGTCCTAAGTTTTCAAAGTTAAGGGACTTGAAGTGTTTTAAGTATATGATACTTGTTTCGTTTTAAAAGTATAAGTCCCTTGGATATAGGGAAATGTATTTGACTAATGTATAAAGTTAATATAACGACTTTATGGGAAGTTGGTTATATTAGCTTTATGGAAGGTTAACAAAGAAAGATTTACTCTAAGTAAAATAAGTACAGATAAATGATTTGAATTTATGAAAGACAAATTGATTTTAAGGCATCAATTGCCTAAGGTTTTAAAAGAAATGAAGTCACTTGATTTAGAAGCCTATTATATTTCTAAAAGGAAATGTGACTTGTCTTGAAAAGTAGTCGTAACTTGATACTACGGTTATTAGTATCTTGGAAGTTTTATATAAAAATGAGTCATTCTCAAAAGGTTAGAGGTACGTGGTACTTGGGTTGAATTCCCGGATTTTCTCTTAAATGACATGTTAGTGCCTTAAGTAAACTAAAATGAGAGGATATATTAATATTGTTAATAAGAAGTTAGGGGATTTTCTTAACTTGCTTATGTTATGATAAGCCGGTAGCGCTTATGTTATGTATGATAGCCGGTTGTGCTAGGTTATGTATTCTTACGGGGTAGACCCCGGGTTACTACTTATTCCATGGATTTGCTACCCATGATGCGAGTGCGACGTTTGTACTCATTGGGGGCCCACCGGGTCCATGCGGGTGAAATAGTCTCATGCGGGTGAAATAGTCTCATACGAGGCGGATGACCTCATGCGGGTCCACATGACCTATGCGGGTGAAATAGTCCCAGGAGTATGATGGCTTAATGATACTACGGGCGGGTGACCCTACTTTGATCATGAGTCCCTTATTTTTATGCAGTAAGGTTATACTAGTTACTCTCATTGTTAGTAAGGCACAGTGCACTGTAATTTGATTATCATCCATGTCTCAAGTTTTATTTAGACTTATGATATAATTACAGTATTTTCCAGTTTTACATACTTGGTACATATGTGTCGACCCTTCCTGGCCGCTCATGCCGCAGGTAAGGCTAAGCAGGTGGTGGATCCTCATTCTTAGGATCGTTGATCAGGTGTCAGAAGCTCCATTTCTCCGGAGGCTTGTCTTTTGGTACGGTTCTCCCTGATGTTGTAGATATTATGTACATTCAGGGGTATGACGGGGCCCTGTCCCGTCATAGTTGTTACAAACTCTTAGAGGCCTGTAGTCCTGTTATAAATTGGGTTTGTAAGGGATGTAACTGTTCAGTTGTTTGTTATATCTATATTTACAGAAAGGTAGCCAGTTTGGGTTAGCCTGTTTCGTATTTTATAATGTTTCTTGCTTATGAGTTTACTTCCGCTGGTTTTCTCTGATGTTGTATCACAAGGGTGCCCGGGGTAAGGCACCAGTCACGGGCCCGAGGTCGGTTCGTGACATGACTACTTTGAATAAAACTGATATTTGGGATTTGGTTTCTCTACCGACTGGTAAGAATACTATTGGTTTTCAATGGGTGTACAAGATTAATACCAAGTCTGGTGGTTCTATTGAGCGATATAAAGCTTGTTTGGTTGTAAAGGAATTGCAGTGGCCTCTGTTCGTCATTGGCATATTTCACAAATGGATGTTAAAAATGCTTTTTTGAATGAGGATCTTTAAGAAGAAGTCTACATGGTCCCTCCACCTGGTGTTTCACATAGTCAAGGACAGGTGTGCAGGCTTAAGAATGCTTTGTATGGTCTCAAACAAGCTCCAAGAGCTTGGTTCGACAAGTTCTCCACTGTAGTATCATCTATTGGGTTTATTTATAGCTTTCATGATTCAGCGTTATTTGTTAAATTATCCCTTGCATGTTGTATTTTGCTTTTGTTGTATGTTGATGACATGATCATTACAGGTGATGATATTGATGGTATTGCAAACCTAAAATCTACTTTCTCTCGCCGTTTTGAGATGAAAGATTTAGGTCATCTACGTTACTTTTTAGGCATTGAGGTAGCTTATTCTGAGAAGAGATATTTTCTCTATCAGTCTAAGTACACTACAAATATTCTTGAGCGGGGCTGTCTCACGGATACTCATATAGTTGACTCTCCTCTTGAGGTTAATGTTCGATTTACACCTACTGACGGGGATCCTCTTCCTGATCCCACTTTATATCGTTCAGCTGTGAGGTCTGGTGTACCTCACCATTACTCGCCCTGACATTGCATATGTTGTTCACATTGTCAGTCAGTTTGTTTACTCTCCTACATCTGTACATTGGACTTCAGTAATGCATATTTTTTGCTATCTTCGAGGAACGATTTATCAGAGTCTCTTATTTCCATCGACCTCATCATTGGAGCTTCGTGCATTTTCTGATGTATATTGGGCTGGTAACCTAACTGATCAGAAATCAACTATTGGTTATTGTGTATTTTTAGGAGATTCACTCATCTCATGGAAAAGTAAGAAACAAGATGTTGTTTCTCGTTCTTCAACTGAGGTAGAGTATCGTGCTATGACTTCTACTACGTGTGAGATTGTATGGTTACGTCGGTTATTGATTGATATGAGTGTCTCTCTTTCCTCACCAATACCGATGTACTGTGATAATAAGAGTTCTATTCAGATTGCACACAACACAGTCTTTCATGAACGTACCAAGCATATTGAGATTGATTGTCATATTATTCGATATCATCTTCAGCAGGGCACTCTATCCTTCTCATTGGTCTCATCTTCGATGCAACTTGCAGATTTCTTCACAAAGACGCATACCTTAAAGCGTGACCGGTTCTTTCTTGGCAAACTCTCGATGATTCTGTCTAAACCATCGCAAGTTTTAGAGGGGATATTAGCATTAACTCTTTCCCACATTGTTTTTGCCCCACATTGAAAAAACACATTTGTATCTCATGTAATAGACCCTATATAAAGGGCTTTACTTGCTTTTTTTTATTTGTACTTTTAGCTCTTAAGAATAATATTATTCTATTATCTTGTTATTGCTTTGTAAGAATTCATGTTATGAAATACTTTTATGAATTCTATCACACTCATCCCGCTGGCTTAATTAAGTGCGCATGTGGCTATCTAATAAATGAGTTTAAGCTCTATGCCACGATGTAAAAAATTTATTTATACAGGTCAATTAATAGGAGTTTATGTAAACCTCTAGATAAACTGAACATGTAAGTGTGAAAAGGGAATTGTGATATGTAATAAGATGCTTGTCTTTATTTACAAGCTAATTGAACTTGAAGTTGACGTCGAAAGGTTTTTTCCTAACTTTATCCCATGCCGCCTCAACAATTGACAAGAAATAAATAATTAGTCCTCGTATATGGTTTTGTCTGAGTTAATGCAGCAAAGGGTGAAAATTACAGGTTTTGACTATTTATATATCATAGTTGGAAACAGGTTTCTCCTAGAAAAAGAAGCAGATATTGCAAAAATATGTCAAGTAGGGAATCATCCAAACATAAGATGACATATCTACCCTATTCCGAAGGAAACATATTTTATTCTCATATAAATTTGATTAAAAATTCTAACTAGACATGAACTAAAATATTAAATTAAATCCTACAACTGTAAATTATTTCTTCCAACATATTTTTTATTTTTATTTTCCTCTGGTGGTGTACTGTCATCTAAAAGGCATGAAGAAAAGGAATAGAAAAAAAAAACAAAAAGGGCAGAAATTCGTGAAGATATACTGGGAAGAAAAAAGAAGAGATAAATGGAAACGCAAACAAATTGGAGTCTACTAAAATATCAAATTGGTCTTTGATAAAGCATGTCATCTATCAGTAGAGCGGTGAAGAGTATACTAGAAAAGACAGTGGATAGTTGGAGTCTACTAAAATATCAAAATACAAATAAGTGCTTTTTTCTTTAGACGGTCGAGAAGAAATAGAAAAGCAGCGACTCTTTGGCTATGGTCATTGGTCGGTTCGTAGTGAAAGAACTGGCTGTTGTATCCTTTATTCTTGTACTAATTGAACTGTTGACACGTTTAATCTCTTTAATTTTGATCTTTTACATCATTGAAGTTACATTCTCAATCTTTTCGTGTTTTGATATTTTTACCATGTAGTTCCTCCCTTCTATTTTATATGATGGGTAGAATTGGGAAATTCTCCTTGTCCGGAGACTTTCTATTAATGAAATATATATAGGTGTTTATAATTATCGTTAAGTCTATTTTAAGACTATTTTCGAGTCTAGTTTAAAGAGTCTTTTAGGTGTATTTTCATTGTTTTGTACAGTATTATGCTTTGTGTGCTGTGTTTTCAGACAATAAGCGACTTTAGTGGGAAATGACGAATCAATGAAGAAATGTCTGATATTAAGAATGGAAATGCACAACACGAGCCCAAGTAATCAACCAAGGAAGATCATGATAAGAATGGGATAAAACTTGGAGAAATCCAGAAAATCGAGCATAGCGTCGTGCGCCAAAATGCAGGGCCACGGAGCTGAAAGTGCTGAGAAGCTATAGTTGTTTCGGCGCCGTAGCGCCAACCTCCAGGGCCACGGCACCGAGGCGAAATTTCACTGTTCTGAGCCGAATTTTGATAGGGTTAAAAGAGTCTGAAACACAATTTTTCAGGGGAAAAAAACCCTAAACCCTCACATTATTCAAGATCATACTTTGTGAAAGCAAAGAAGGAGGCAAGATCAAGATTAGAGACATCTCCTGGTTCAAGTTCTTTTCTTTCCCTTATTTTATTTCAGTTTATGTTGAATTGTAATTTAGTTCTTGACATGACAATGTTTAGGAGCTAATTACTTTAGTAGGGTTTTCCGTCGAATCTTCTTGAAACTCTTTCATATAGTTAATGCATAGTTATTGATTTCTTCTTCAGTCATATTAAGATCTACTCAATATTGTTTTGATTGCTTAATAATTAACTGATCACTAATTGTCATCACTTATATGATTTCGAATCGAGATCCGAGAGGGGGAATTTGAATATGTTGTAGTTGTTTAGACATAGGTTAAAATCGTGGACGAAAGTACCCCGATACTTGTGTAGTATTTAAGGTTATTGTTCTTAATCCTCCTGTGTTGTAAAATCTATCATAGAAATATAGAAGGTTTCTGCACAAGGTTGAGCTCTTGTATGTCCTAACCGGAATATAATGACAGATTAGTTAACCTGCTATCTTAATAAGAAGAAGAGTCATTATCATTGCATTAACACGTGAAATAGTGGATAGTTGAGGAGATTTGGAGTCCTATTTCCTTCATAACTGTTTAAAATCCAAAGTATTATCATCCTTAGTTTAATTCTGCACTTTACTATAATTTTAGTCTTAGTCATAAATCCAAACAACAGAACGTTAGCCAAATAGATATCATAGAATAGTTAATCGGTACTTGACAAACCAGTCTCTGTGGACGATAACTCGGTCTTACAGATCTTTATTACTTGAACGATACGTACACTTGCGTAAGCATCTAGAAATATCGCAACAAGTTTTTGGCGTCGTTGTCGGGGACTGACGTAATTTCAATATCGAATTATCAATTTTTTTCTAATTTGGTTCTTTATTTTATTTTATTTTAGAATATTTTGTCGTGATCTGTTTGTTTGTTAAAGATTGTGCAGAAAACATGAAAGAGAAAAGAATTGCTGATTTATTAGCAATGGAAAATTAGCAAAATAACAATATGGTGAATGATGAGTTACCGACTGTGATGAGATAAGTCCCGCATCATGCAGAGAAAAGCTTAAGAGATTATATATTGCCACAATTACAGGGGTGCAGACGTGCATCAGGCTACCAGCTGTGGAAGCTAATAATTTTAAAATCCAACCAGCGATCTTGCACATGGTTCAAGGTTCAGTTCAGTTTGGGGGTTTATCGTCTGAAGATCCCCATATGCACTTGGCAAATTTTCTGAAACTGTGTGCAATATTTAAATACAATGGCGTTACTGATGATGTAATTCGATTGAGGCTCTTCCCATTCTCACTCAGGGATAGAGCTAAGAGCTAGTTGAACTCATTGCAGGTGAACTCCATTACTACATGAAAAGACTTGGCTCATAAGTTTCTTGCCAAGTTCTTTCCCCCAGCTAAGGCAGCAAAGCTCAGATGAGAGCTTAATATTTTTTATCAGTTGGAGGGAGAATCATTTTATGATGCATGGGAGTGGTTTAAAGATTTGCAGAGGAAGTTTCCACATCATGGGATTGAAAAGTGGATGTTGGTCCACATCTTCTACAATGGGTTGTGTGGTACTACTCGTACCATTATTGATGTTGTTGCAGGAGGAACTTTCATGAGCAAAAGTATCAATGAGGCACATGATTTACTAGAGGACATGACAATGAATAGTCACCAGTGGTCCGATGAGAGATCGACCAATAGCAGGAAAGTGACTGGCATACATGAGATGGATGTTATCACAACGTTTACTGCTCAGGTGGCTTCTTTGGCGAAATAATTTCAGCTGAGTACTATGACTGCAAATATTGTTTGGACGCAGGTTCAGTGTGAAATTTGCGGAGGTCCACATACATTCGATAGATGCCAAACCACAGACCCCAACAATCTACCTATGGAGCAAGATCAGTGTCAGGCCATAGGGAAATTTCAGCGCCCATTGTTGACACCCAATTTTGACCCTCCCGTCCAGTCATTAACTATCAAATTACACTAATTTTATAAAAATAATTCTCTATGATTTTTATAATAAAATGCAACAATAAAACATTAATACAGGCATAAATAAACAATTTAATAATAAATAATAAATACACAAAATAATAATCTAACACACGCGTTTTAATAATAGCATTCACAAAAGAATTAAGAAGTCCTAACTTTTATTTAATGAATCTTAATAACGACATCACTTTATAAACATTAAACACTAATTAAATAACACGCCTGCATTTATTATAACAATTAGATTAATGAAGCACCTAAATAATTTAATCACATTTGTTAATTTAATTTATCACTAATTAATTAATTAACTCCTAAAATTAAACTACCTAATATACTTAATACCCCTATATTTAATACTACCCTTTAACTACCCAGCCCACTAACGCAACCCAATACCCGATTCGCCCCAGCAGGCCCAATCCCTTTTTCCCTTATCAGAAGCCCACACGCCCAGTCCTCATTTTCCCTTAGCCCATCGTCCCAGTCGTCTTCCCTCAAACAAAAACCTTCAACTAAGGAACCCTAGCAGATTCACACGCACACCCACGATCGCCGCCAACACTCCGCCATTCTCGCCCTCGCCCATTCCGCCACCACCTCACTCACCAAACCTCAGGTTTCCTTTCCTAGAACCTGCCATAAGGAGAACCATTCCATAATCGTGACCCAAATCGCGAAAATCAGAAATTACCTTCCTTACTCATGCAAATGCAGCCCAAATCGTCCCTATATGGTACGAAATAACCCCAGATTATCAGCCGAATCTACCCAAATCTCGTCAAGAAATCACACGAATCAGCACCAATATTAGCCCAATCTCAGCCTTTATTTACTTACCAATTTTAGAACCTAGAGTTAGGCTATATAAACGGCATACCCATAGCATCGAAAGGGGGAAAAACACAGCAGTGAAGCGAGCACGAGAGCATATACGAGAGAGCTTAGTCGGGTAGCAAATGCCAGCATTGATTTTCATCCCCAGCAGATAACTACTCGCAGCAGGATAGAACATCCAAAACTAGTAAGCATCGACACCTTTTAGTCGTGACCGATCGACCTTTCATTCGCATCGCAAAACCCAAAACCGCCGATTGGACCGACGACTTGATACGCTGCCGGTCGCCTGCGAAGGTAAACCCATCGCCCTTTCCGTCTTGGATTCTATTCACTGTTTGTGTTTTTTTTTGACTAATTAAGTATGTGATAAGCAATGTTAATGGCTATTTGTGTGCGCTGAATTGACTGGCTGAACCTGTTAGATTAATAGGTGACATAATTAAGTTGGATCAATAAATTGAAAGTCGAACATGTTTAATCAAGAGTTGATATTTGTTTGGACTTATTAAGCCAGTGCTCTGCTTTGCTGGGTTAAACTTTGCATTCGATATATTTATGTGTCCCTTTAATTTGTGGCCATGCCTGATACTGGATTGCTATGGTTCATTGTCGCAAGTTTAAGGTTTAGTTACTGATTCACTGTCTTGGTTTAGATTTGAGTATCTCTCTGGCCTGTTTCTGATTTTATATGTATGACTGCCTGAAAATCGAGTATCGACAGCAGACTGTTACAAGTAGATCAGCTTATGTCCCTTAATAAATAGTTCTTTGTTATCATGTGGAGTATTCTGATCTGCCTTGTATCTAACCATATACTTCACATGAAGGACTCATCATATTTTGATTCTTATTAATCATATAATCTGCCCCATATGTTAGTTAGCCTTTGTTAGCATTTCTCATATTGTACCTTTAAAGTGTGAATAAATGCTGGTCCACCCAAGATGTTCCTATGTTAGCGTGTTATCTCATTAAATTCTTCTGTGTGCAATCCAGTGTTCAAATTGTTTTTGTTTGGCTTAAAACAACCTCGTATATCTGTGAAATGGTATCTCGGATCCAGTCCTGTATGTCATAGCCTAAGTTGTTCATATCTTGGCTTGGAAATAACAGGGGAATGTTCTCTGTCCACCTTGCAACCTGAAATTGTCATTTTATCTATATTATGCGAAGGTATACAAGTTATATACTAGGATATACAAGGCGTAAAATATCTTGTATACTTGGAATATTCATGTATATCAACTCCATCTCTGTTTATATTTTAAGCTAGACATGATTCATCCTGTAATCTCGGCATGCCTATAACTTCCCTGTCTGAATGAAGATTTACATGTCTGTAATGTCCCTGTCGGAATGCATATTGGCTCTGCTTGCATAAAACTGTCACTGCCTGTTGTGATGGCCGTTATTCTTTGTTGCCTTTGGTGTAATTGCAGTGTACTGTACATGTCTCATGTTCTTTATATATCCAAAGTAACATAATTTCTGTGTTTCTATCAAATATATATGTTGTTTGGGCTTGTTTGTCTCGGCTACTTCAGTTTACTGAGGCCCGGTTTGGGCTGGATAACATTTGGGTCTTCACCCTATTTGGATCATTTAGTTTGGTATGGATACAATTAAGTAATAAAATGCATATGTGTTTACGTGAATACTTGATTTGTTTTGAGATACATACTAATCCTCATCTTCTTCTTTATCACATGAAATGCATCGGAGCGAAAACAAAGAGTCTCATGGCGAGACTCATTACAAGCTACAACAAACGAGGACCCACGTATATGTGCATCTTCATCTCCGCCTTGAAAATTCCAAACAACCATGGGAGGGATGGCGTCGTCATCCGTTCAAGACAATACATCGACTCCAATCTTAGTCCTTCCTTGCTTATTTATTTATTTATTTGCTTATTACCGTTGTGATAATTATTTGTTAATCTTGTAATTAGTAGGATAGTTAACTCTACTAGTCTTTAAATACATCGGAAGGGTAGTTTAAAAATGCATCCCTTATTTATCCTAGATTCATCATATAAGTCTAAAGTTAAAATAATTCAATTAACCCCAGCGCTGCCTTAGTCATGTAGTTAGTATATCTCTTCATGTCTTATTCTAAAAAATAAACTTTCTCATAAACTCTTCATAAATATCATAGGAAGTAATTTTCGCATACAAAATAATTTCATAACTAACTTTATATATAAAAGTCCTAACCTTACCTATACTAATAGGAGTAATTTATCATGTTCTTACTTTTGTCAAATAAAATAATTACATGTCTTATAAATGCATAATCAACTTTGTATATTTTGTGAGTCTTATAAGACCCTTTTAGTTATCAACATATATTCTTCAGGTATTTTGCTACATCCCTTTTTACTTAAACAAACTTTTTCTAAAACATACATTCCTTAGCCAAATAAATTAACCTATGTTTGAACGGACAACCGCAAGTTAGCGGATCCTTTAGGGTGCTTAATCCCTTCCCTTTAGGATAATAAAGAACCCTTACTCAGAATCTCACATAGCTTTTGCAGACCTTTAAATGGAGATCATTTATAGCATTTTATGCTATTTAAAAAGTGTCCTAATTCACTATAATAATTAGGTGGCGACTCCTTAAATACATCTAGGAATAAACCATACGTTTCGACTCCGGTTTAAAATGGGGTGTTACACCCATACAACAACCAGTTCTCCAACACGTATAATCCGGGGTGGAGGAATCACCCCAACTTTTCATGGAGGAATGGCCAAGGGCAGCAATCTCAGTTTCAGGGGCAATATCAACAAAGCAGTCCACAAAACCAAGCATCTTCTTCTCAATAGTTCAGCCCACCATCCCCACAAGAAAAGTCAGATGAGATGAAAGCAGTATTGTTGACTCTGGCCAACAACCAGAAACAACTGACCAACTCCCAGACTCAATTCATGGCAGAGACCATACCAATAACAAGATACAACTCAAGGATATACCAAAACAGTCATATATACTCCATATATGCTACCATTATACATTCTTTTTCCTTACATTCATGGAATACAACCAAAACAACAACCAATGTGATTAATACACCTATTTCTCATGTTATTCCAGCCCCTTAATCCATATTAAAACAGTCCATTAAAACAGTCCAAACTTCAACAACCACTGGAGTGAAATGTGAAGCTTTTCTACACATTTCTATACCTTTATTCCCTTAGGACATACGTTAGCAATTACCACAATGTACATGCATATTCATAACTAAATTTCCAGCATTCCAATCTCCACGAAACAGCCCCTTAATTCGACACAATAATGTCCAACAATTTCATGAAGGTCTCGGCCAACAACCATAATACCATAACTCTTTTCATAATTCCTTAAAATCCAATTCACCTTTCAATACTTTCATATAAACCATTTCAACTTTAAATATCAAGATTTCCTTCAATCTTTGATATTCATTTAGTGACGATAATAACAACAACAACAATTGAATCCAATGTAATAAAAATAGTCCCAAAATCGGTAACAACATCAACAAAAACCACATGGATTTTCTTACTTCCAATTCCTCTTAACACAAGTTCATATCTTAACTACCACATCATATAACTCCAATTACTCAAATAAGAAGAAGAAATCTTACCTTCAATTTGCTAAAGCGGTCCCTAAAAGTCTCGGTCCCTACTGTTCCATTTTTACCATTTCATCAAGTTTTAATTACATGAATGCATCCTTTACAAGTTTGAGACCATCTTACTTGTATGTTTTTCTTCCAAAATCGTTCATCTCCAAAACTAAGGTTGTTGGGTTAATTTCTGGGGCAGTTCTCGGCCAGAATATTGTGACCCACTGTTGGGAAGTTTACTTTGGCTTGGAACTTTGTAGAGGACTTAATCTTGGAAGAGAAGTTAATTTAGTCTTCAATTTGGCTATGGAATGGAGGAAAATCTGTGGGAGAAGATAGAAGGATAGTGAAGGAGAAGTCTTGAATTGAAGGTAGAGAAATATGTGTAATAGTGAGCATGCGAGCAGATTTTTAGGTGGGGCGACCATTTGGTTCGACGAGGGAGCACAAGTTCTCACAAAAGTCCACTAATTATTATCATCCTCTCCACTAAAATTAATCCCACAATTAATTAATCTTAGACCTCACTTTAATATACATCATGAAATTTTCGGTAAGTCCTCCTTTTCGACGACAACACTTTTATAACAAGACACTAATCCATAACCTCATTGGGGAAAATTCAACTACTAGTATTAATTCACATCGTCACACTTGTTGTATTCAAGATTATTCTGGGATTACATTCTTTCGTATACTAATTTCCGATACCCGAATCTTAATTTCTTAATTACATTCTCAACTTATTGCCCTTAAACTTACGAGGTGTAACAAGTTAGCAGAGAAATTGAATTACAGACCGCAGGGGAATCTCCCTAGCAACACAGTGATGAACCCAAGAGAGAAGTATCAGGCAATCACCTTGAGGAGTGGCAAACAAATGGAGCAGGTTGCACCCTAGACACAGGTTGAAAAAGAGAATGAGTTGGAGAAAATAGGTAGTTCAGACAAAGAGAGGGTCACTGATGATCGCCCTATTTCAGAGACGGCTCCACCAGCAGTTGTGAGGGAATATAAAGACATAATTTCTTACCCTCAAAGACTGCAGAAGAAGTCCGTGGACAAACAGTTTTCCAAGTTTTTGGAGGTCTTCAAAAAGTTGCACATCAATATCCCGTTCATTGAAGCTTTGGAGAAAATGCCAGCATATGTCAAATTCATGAAGGATATCCTCTTTAAAAAGAGGAAGCTAGAGGAATATGAGACAGTTGTCACGACCCGACCTGACGGGCCGCGACTAAACACCCTAATGACGCCATTATACTAACCTGTCGCACATAATCCAACTAACATGTAAGGAAAATATGAAATTCGGCATCATAACGCTGCAACAATAACATATGCCAGAATAGGCAAGCCGACAAGACTGCCTTTACATAAGAATGTATCTGCCTCCTGGGAGTCACAACTATCCAACATAATATAACAGGCAAGCCGACAAGGCTACCGCCAAATAGTATCACGTATAAACAGGAACATCCCAACACAAAGTACAACAACATTGCTGACCAAAACAAATTTATAACTTTACATAAGTACAACCCACAACTGTCTACAGAACTCTATGAGAAGGATAACGACATATGACGGGACAGGACCCCATCGTGCCCCTAAATATACATAAGTCTAAAAAGAGGTTCTGTACAAAAATGGCTAAGCTCTGAATCAAAGGAGCTCTCCAAACAACTAAACAGAATCCTAGACTGGTGGATCACCAAACTGAGCACATGTACCTGCGGGCATGAAAGCAGCCCCCCGAGGAAAGGGGGTCAGTACGAAATAATGTATTGAGTATGTAAAACATGAAGTACTGTAAATGACATCATAACTGGCCAATAGATAACAAGATACATGTAAGATTATCAAATACCAATTTAACTGTGCCACAGAAAATAGAGAATCATATCAGTCATCATGAATATTTATCCATATAATCATCTTATATATATATATATATATATATATATATATATATATATATATATATATATATCTACTGTCATGGGTATCTATACTCGCATCATGAATGCATGTTCATGGAATCATATCTACTGTCATGAATATTTATACCCGCATCATGGATACATATTCATGGAATCATATCTACTGTCATGGGTATCTATACCCGCATCATGGATACATGCCCATGGAATCATATCTACTGTCATGGGTATTTCTGCCCGTATCATGGATACATGCTCATGGAATCATCATACATATACTATCATGGGTATCTATACCCGTATCATGGATATATGTCCATGGAATAATCAATATAACGTGTTCCGGCCCACTATGGGGCTCGGTGAATTCATATAATCATATCCAGCACGAGTAAAGTATCATGAGTAACTATACAATTTAAATCATCACTTTGACTCTTAGTCAAATCATTAAAATGAACTTTTTACTAGAAAATCAAAGGTACTTTTCATAACTCATATTACTAGGAATTAGACTGTATAGAAACCATGTATGTCCGTCGTACATTTACTTTATAAAAATTATGCCAAAAGAAAGAAGGAATAGTTCACATACCTCGTCGTCTATATAAACTCGATAATGTAATAATCGTCTCGACTAGCACCTTGACCTATAATAATAACAATATGCCAGTCAACTCTATGATTTCTAATGTAAGTTATATTGAAAGACGATTCTCTTATTCTATAAAAATTCGGGCAGCACTTCCCCTGTTTATATGTACCTTCACAATTTACAACAAATTCCAACCATACCAATAACCAGTTATAATTTAAAGATATAACCAAAACATTCTCAAATACTCCACAAACACCATCATAATACATTCCTTCCCTTTTCGTTCATGGAAGATAACTACTACAACAATCAAGGGGATTTATATACTTATTTTCTCATGTTAATCCATAAAATTTCCAACACTATAACTTCAACAAAAATAGTACAAAATCGCCTTCAAATCAAGACAACAATGTTCAATAATTCTACACAAGACATGGTACCATAACTATTCTCCTAATTCCCTAACCTCCAATTCATACTTTAACAATTTCATATAAACATATACACTCTAAATGTCAAGATTCTTTCATTCTTAACATGCAATTAGTAATAAGGATAACAACAACAACACTTAACTCCAATTCATACCAAACAACCCTTTCCATCGGTTTCTACCCACAATAGTTACATGCATTGTTTAAAATTTCCAAGTTCTCTTTTAACACAAATCCATTTCTTTAATTCAAACAACATGCACTCCAATATATCAGAGAAAGAAGAATTTCATACCTTAAATTGAAGCCCAAAACAACCCTAAAAATCGGTCCACTGCTCCCATTATTTTTGCACCATTTTGCATCCTTTCTTCAATTCCAAATGACATGCATGCATGCATTCTATAAGTTTAATACCATCTTACTTGTGTGTTTTCTTCCAAAAACTTCATCTTAAAATCCGAAAATTCCAGGGCAAAAACTGCACAATTCACCGAACCCCCCCCCCCCACTGTTTTGGTGCCAATTATTGGCTTAGAAATTGTGGAGAAACTAATCTTGGAAGAAGGATTGGAAAGCTTAAATTTTTGCTAGGGAATGGGGGGGGGGGGGGGTCGGCTGGTGTGAAGAGAGAAAAGAGTGAGGGGTGTGTTTGAATGAAAAAGCTAAGTGTAAATCTGAAATTTATTGTACACTTTGGTCCAATTCCCTTAATTAACTACCCTTATATCCCACTTCTTTTAAACCTTGCAAATTCCATAAGACCTTGTATTCTCAATGTCATAATTCTTACAATGCGGCGCTAGTCCATAACGGGAGTAGACAACTACCATTTCTAACTTCCAACGTCACACTCGTTGTAACCAACATTTTTTGAAATCACATCCCTTGTTCGCTAATTTTTTCCGGATTAGCGTATCTAAGTATACCTATATCCAATATTCGAATCTTATTTTCTTAATGACGTTCTTAATTATCACCTTAAAATTTCGAGGTGTAACATCCTTCCCCCCTTAGAAACATTCGTTCTCGAATGTTCATCATAGGCCTCATGCTATAAAAATTTCGGCAGAGTACCCTTTATAACTATGTCTATCAATCTATATTCAGCAAACCAACAAATACCTCACAGGGCCACAATATAACTGATCGGTGTATTTTATATACACTTTTTGAGTCATTTTTAGTTAGTATTTTACTCATTTCATTTATGTTTAGTACAGTATTAGGGTCGTTTTCCTTTCTTTTGTGTCACAGCGGTCAAAAATGGAGAAATGACGAAAAGGAGATGAAATGAGCATAAAAGAGATGAAATTGCACACAAAAGGGCCAAGAAATGAAGTCTAAGAAGTTCCGGGAATTATAGAGAAAATCGACGAAAGTCCGGACGAGAAAAGGCATTTAAACGAATTCACGAGAAAAATGTCACCGGAAGCGGTAGCGGCGCCCAAAGTCTTGAAAGTCCCGAGAGTTGCTGAATTTGGTAGCCATGGCTGATCAGGCAGCTGGCCGACGCGGGAATTGTGAAGTGCTGGGCCGAATTTGACATGTTTCAGAATCCTAAAGGGATAACTTTTCCTTCCTAAAGGGATAACTTTTCCTACCTAAAGGGAAACCTTTTCCTACCTAAAAACCCTTACCTAAAAGGATTCTAATAACTTTTCCTACCTACACAAATCCTTAACCCTTCACCTAAAGGATTCTTTGGCTATAACTACTCTACATCATTAGAAGAATTATTCATTCTCCATTCTACCATTCACCATTCTACATCTATCCTTCCACCAATCCATCTTGTAAATATTCCACAACACAACCCTTGGATGTTTGGCTTGGAGACTCATTCTTAGTAATTTCTTTTTCTTTTCTTTTCTTTATTTCAGTTTTTGTATGATGAACTTTGAATTAGTTCTTGTCATATTTTTGGCTAGGAACTAATTCTCTTATAGGGCTTTCTATGTTGAATTGCTTGAAACTTATGTTATAAATTAATGCATGCTTATGGTTATTGTTCTTATTGTGAGATCTATCCAATAATTGAGTTGAATTCTTGGTAATTAATTGACAACTAATTATCACTATATGATTTCTAATCAGATTCTGAAAAGGGGGGATTGTGAATATGCTGTAAGTTGGGTAGACATTCTTGGATTGGGGATGAAAATACCTCAATTATTTATGTAGCGTTGATGAGAGGCTTAACAACCCTAATTTTGCGCATTGTGCGTGACGGTCAACTAGGTTTTTGTTCTTAATCCTCCTATAAAGTTACCCTTATCACCGAAAGGTAGGTAAGGAACGATACTGGGGTTGAGTGTTTATATAACCCTAACGGGAGTATAAAACGATTTCGTAAACCTGCTTTCTCCAAAAGAAGAATACCATAAGTAATGCATTAGTAAGTAGCATAAGCGGATAGTGAGGATACATAGAAGCCCTATTCTCATCACTCCTGAAGTAAATCTTTATACTCTAAATAGCTTTTATAATTCTTAGTCATAAACAACCAATCAATCATTAACCCACCAAATAGATACTAGAAAATAGATAGTTGGTAATTGGACCCTAATCTCATAGGACGATATTCGGTCTTATCAAAGACTATACTACTTGTCACGATAACGTGCACTTGCGTTTAAGTGTGTGCATCTTAACGCGCATCAATAACACACATGCAATTCACCAATTCAAAATAGTTAAGTAAGGAATCAAATTACCTGTGAATATTC
This sequence comes from Przewalskia tangutica, assembly GCA_029844215.1. Taxonomy (NCBI): domain Eukaryota; kingdom Viridiplantae; phylum Streptophyta; class Magnoliopsida; order Solanales; family Solanaceae; genus Przewalskia; species Przewalskia tangutica. The sequence goes on along the minus strand of CM056727.1, from coordinate 32,042,667 downwards.
AACTGAATCTCATGTAACACCTTAAACAAAGTTAAAGAGCCTCCATGAAGTACTATATTCCTTCATTTTCAAATTTGCCACAATATTATAGTTGATACTACCTTGTACACTTGCTTCAATTTGTAATGGCATGTAGTGTTCCACCATATCTGTACTGCATGCTTAATATGATGACACTTCATGTGTATACCTGTTGCATTGTTAAAATAACTCCATATAGATTGGCAAACTCCCTTGTAAGAAACAAGTGATTTATCATTTCTTGATGAAAAACATTACATCAACAACATCTTGATACTTTATTAATTCCAATACTTTGCAACACTTCATCCACTGAAATTTTAAATTTCCACACCGTCTATAGGAAGAAATATATCTTGAATGACACATTTTTTTAACCCACATTTACTTATATACATCAGAAGGATATGAACTTTATCTTAACAAATCTCATGCACTTGACACGGTAAATTTACTAGAACTTGTCATTATCCACCAATGATTATGTATATATCAAGTATGTAGTGACATGTGAGACAATGTCATCTAGTAGATACTGTCCTAGCTTTGACAAATCTCATCAATCCCCACGTAGCAGTTCTTTGACATCTTCCACTCTTTCATCAATAAGAAACTCTTATAGTAGTACATATGTAATGTTTTCAATTTGGTACGATTATCAAATCAAATGTTAGCGGCCCCACTCTTTGTTTCCCACCATATTTCTTTGTTTCCCACCTTTCCATTGCACATATTGAGGGTAATGCTTCTTAGAGTACTTATTCCCCAAAAAGTTAGTCCATAGAGAGTTGGTGGTCCTAGATTTCCACCATAGCTTTTTTACACAATGCCTTTGATATATCAAAATGAGATCTGAACCTCAATCCACTATCATCCTTAGGTAGGTACATTTTTAACCATGTACATCATCCTTACTATACACAGAAGAAAATTACAAATATTTGATGTATCTTCTTGATCACACATTTTGCAAGTCTTATAGCAGGTAGTATGTGTATAGGCACACTTTGTAACACACTAGTAATCAACACTGCTTTACCTCATAGTGACAACAATTTTTCTTCTCTAGCCTGTAACTTGTCTTTAATCTTCTTAATTAATTCAGCATAGTTTATTTTCCTCTTTCTAACATGTAATACTGGACATCCTAAATACATAAATGGAAATGTTCCCCTTGTGAAGCCAGTAATATCTTTTACTTGCTGAATCAAGTTACTAGGAGTCTTAGCATGCATATGAAAAGAACTCTCCTTTTATTGATCAAATGGCCAGAAACTTCTTCATACTCTTTCAAAGTATGTCTTAACTCTTTGTAAAATCATTCTATTTGCTTCTGTTGGAAATTCTTCAAACAACTCCTCTTTAAATCTAACAATATCCTCCCTAATACTTAGTTTCTTAAAAATATCTCCAAAAGTTTGTCTGCTCTATGCAGATGAAGTAGTTTTAACATATCTCAACTTTTTTACTTGAAAGGTAAGAATACATCTCCTTCTGAATTTCAAAGCACTTTTGTCAGTGTTGCCTAACTACCTCATGGAAAGATTCATGCTTAAAACAAAACTCAAGAACTTGAATGGCTTGACAAAATGCTGATTCTGAATACCACATGACAATAGCACATGAACATGATCAGATCCTATCCTAGATAAATGATCAAATTCTATAAAACCAAACTATTGCTGAAATAGATCATTGTTAAGCATTCTGTCTAGTCTTTTAAAAATACATTCCCTATTTGTTCTCTCATTCCACCAAGTGAAGAGAATGCCTTAATAGCTAACTTCATTCCGTTCACAAGAATTAATACAGAAAGCAAATTCCTCATATTCATAAGGATAAACTGGTAGCCCTCCAGTTTTCTCCTTTTCATTCAAGATCACATTGAAGTGACCCCTATCTTCGAATGTGTCATCACTCCTTCATATAGATATTATAAATTATTCCACAAAGCTAACCTCTCCAAAACATCATACTTAGTATAACAAGAAGTCAACCAATCCATACCCATAATAACATCAAAGTCAGTCATATCTAACTCTATCAAACCTGCTATGGTATGATGACTATATACAATCACCGGAAAGAAAAATTATACATGCTTAGCTATAACCGAATCTCCTACCGATGTAGCTACCTCAAATGGTTTTATCCCGATTCTACTAGCAACAAGGGGAGATATGTATGGCAAGGTGGAACTTGGATCTATCAACGCATATACGTTACAGAAAAAGACCGATGATATACCTGTAACAACATCTGGTGACGCTTCCTGATCACATTTACCGGACAAGGCATATATGCGGTTCGAAGGACCGCCAAAACTAGAAAATCCGCCACGACCTCTACCCCGGACTGCTGACGTCTGAATACCCTGCCCGGTGGGGCGCATAGCTATAGATGATGATGAGCAAAAAATCGACCCCGTAGGCTAAGACATACCATCTGCACTGCTTCTATAAGGACATTCCCTTCTCATATGGCCTTGACGGCCGCAAACAAAACAAGCACCAGTAGTAAGACGACATTCTCCAAGATGGGACCTACCACACTGAGAACACCGAGGCAAATGTGGCCTCGCGTGACTAGAACCCCTGTTCCTTTGAGAACCCGAAGCCTTGGAGCTCTGACCGGCTCCTGAATACCCCGAACGATAGAATCTCCTGCCTGTGGACTGTAGGGGAGCACTTTGTGCTGGCTAGGATAAATATCAAACCTGTTGCTGAGGCTGCCTTCCTCGAGACTTACTCGAATAATCTGCCGACCTAGCCCTCTTATGCTGGTCCCTATCATGACCTCTGTCTGGCTGCCGCCCTATGTGTCGGTCCTCAACTCCCTATGCATATGCCTGGATCCGAGCAATATCCATACCCGGCAGAAGAGCCACCGCTATACAACAATCGATCAAATAATGATCCAGCCCCATCACATAGTGATGCACTCTGTCTGTCATATCTGCTACAATAGTGGGTGCATATCTGGCCAATGAGTCAAACTCAAGGATGTACTCTCTAATGCTCCTACCGCTCTGCCTCAAGTTTAGGAACCTGTCAACTCTGGACCTCCTCATCTCTGGAGGTAGGAAGTGGTAAAAGAAAGCCTCTACGAACTCGTCCCACACGGCTGGAGGAGCAACCTCGCCCCTAGATAGCTCTCACGACTCATACTAGTTAAGAGCCACATCACACAACCGGTATGAAGCCAACATGACCGACTCGGTCTCTGAAGCCTTTATCACCCTCAACGTATGTTGTATCCGGATGAACTTCTGTGGGTCATCCTCGGGCCTTGACCCGAAAAACTCTGGTGGACTACAACTCAAGAAATCACGGACCCTCAAACTATCTGCTCTGGGGTCAACTCCTGGTCCTTGTCTATAAGTCTGCCCTGCCACTAACCTAGTCAGCAGGTGTACCACATCTCTCATGGTTCTGTCCTCTACCCCTGGCAGAGGAGCTGGAGGCTCAGGTGCTGGGGTCTCAGAAGCTGGTGATGTTGCCTCCTGAACTGGAGCCTTTGGAGGTGACGACGAAGCAGAACTCATCGACTGGGGTACAGTCTCCGGCATAGACTGAGTACGGGACCTGGTAAATCTCTGAATTCTACTAGTATCCTCCTCTGTAGATTTGCCCTTCTGGGCTGCTGTCGCATTCTTCGGAGGCATAACTATAAGCACCTTAAGTCATCAAAGAGCGATTATCCTAATAACATAGCTCTATTGCACGATCTAGGAGATGAACGAATGGAAACCAATCCTAAATGTATGGCTGCCTCCTGCGTATAAGTATAGTGCACAACATACCCATACACAAGATTCTACTAGACTAGGTCTATAGACATTCCAAGGACTAACTGCTCTGATACGACTTTTGTCGTGACCCGACCCGACGGGCCGCGACTAAAATCCCTAATGACGCCATTATACTAACCTGTCGCACATAATCTAACTAACATGTAAGGAAAATATAAAATCCGACAACATAATGCTGCAACAATAACATATGCCAGAATAGACAGGCCGACAAGACAACCTTTACACGCGAATATACCTGTCTTTTGGGAGTCACAACTAGCCAACATAATATAATAGGCAAGCCGACAAGGCTGCCGCCAAATAGTATCACCTATACACGGGAACATCCCAACACAGAGTACAACAACATGGCTGACCAAAACAGATTTATAACTTTACATAAGTACAACCCACAACTGTCTACATACCTCTATGAGAAGGATAACGACATATGACGGGACAGGGCCCCGTCGTGCCCCTAAATATACATAAGTCTAAAAGAAGTTCTGTACCAAAATAGCTAAGCTCTGAATCAAAGGAGCTCTCCAAACAGCTGAACGGAATCCTAGACTGGTGGATCACCAAACTAAGCACTTGTACTTGCTTGCATGAACGCATCCCCTCGAGGAAAGGGGGTCAGTACAAAATAATGTACTGAATATGTAAAACATGAAGTACTATAAATGAAATAATAACTGTCCAATAGATAACAAGAGATATGTAAGATTATCAAATACCAATCTCACTGTGCCATAGAAAATAGAGAATCATATCAGTAATCATGAATACTTATCCATATAATCATCATATATATATATATATATATATCTAATGTCATAGGTATCTATACCCGCATCATGGATGCATGTCCATGAAATCATATCTACTGTCATGGGTATCTATACCCGCATCATTGATACATATTTATGGAATCATATCTACTGTCATGGGTATCTATACCCGCATCATGGATACATGCCCATGGAATCATATCTATTGTCATGGGTATCTATACCCGCATCATGGAGACATGCTCATGGAATCATCATACATATACTATCATGTGTATCTATACCCGCATGGATATATGTCCATGGAATAATCAATATAACGTGTCCCGGTCCACTGTGGAACTCGGTGAATTCATATAATCATATCCAGCACGAGTAGAGTGTCATGAGTAACTATACAATTTAAATCATCACTTTGACTCTTAATCAAATCATTAAAATGAACTTTTTACTAGAAAATCAAAGGTACTTCTCATAACTCATATTACTAGGAATTAGACTATATAGAAACCATGTACGTCCGTCGTACGTTTACTTTATGAAAATCATGCCAAAAGAAAGAAGGAATAGTTCACATACCTTGTCGTCTATATCAACTCGATAATCTAATAATCATCTTGACTAGCACCTTGACCTATAATAATAACAATATGCCCGTCAACTCTATGATTTCTAACGTAAGATATATTGAAAGACGGTTCTCTTATTCTATAAAAATTCGGACAGCACTTCCCCTGTTTATATGTACCTCCACAATTTACAACAAATGCCAACCAAACCAATAATCAGTCATAACTTAAAGATATAACCAAAACATTCTCAAATACTCCACAAACGCCATCATAATACTTTCCTTTCCTTTTCGTTCATGGAAGATAACTACTACAACAATCAAAGTGATTTATATACTTATTTTCTCATGTTAATCCATAAAATTTCCAACACTATAACTTCAACAAAAATAGTACAAAAGCTCCTTCAAATCAAGATAACAACAACAACACTTAACTCCAAATTCATACCAAACAACCCTTTCCATCGGTTTCTACCCACAATAGTTATATGCATTGTTTAAAATTTCCAAGTTTTCCCTTAACACAAATCTATTTCCTTAATTCTAACAACATGCACTCCAACATATCATAGAAAGAAGAATTTTATACCTTAATTTGAAGCCCAAAACAGCCCTAAAAATCGGTCCACTACTCCCATTATTTTTGCACCATTTTTCACCATTTTGCATCATTTCTTCAACTCCAAATGACATGCATACATTCTATAAGTTTAATACCATCTTACTTGTGTGTTTTCTTCCAAAAACTTCATCTTAAAATCCGAAAATTCCAGGGCAAAAACTGCCCAGTTCACCCAAAAAAAAACCATTGTTTTGGTGCCAATTCTTGGCTTAGAAATTGTGGAGAAACTAATCTTGGAAGAAGGATTGAAAAGCTTAAATTTTTTCTAAGGAAGGGGGGTTCGGCTGGTGTGAAGAGAGAAAAGATTGAGGGGTGTGTTTGAATGAAAATGGAATTGAATTAAGGGAGATGAAGGGTTAAAAGGCTAAGTGTAAAATCTGAAATTTATTTTACACTTTGGTCCAATTCCCCTAATTAACTACCCTTATATCCCACTTCTTTTAAACCTTGCAAATTTCATAAGAACTTGTATTCCCAATGTCATAATTCTTATAATGCGACGCTAGTCCATAACGGGAGTAGACAACTACCATTTCTAACTTTCAACGTCACACTCATTGTAACCAACATTTTTTGAAATCACATCCCTTGTTCGCTAATTTTTTCGAATTAGCGTTTCTAAGTATACTTATATCCAATATTCTAATCTTATTTTCTTAATGATGCTCTTAATTATCGCCTTAAAATTTTGAGGTGTAACAACAGTGACCCTAACCGAGGAATGCAGTGCTATCTTACAGAGAACGTTGCCCTAAAAATTGAAAGATCCAGGAAGCTTCACCATCCCTTACACTATAGGGGAGTATGAATGTCAGCAGACTCTATGTGATTTTGGGGCAAGCATCAATTTGATGCCCTATTCTATGTTCTATAGACTTGGAGTGGGGGAAGCGAAGCCTTCAGCCATCATTTTGCAGCTAGCTAATCGTTCCATCAAGCATCCCAGAGATATTATTGAAGATGTGTTGGTAAAAGTAGATAAGTTATTTTTCCAGCTGACTTCATCATTCTAGATATGGAAGAAGATGAACTGGTGCCCATCATCCTTGGGAGGTCATTCTTAGCCACATGACAAGCACTCATTGATGTTCAGAAGGGTGAATTGAAACTCCAAGTCCAGGGAGAAGAGGTGGTGTTTAATGTATTCCGGGCAGCAACCTACCCAAGGGCAAGTGATAACTGTTTTTCTATTGATGTGATTGAAGAAGATGTTTCTGAGGAAAGCTGCAGGCGTGCTGACGCTCTTGAGTTATCATTGACACAATATGAGCAGGAAGCCAATGATGATACCGATATGCTGGAGTGTGTGAATTGGATGGATTCCTGTGAGCCTAGCTATAGGAAGAAATATGAGAAGCTAGGAAAAATGCCAGAAAGACCGTTACCTTCCACAGAGAAAGCCCCAGATCTAGAATGGAAGACCTTACCAGATCATCTGCAATACAAGTATCTAGGTGATAATAATACCTTACCAGTGATTGTGTTCGCTCATCTATCTAAGGTGGAGGTTGAAAATTTATTAAGAGTATTGCGGGCTCACAAACTTGCTATAGGGTGGAAACTAGCAGACATTAGAGGGATAAGTCTTTTTCTACAGTGATGCAAAAGATTCTTCTAGAGGAGGAGAGCAAACCTTCCGTTGAAGCACAAAGAATACTGAATCCATCAATGAAGAAGGTAGTGAGAAATGAGATTCTGAAATGGCTTGATGCTGTGGTGATTTACCCTATATCTGATAGTGCATGGGTGAGTATGGTACAAGTGGTGCCCAAGAAAGGGGGTATGACTGTGGTAACCAATGAAAAGAACGAGCTCATTACATCTAGAACAGTTACAGGATGGAGGCTTTGTATTGACTACTGCAAGCTGAACAAGGCAACCAGGAAAGACCATTTTCCATTGCCTTTTCTAGATCAGATGCTCGATAGACTCGCATGCCACAACTACTACTGTTTCTTGGATGGTTATTCTGGTTACCATCAAATTGACATATCACCCGAAGATCAAGAGAAGACAGCATTCACATGTCCCTATGGTACGTTTCCTTTCAGAAAAATACCATTTAGACTTTGCAATGCACCTGCTACTTTTCAGCGTTTTATGATGGCCATCTTTTCTGATATGGTGGAAAGAACCATAGAGATCTTCATGGATAATTTTTCAGTTTTTGGGTCATCCTTTGAGGAATGTTTGAAGCATTTGGATGCAGTGTTGCAGCGGTGTGAAGAATCAAATCTTGTGCTGAATTGGAAAAAGTGTCACTTTATTGTGCAAGAGGATATTGTCCTTGGCCACAAAATTTCTAGCCAAGGCATTGAGGTAGACAGAGATAAGATTTCCGTGATAGAAAATCTACCACCTCCAGTGTCGGTAAAAGGGTTAGGAGTTTTCTTGGGCATGATGGGTTCTATAGAAGGTTCATCAAGGACTTCTGAAAAATCTCAAAACCTCTTTCCACCTTGTTGATGAATGGCGTAGTGTTTGAATTTAATGAAGAGTGTCTGAACGCTTTTAAAGTACTTAAGGAGAAGCTAATTTCAGCACCAATAGTCATTGCACCAGATTGGGAGCTCCAATTTGAATTAATGTGCGATGCAAGTGACTATGCAGTGGTAGCAGTCCTCGGGCAGCGAGTCGACAAGGTATTTCGGTTCATTTATTATGCTAGCAAAACTCTTAATGAAGCACATCTGAATTATGCCACAACAGAGAAAGAGTTGTTAGCTATAGTATATGCATTCGAGAAATTCAGGCCATATCTCATTGGGAACAAGGTGATAGTGTACACTGAACATGCTGCTATCAAGTATTTGATGACCAAAAAGGATGCTAAATCCCGCCTTATTCGATGGGTGCTATTACTACAAGAATTTGACATGGATATCTGTGATAAAAAGGGAACATAAAATTTAGTTGCAGATCACATGTCCTGACTTAAATCAGAAGAGAGTCAGAATACTAAGGATGTGCAGATCAATGACCACTTCCCCGACAAGCAACTGTTTAAGGTAAGTGCCAGTTCTAAATTGCCTTGGTATGCTGATTTTGTGAATTTTCTTGCAGCAAGTGTTGTGCCTCCTGAGATGACAAGGCAACAAGTGAAGAAATTCTATTCAGAGGTGAAGCATTACTATTGGGAGGAGTCTATTCTCTATAGGCACTATGTTGACCAAATCATTAGACGTTGTGTGTCAGAAGATGAAATGCACCAAATTCTCACTCATTGTCACACTTTACAATGTGGCGGGAATTTTAGGGCCTCAAGGACAGCTGCGAAGGTGCTACAAAGTGGATTCTATTGGCCAACACTGTTCAAAGATTCCAATACTTTTGTGAAGGTCTGGGACCAGTGTCAACGATCTGGGAACATCTCTAGGCGGAATGAAATGCCCCTGAATGGAATACTTGAAGTAGAGCTCTTTGATGTGTGGGGAATTGACATTATGGGCCCGTTTCCACCATCCTTTATAAACAAGTACATCTTGCTCGCAGTGGATTATGTGTCCAAATGGGTTGATGCAGTAGAAACCCAAGAAAATGATGGTACGATTGTCTTGAATTTTCCTACACAAGCACATATTCACAAGATTTGGTACTCCCAGAGCCCTCATTAGTGACGAAGGGAGTCATTTTTGTAACAAGCAGCTTGATACTCTCCTGGCTCGTTATGGAGTTTATCACCGCATTGCCCTGACATATTATCCTCAGACAAATGGGCAAGATGAAATATCAAATAGAGCGGTGAAGAGTATACTAGAAAAGACAGTAGATAGCTCGAGGAAGAATTTGTCTATAAAGCTAGATGATACATTCTGGGCTTACATGGCAGCTTTCAAAACTCCCATTGGAATGTCACCTTATAAGTTGGTCTTTGGTAAAGCATGTCATCTACCAGTAGAGCGGTGAAGAGTATACTAGAAAAGACAGTGGATAGCTCGAGTCTACTAAAATATCAAAATACAAATAAGTGCTTTTTTCTTTAGACGGTCGAGAAGAAATAGAAAAGCAGTGACTCTTTGGCTATGGTCATTGGTCGGTTCGTAGTGAAAGAACTGGTTGTTGTATCCTTTATTCTTGTACTAATTGAACTGTTGACACGTTTAATCTCTTTAATTTTGGTCTTTTACATCATTGAGGTTACATTCTCAATCTTTTCGTGTTTTGATATTTTTACCATGTAGTTCCTCCCTTCTATTTTATATGATGGGTAGAATTGGGAAATTCTCCTTGTCCGGAGACTTTCCATTAATGAAATATATATAGGTATTTACAATTACTGTTAAATCTATTTTAGGATTGTTTTCGAGTCTAGTTTAGAGAGTCTTTTAGGTATATTTTCTTTGTTTTGTACAGTATTATGCTTTTTTGCTGTGTTTTCAGATAATAAGAAACTTTGGTGGAAAATGGTGAATCAATGACGAAATGTCTGATATTAAGGATGGAAATGCACAACACGAGCCCAAGTAATCAACCAAGGAAGATCATGAGAAGAATGGAATAAAACTCAAAGAAATCCAGAAAATCGAGCATAGCGCCGTGGCGCCAAAATGCGGGGCCACGTCGCTGAAAGTCCTGAGAAGCTACAGTTGTTTTGGTGTCGTAGCGCCAGCCTGCAGGGCCATGGCGCCTAGGCGGAATATCACTATTCTGAGCCGAATTATGACAGGGTTAAAAGGGTCCGAAACGTAATTTTTCAGGGGGAAAAAACCCGAAACCCTCACATTAATCAAGATCATACTTTTGGAGGCAAAGAAGGAGGCAAGATCAATATTAGAGACATCTCCTTGTTCAAGTTCTTTTCTTTCCCTTATTTTATTTCAGTTTATGTTGAATTGTAATTTAGTTCTTGACATGACAATGTTTAGGAGCTAATTACTTTAGTAGGTTTTCCATCGAATCTTCTTGAAACTCTTTCATATAGTTAATGCATAGTTATTGATTTCTTCTTCAGTCATATTAAGATCTACTCAATATTGTTTTGATTGCTTGATAATTAACTGATCACTAATTGTCATCACTTATATGATTTCGAATCGAGATCCGAGAGGGGATATTTGAATATGTTGTAGTTGTTTAGACATAGGTTAAAATTGTGGACGAAAGTACCCCGATACTTGTGTAGTATTTAAGGTTATTGTTCTTAATCCTTCTGTGTAGTAAAATCTATCATACAAATATAGAAGGTTTCTGCACAAGGTTGAACTCTTGTATGTCCTAACCGAAATATAATGATAGATTAGTTAACCTGCTGTCTTAATAAAAAGAAGAGTCATTAGCATTACATTAACACGTGAAAGAGTAGATAGTTGAGGAGATTAGAAGCCATATTTCCTTCATAACTGTTTAAACCCCAAAGTATTATCATCCTTAGTTTAATTTCTGCACTTTACTATAATTTTAGTCTTAGTCATAAATCCAAACAACATAACGTTAGCCAAATAGATACCATAGAATAGATAATCGATACTTGACAAACCAGTCTTTGTGGACGATAACTCGGTCTTACATATCTTTATTACTTGAACGATACGTACACTTGCGTAAGCATCTAGAAAGATCGCAACAATTACAAACCTAATTGTATGAACATATTTACTTTACATAATTACATCAAAATAATAATTACATAATATATACGTATTCTCTATTACACCCCCTCAGTCGGAGCGGGAGAAGGTCAGACGCTCAGACTGGATCTGAAGTCAAGGAACATCTGCCGAGGAAGTCCCTTCGTAAATATTTATGCGTACTGATAAGAAGAAGGAACATGTAATACCCGAACGTGACCCATGGCAACCTTCTCACGAATAAAATGAATATACATCTCAATATGTTTGGTTCGTTGATGTTGAATTGGGTTATGAGACAAGTAGACATCAGATACGTTATCACAGTAGACCATAGATGTCACGACCCGACCTGATGGGCCGCGACTAGGCGCCCTAATGACGTCATTATACTAACATGTCACGTAACCAGACTGACACTAAAGACGATATAAAAATCTGACAGCATAACGCTGCTACCATAACATATGTCCGTATAGGCAAGCCGGCAAGGCTGCCTTTACACACGAATAATCCTGTCTCCTGAGGAGTCACATCTAACCAACATAATAAAATGGGCAAGCCGACAAGGTTGCCCCTACATAGTATCACGTATAAAAGGGAACATCTCAAAAACAAAGAACAACAACGCAGAAGACCAAACAGGTTTACACCCCACATACGTACAACCCACAACTGTCTACAGAACTCTATAAGAAGGATAACGACATATGACGGGACAGGGCCCCGTCGTGCCCTAAACATATACACAAGTCTAAAAAGAGGTTCTGTACCAAAATGACAAAGCTCTGGATCAAATGAGCTTTCCAAATAGCTGAGCAGGAACCTAGACCGGAGGGTCACCAAACTGAGTACATGTACCTGCGGGCATGAAACACAGCCCCCCGAGGAAAGGGGGGTCAGTACGAAAGAATTTACCGAGTATATGAAACGTAAAGTACAAGTAGATAATCATAACTGGCCAAAACGTATAGGATACAAATAAGAGAATCAAATACCGAATCCAACTGTGCCATATATAAAAATATGAGAGTCGAATGTGCCTTATAAAAATGAGAGTCATATCAAAACCCTGAATGTATGTCCATATAATCATATATATATAAATATACTATCCTGGTATCTATACCCGCATCATGGATGTCTGTCCATAGAATCATCATACATATACTATCATTGGTGTCTACACCCGCATCATGGATACACGTCCATGGAATAGTCATATATATACTATCATGGGTATCTATACTCGCATCATGGATACATGTCCATGGAATAATCATATATATACGTATAATATGTCCCGACCCTCTAGTGAGGGACTCGGTGAATCCTTATAATCATATTCAGCACAAATAGAGTATCATGAGTAACTATACAATTTAAATCATCACTTTGACTCTCAATGAAATCATTATAATAAACTCTTTACTGAAAAATCATAGGCACTTCTCATGACTAACGTCTTTAGAAAATAGACTGTATAGAAATCATGTACGTCCGCCGTACTTTCAATAAATCATGCCAAAAAGAAAGAAGGAAGAGTTTCACATACCTCGTCGTCTATATCAACTCGATAATCTAATAATCGCCTCGACTAGCTCCTTGACCTATAATAATAACAATATGCTCGTCAATTCTATGATACCTAACGTAAGTTAAATTGAAAGATGACCCTCTTATTTTATCAAAATTTGGGCAGCACTTCCCCTGTTTATAGGTACATCCACAATTTACAACAATTTCCAACCAAACCAGTAACCAAGCACAATTCCAAGATATAACCAAAATTAGTTCCATGTACTTCATATATGCTACCATAATACATTTTTTCCCTTTTACAGTTATGCAATACGACAACTTCAACAATCAAGGTGATTAATACACCTGTTTATCAGGTTCATCCAATCCTTTAGTCACGTTAAAACAGTCCATTCAAGCAGTCCAATCTTCTAGCAACATTGAGAGTTCAAGAATGTGAAATAACACTTTTCTACACCTTAATTCTTTCAAGACATAAATAGGTAACTACCTCAATGTATATACATGTTTATAACTTATATTTTAAGCACTAAAACAACCATTAATACATCACAATAATGTTCAATAATTTTCATGCACATTTTCGGCCACAATATGTCACGATTCTATAACTCTTTTCTTACTTCTTAATCCAACTCACCTTCCAACAACTCCATATAACAATTACATTTTAAACATCAAGGTTTCTTTTCAATTCTCAACATGAAATTAGCAATAATAATAACAACAACACTTAAACCCAACATATACAAAGTGGTCCTAAAATCAGCTACAACGCCAAATTAGTCACATGCATTGTCTAATTTCAAGTCCTCTTAACACACATTCATTTCTTGAATTACAACAACAAGCAATCCCAATTATACCATAAGAAGGAGAATTTATACCTCAAATTCGTCCAAAACAGTCCCTAGAATTCGGTTAGTGTGCCCTCGATTCTTGCCCAATTCTTCACTTTTTTAACTCCAATTGGACATGCATGAATCCCACAATGTTAACCTATTATTTATACATGTTTTTCTTCCCACAATCTTGTCCAAAAACCGAAAATTTTGAGCCTTAATTTCTCGGCCAGCAAGGTGCCAAACCCACTGTTTTTGGGTTTAAAAACTTGGCTTGGAATGATAGAGGAATTAATCTAGGAAGAAGAGATGAAAACCTCAAGTTTTGGCTATGGAATTGAGTTTGAAATGGGAAAATGAAGGGTTTAATATGTATTTAAGGGCAATTAAAAATCTAAAAAAATAAATTGTAATTTAGTCCCTTAAATATAATACTTTGGTCCACTTCTCACCAATAATTAATCTTATGTCCCACTTCTTTTAATCTTAACTCCTGTTTCCCTTAATTCTCGGGAATTTCATAAGGTCTCGTATTCTCCATGTCGTAATTCTTATAATATGTTACTAACCCATAACGGGAATATACAACAATTATTTTCAATTCCCTTGTCACGCTCGTTGTAACAAAAAAAAATTCCGGAATCACATCCTTAAGTATATTTCCTTAATGACGTTCTTAAGTATCGTCTTAATCTTATGAGGTGTAACAATAGATGCCTTACTTAAGGGACAATGAAGCTCTAAAAGGATGTTTCTAAGCCAACAAGTTTCGACAACAACTTTTGCAATGCCTCTATATTCTTCTTCTACACTCGAACGAAAAAGTGTGACTTGCCATTTTGCAGACCACATGATGAGGTTATCACCCAAGAATACATAATAGCCAGAATTAGATCGACGTGTATCAGGACAACTGCCCCAATCGGCGTCCGTGTAGTATATCATCCTAGTTGGTGTAGATGGATAAAGATGTAATCCATTGTCAAGAGTACTCTTAACGTACCGAATGATACATTTAAGAACGGTAAAGTGAGGCTCCTTGGGAGCATACATGAACAAGAACACCTATTGAACAACATAGGCAATATCGGACCTAGTGAAGGTAAGATACTGAAGTGCACCTGCGAGACACCTATAAAGAGAAAGATCAAGCACTGGATCCCTATCATTAGAGCTAAGCTTCGACTTCGAGTTAACTGGAGTAGGCATGATCTTGTAGTGTATCATTTTAGCCTTGTAAACGATCTTTTAGGCATACTTACACTAATATAGGAACATTGCATTCTCGTATCTGGTCACGGAAATCCCCAAGAAATAACTCAACTTACCCAAGTCTGTCATGGAAAATTCGAATTTGAGCAAGGTAATGATCTCATTTTTCAATACATCAGCGGAGGTAGTCAGGACAATGTCATCCATATAGAGCAAAAAGTATGTAATGTCATTACCTCGATGAAAAATAAAAATTGAATTATCACTTTTGCTACACATGAACCCGATTTGCATGATGTAAGTGGGAAAATGCTCATACCAAGGTCGGGGGCTTATTTCAATCCATAGAGTGACTTTCAAAGATGACAGACATACTGAGGAGCTAATGGATGTACAAAGCCATGTGGTTGATGCATATAGATGATTTCTTTCAAATCCACATGTAAGAACGTATTTTTCACATCAAGTTGATGAATCGGTCAGTTTTTTCCTATAGCAATGCTCAAAATAGTACGAATGGTGGCATATTTAACCACTAGACTGAAAGTCTCATCACAATCAACTCCCTCTTGTTGCCCCGTTCCATTTGCCATAAGTCTCGCCTTATGGCGTTCAAACTCACCACTATCTCTAAATTTATGACGTTATAGCCACATACAACGAATCACATTGACCCCTCTGGTTTCAGGACAAGATCCCAAGTGTGATGTGTAGTGAGCGCATCAAATTTCTCACGCATAGTCGCATTTCAATTTGGGTCAAGCTTGGCTAGTTTTGGGTTTTTGGGTATAGGAGAGATAGCTAGAGTGGATAGGTTAAAATGGGCTTTCAGTTTGAAAATCATGTGTTGGGCACGAGTTTCATGTGGCGCGTAGGGATGGGACTATTTGGGAAGTGTTTGATGTAGGCTCGGGGGATGGGGGGGTAATCGATGATGATTGTGGGCAGTGAGGAAGTGGAGTTGGTGATGGTAAATTTGGGCAGTGGGACGGTGATGCAGTGGCGGGTATAGTTGAAAGAGGTGTGGTCGACGGGATCAACGGGGTGGTCGACTGGTAATGGGGAAATGTCGGGGAAGATGACGGGGGCAGTGGGCATTGGGTAGGACCACGAGCAACATGTATTGTATTTCTAATGAGAGGGAAAGTGTCTGAATCATCAAGGAAGTTGTAGTCAATGACTTGAAATTTTTGGACGTTTGTAAATGGGAAAACGTTCTCCTCGAAGGTGACATGGCGAGAGACTAGGATTTTATTTATGGACAGATCATAGCATAAGTACCCCCTATGATTCGATCAAAAACCTAAAAAAATGCAGGGAGTAGTCCTAGGTGCTAATTTGTGAGGGGTCGTGGAGGCGAGATTTGGGTAGCATAGACAACTAAAAATATGAAGGTGACCATAGGAAGGGATCCGACGAAAGAGAATTTTGGTAGGAGTTTTATTTTGAAAGGTACGTGTTGGTAATGTATTAAGAATGTATGTTACCATATGTAACATGTAGGCCTAAATGATAGGTGAGAGATAAGCATGAAATATCATAGTACGAATCATATTGTTAATAGTGCGAAAGATTCTTTCGTCTTTACCATTTTGAGGTGAGGTATGAGGGTAAGAATCGAAACACCATGACATTGTCCGCACTAAATTTATGAAATTGGAAATGGTAAAATTCACAACCATTGTCACATTAAAATGATTTTATGTCCTTCTCAAACTGTGTTTTAACATATGCTTGAAATTCAAAAAAAATAGAGTAAATTTGAAACTTATATTTGAACGGATAAACCCAAAAAAATTAGAGAAATCATCTAATAACACCAAATAATATTTTTGATCCAGTTTGCTAGTAAAGGGAGATGTCCATAAATCCGCATAAATGATATCAAATGGAGAAAAGGTAAAACTCAAAGACGACTTAAAAGGAAGTCTAACATGCTTTTCTAGTGGACATGAATAGCAGTTGTGGGTAAAGTTCCCTTTATTACATTGAATCAAATTTTTACTTCTAAGAAAGTTAAAAACTGTGCTCCCGGGTGCCCAAGTCTAATGTGCCAAGTTGACGGAGAGATTGTAGCTAGGAGGTAAGTGTATTGACACTTGCAGCGGAATTGGATGAGAAATGATATAGGTCCCCGATACTATTTCATCTCATAAGAGTTGTCCTCGTACGTAAGTCCTTCACATAAACCAAAAGGGTCAAACTCAATAGATACAGAATTGTCACTAGCAAATTTTCTAAAAAAATTAAGTTTTTAATAATGTTAGGAGCATATAGAACGTTATTTTAGGAAAAATGGAGGGTGAGGTGGTGGAGTTTGAGTGGTGCCATAACCTCAAATTGAAATGTGATTGTCATTTCCGACCAAAATATATTGAGGATTATTTAAATTAAACAGTTGAGGAAGATTATCAGAATTATGAGTGAGGTGGGAAGTGACGCCCGTATCCATATACAAGTTATCGTTGGGCTACTCTAAAATCATGGTGCAGTAGGCCTGGCCCAGTTCGTTAGGGGTAAGGAGGTCGTATGGTTATTGTTGTTGTTGGGCCACTAAGAAGTGGGCCTGCTGTGTTTGTCCCGTCTGGCGTAGGCCAGGAGGGTACCTAGAATGCTAGGATGTTTCCACTACCCAGTGCTTTGGGCCGACATTGTCGGGTAGGAGCACGGGGGCGAGGCCCAATTTCTGAAAATAAGCCAAGGCAGTGGGCTGACCCACTAAGATCGGTATTAGGCCTATTGTGTTTTCCTGTCTGAATCGGATCGTCTCCCGCGTCATTTTCCTTTGTTGTAACATCCGCCGCCGCCGCCCGCATTGTTGGTTATTCGTGGTATCATGGCGCCAACGTGTAGAATGGGTCATCGATGCATCAACCACCAATGTCATTTGATTATGTTCGTCCTGTTTGGCATGCCTAGTCTCCTCCAAGAGCAAATTTGACCTGGCCTTATTGAAACTAGAGAGGGGATCGACTTGTTGGATCATTGCAAGTGTATCGTGCTCACCTTTTGGAAAATCATTAATTAGTTGCAAAATCATCTCTGTTTTTGAAATTGGTGTAACCACATTAGATAATTGATCTGCAACTAATTTTAATTATTTGCAATAGTCGGACATATTCGCAAAGTTTGTTATTGAATTATTCCTCCGGATACACGATACATGTATGTTTATTGTCTTGAAAGATTTTCTCTAGCCTTGGCCATAATTCATGAGCCAAAGCACCTGTCTTCATAATAATATGAAGTAGATTCTTGGATATGATGTCATATATCCATTGCTTGATGATAGCATCAAGCATTTTCCACATCGTGTTGTTAACCTCGGGCGGACGGGGTGTGGTGGTGTCAAAGTGATCAAGAACGTTGTAGGCACAAACATGCATTTGAAATAATTCAACCCACGATTAGTATTGTCCATCCTCTTGATCAAGAACTAAAGGGATAAAAAAAATTATGTTCGTCACGGCAAAGGCCGGATGAAAGGTGTTAGGAGAGAATGAGGGAGGAAGAGGATGTGTGACATCTTGTGTGGAGGGGGAGGATTCGGGAGAAGCCATGTGGCCACCAGATGCAAGGAGGAAGAGGGGGCGACCTATTTAGGGTAGGGTTAGGGAGAGTATTAGGGTTTGACTTCTAATACCATGTAGTATTGTGAAATTCTCTTTGTCTGGAGGCTTCTCTTTAATTCAATATATATAGGTGTTTACTATTACAAACATAATTGTATGAGAATATCTACTTTACATAATTATATATATATATATATATATATATAGATATATATATATATATATATATATATATATATATATATATATATACTATCATGATGTTATTGGATTAAATAAGAAATTTAAAAAATAATAATTCATAAATTGTTCTTTGGGACTGGCAAAAATAAAATTAAAGTGCATCACAATTTAGGACGAAGGAATACAACTTAACAAATTTGATTTTTTAAATGTGAATCCATTATTGCCCACAATAAAATCTACTCCCTCCATCCTAATTTATGTCGTCGTGTTTGACTAAGCACTCGAGCAATAAAAAAAAGACTTTTGAAGATTGCAGTTAAAACAAGCTTTAAATATTTGTATCGTTATAAATCATCTCATCATCTATGATAGAATGAGAATTTTAAAGTTAAATTTTTCTAAATATAAAAAGACCATTTTCTTTTCGAAATAGATTAAAAAAGAAAGTGTGACACAAAAATTGACAGAAAGGGAATAAGTACAAATATTATGGAATATATGGATGAAGGTTTGTATTTTTATTTTAACTACTGGCCTCGAGTACTAATTGCAAAAACTCAATTGTTGACATACGTATGCTTGACGTTGGGCTTACATGCATTGAGAAAATCGTTGGTTGATCTACGACAACAACGTACGAATATTCGGATGATGTGGCCAAAGGCAATTAATTGTCGTGTGAGTTTTATAGATGCTCAATTCCTTCTACTATATGTACATAGTTGACTATATCTAAAGTATATATATAGTGTGTGTACACATTCCAATTGCATGCATATTTCATAGCTTATAGACTTCTGCTAATTTCTTTGACCTTTCAATTTGGACTTTACTAGTCAGCTACAACAAGAAAACCCCACATATTTAAATATTTTTTTGTAATAATTCTTGGAACGAGGGCGGGTAAATATCTGGTCAAAATGGAAGAGATAATATGTAAATTTGCTTCTTTTAATTATATTTTTCTGGTATGTTTTATTTGTTAGTACTTGAATATATTTCTAATTATCTTTCATATAACTAAAAGAATAATTGAAAGGTATTTCAATAAATTTCAAGAACAAAATGTTGGATTAGGTAACTAAGAAAAATGGTGCACTAATTTAAAAGTAAAGTAGAAATTTTTTAAGATGGCATTGAATATAATATAATATAATATAATATGTCAAAACCTGTCTATGTCGACTTAATGACTTATTGAGTTAAAGAGCCAACATTGTTTTTGTCGACTTGTGAATTGTTGTGTTGTCGGAAGTGAAATTTCGTCTATGCAACAGAAACTAAACATGCCTTAATTCTTGATTAATTACTGTGACAATATCTTGTCCTTTTTTAATCTTATATGAGTTGGTAATGGCTAATGTCATTTTACAAAGTACAGTTTTTTAATCTTTTTCATTATCTTACATGCAAATTACTGAAATAGCACCATGTACGCAACGGAATAATTAACTAAGCTTCAATCGAGAAAATATCTTTTTTTTGCTTGTTTATTTTAAAATGATAACACCCTTAATATATCGAAGATTAGATAGGCAGTACTGATTACCAGTTTATTAATAACAAAATAAACAAAAATTACGATTCATTAGGGGACGTGGAGCTTTACTTTCTCAAACTTTTTAAAAATAGTACACGTATAGCCATTCTTATCTCGAGAAATTAGCAAATCATATGAGATTTTCAACATTTTCTTACGAGAATGACAGCTCAATTATATTGTTTATGAACTGGCATAATATTTTGATGAACTCTTCTTATGTACATCTCTTCATAAATTATCCATCGAAGTCGAATAGATGCAAAATTATGACTAAAAAGGACTGCCCAATATAAAGTATCTGTCATTCACGTAGGTCGAAGAAGGATGACATTATACGAGATTGTGATGGAGACAGCTTATACTGCTGCAAGTATCAATGACTGATATTATAGCCTGAAATAACGATCTATAAATCACACAGACATAATTATAGCCTGAAATAACGATCTATAAATCACACAGACATAATTGTACAATTGCTCTAATTCTCATGCCGAATTATGACTATTAGCCAAAAATGGGAAAACAAGATCTTGTCCACATTATATACGACCAATTAACACCTTTATTCTCTAGCTAGATTCCGAAAAGATAAAGGACGAAGCCAGCCTTTTATGTGCAATGATGAAATAGAAGAAAACATCCAGTGTCCTTCCTTTCCAAAAGTAAGAATTTCACATAGAGCCAACTCTGTGGACGTTTTTTTTTTTTTGTGAGAGACGTTGTATGGGATAAAAACAAGTACAATGATTTTTTTTTTTTTATAATTCGTGCCTCGCCACTTAAGACTACATATCGCTAAGATTGCATAAGATTTGCAGATGCAGCTCCCTGAGGCGATGAACCCGGCCCCACCGCCAAGTACAATGAATTTTAAGCAGCTATCATGTAAGATGATATTAATCTCCCTTAGGGAGTCTTCTCATTAATATCAAAGTATATATAGAGTACAATATTCATCTCTTATACAATAGAAATCCTAAGTTTATACAAAAGAGGAATCCTAGTCTTACCATAATTATATTTACACAATATATGGAAATATTCTAATTATGGGTAGGGATACAATTGTTTCTATAATATACATGTTTACACACCCCCGCAGTCGGAGCGGGAGGAGGCCGGACGCTGAGACTGGATCTGAAGTCAAAAAATAACTGTCTGGGAAGTCCTTTGGTAAATATGTCTGCATACTGATAGGATGATGGAACATGTAACACTCTGGGCCTAGCACAACTTTCTCACTAACGAAGTGTAGGTCTATCTCAATATGCTTGGTTCGCTGATGTTGAACCGGATTATGAGAAAGATAGATGGCAGAGATGTTATCACAATACACAATAGATGTCTGACGCAAAGAACACGGAAGTTCTAACAGTAAATTTATGAGCCAACAAATCTCAACTACCACATTTACAACGCTCAGACTTCCGCCTCGACATCGATCGAGATAGGTAGCATGTCGCTTGGCGTACCAAGAAATCGATTATCCCCTAAAAACACAAAAGCGGAGTGGAGCGTCGACGTCCGGACACTCGCCTAATCTGACCAGATACGAAAGCAACTTGTTTGCGATGTGGTATAGGTGCAAACCATAATCAAGAGCGCCCTTAATGTATCGTAAGAATGGATCTTGGGCCTAACTCGACCCCAAAAACTAGCTTGTATGGTGAGGATTGTCCAAGTCCATATAAGGAGTCCATATTCCCATTCCATTACCGATGTGGGACTCTTAACACTTCCCGCACGCCCAGACCCCGTTAACTGGAGTGTGGATAATATAATTTGGGGGCCCAACATCAGTGAACAAAGAATTGGAATGGGTCTGGCTCTAATACCATGTAAGATGATATTAATCTCCCTTAGGGAGTCTTCTCATTAATATCAAAGTATATATAGAGTACAATATTCATCCCTTATACAATAGGAATCTTAAGCCTATACAAAAGAGGAATCATAGTCTTACCATAATTATATTTACACAATATATGAAAATATTGAGGCGCCAACTTTCCAGAGAGGTCTGTTCTCCCAACCCCTCGACAGCGCCGCGGCCCAGTGATGAGGCACCACGGCGCCATATTTCCAGAGAGGCCTGTCACTCAGACAGCGCCGCGGCGCTAGATCCAGGCGCCGTGGCACCTAAATGGATCTTGGGCCTAACTCAACCCCAAAAGCTAGCTTGTAGGGTGAGGATTGTCCAAGTTCATATATGGAGTCCATGTTCCCATTCCATTACCGATGTGTGACTCTTAACACTCCCTAGCACGTCTGTTACACCTCGTAAGTTTAAGGCAATAATTAAGAACGTCATTAAGAAAGTAAGATTCGGATATTGAATATAAGGAATACTTACATATGTTAATACGGAAAATTAGTGTATAACCAGATGTTATCCCGGAATAGTTTTTTTTAGTACTATACATGTGATGACGAGAATTAATCATAATAGTTGAATTTTTTCCAATGGAGTTATGGAATAGTATTGTATTATAAAATTATGACATTGAGGATACGAGACTTTATGAAATTCTCGAGAATTAAAGGAAGCGAAAGTTAAGATTTAAAAGAAGTGGGTTTAAGATTTATTAATTGAAGGACTTGGGACCAATGTGCAATAAAGAAAAATTAGATTTTTAATAAACCTACACTTTCATCTCCTTCATTCTAATTCAAACAAATTCTCCATCACCATCCCCTCACTCCCTCCAGCCGATTTTCACCCTCCCCATAGCCAAGAAAATTAAGCTTTTTATTTCTCCACCTAGATAAGAATTCTCATCTAAAATTGAAGCCAATTTTGCTCCAAAACAGTGGCAAAACGCGTCACTGCTGTGCCGAACTGGCAGCCCCTTTTTCCAAGTTTTTAGACGAAATTCTTGAAGGAAAATGTGTAGGAATGATATATTAACATTATGGGATTCATGCATGACGATTTGGAGTGAAGAAGGGGGGAGATTGGTGAAGAAAAATCGATAAAACATTCGGTAAATTCGGACTGGGCAGTGGGCAAATCGTGGGGACTGTTTTAGAGGAATTTGAGGTATATAATTCTTCTTTCTATGATTTAATTGGAGTGCATGTTGTTAGAATTAAGGAAATGAATTTATGTTAAGGAAAAATTAGAATTTATACATTGCATGTGAATATTTTGAATGTTGTAGCCGATATTAGGACTAATTTTACTAATCTTGGAATTGTCATATTCGATTATTGTGTTGTGAAGTTCGTCGCTGCTTTGCATGTTGAAATTGGAAGAAAATCTTGACATTTAAGTTATAGTTGTTCATAAGGAATTATTGGAACAAGAATTGGAAGCAAAGGAATTAAGAAAAGAGTTGGTTTTGTGAATGTTGGCCGAAGTTTAAATGTTGGATATTATCGCGTCGAGTTAGGGGCTGATTTTGGGAAGTTTAAATGTTGGAAAATTGATTATAAACATGTATATATATATATATATATGTTGTGGCAATTACTAATACATGTCTTAAAGATTTAAAGAGTAAAAATGGGCATTAGGTTGAAGATTGTAGGACATGCACTACTTGGTTATTGTTGTTGTCGCTAGAGTTGATGGATTGTTTTAAGATTGTTCTAATATGGATTAAAGACTGAATTAATATGAGAAATAAGTGGAGTAATCACTTTGATCGTTGTAGTTGTATTGCATAAATGTAAAAGAAAAAGAATGTATTATGGTAACATATATGAAGTACATGGAACTAATTTGGTTATATCTTGGAATTGTGCTTGGTTACTGGTTTGGTTGGCATTTGTTGTAAATTGTGGATGCACATATAAACAAGGGAAGTGCTGCCCGAATTCTTATAGAATAGGAAGTCGTCATTCAATATAAAGTATGCTAAGTGATCATAGAATTGACGAGCGTATTACCATTATTATAGGTTGACGTACTAGACGAGACGTATCTTAATATTGAGTTGATTAGTTCGACTAAGAGGTATGTGAAACTCTTCTTTCTTCCTTCTTGGAATGATTTATTGAAAGTACGACGGACGTACATGATTTCTACACAGTCTATTTCCTAAAGATGTTAGTCATGAAAAATGCATATGATTTTTCAGTAAAGATGTTTTAAAATGATATATGATACGATAAGCACCCTGATTTTCCAAAAGATGATCTAAATGATATATGATATATAGTGTCTTTCATTTATTCCACTGAGAGTCAAGTGATGATTTAATATGTATAAAATTACTCATGAAATTCTATTCGTGCTGGATATGATTATATGAATCCATCGAGTCCCTCAGTAAAGGGCCGACAATGTATATAGATATGATGATTCCACCGAGTCCCTCAGTAAAGGGCCAGCAATGTATATAGATATGATGATTCCACCGAGTCCCTCAATAAAGGGCCGTCAATGTATATAGATATGATGATTTCATCGAGTCTGTCACGACCCGACCCGACGGACCGCGACTAAACGTCCTAATGATGCCATTCTACTAACCTGTCACACATAATCCAACTAATACTAAGGAAAGTATGAAATCCGGCAGCACAACGCCGTAACAACAACATATGCCAGAATAGGCGAGCCGACAAGGCTGCCTTTACACAAGACTGTATCTGCCTCCTGAGGAGTCACAACTAGCCAACATAATATAATAAGCAAGCCGACAAGGCTGCCACCAAATATTATCACACGGGAACCTCCCAACACAGAGTACAATGACATAGCTGACAAAAACAGATTTACAAGTCTACATACGTACAACCCACAACCGCTTCATGCACTTATAAGGATAACGATATATGATTTTATTGTGGCCCCGTCGTGCCCCTAAATATATAAATAAGTCTAAAAAGAGGTTCTGTACCAAAATGACAAAGCTCTGGATCAAATGAGCTTTCTCAACCAGTTGAGTAGGAGTCCTAGGCCTGGGGATCACCAAACTGAGAACCTGCACCTGCGAGCATGAATGCAGCCCCCCGAGGAAAGTGGTTCAGTACGAAATAATGTACTGGGTATGTAAAACATGTAATACTGTAAGAAAGATCATAAGTGGCCAATAGATAACATGAGACAAGAATACTAATCAAAATCCAAATCCAACTGTGCCATATACAAATGAGAATCAACTGTGCCTTATAGAAATAAGAGTCATGAACTTATATATAAACCGTACCCGGCCCCCCAGTGAGGATCTCGGCGTGAATGAAAACCATATGAATATATATATATATATATATATATACCGTACCCGGTCCATTTTAAGACTCGGTATGAAATCATATACATACCGTACCCGGCCCATTATGGGAGTCTGTGTGAAATCATATACACGTCATACCCAGCCCATTATGGGACTCGGTGTGAACTCATCATTCGACTCTTAATAAAATCATTAAAATGAATTCTTTTCTGAAAATCTAAGGCACTTCTCATAACTCATATTACTGGAATTTAGACTGTATATAAATCATGTACGTCTGCCGTACGTTTACTTAATAAAAATCATGCCAAGAGAAAGAAGGAAGAGTTTCACATACCTTGTCGTCTATATCAACTCGATAATCTAATAATCGCCTCGACTATCACCTTGGCCTATAATAATAACAGCATGTCCGTCAACTCTATGATTCCTAACGTGAGTTATATTGAAAGACGACTCTCTTATTCTATAAAAATTCGGGCAGCATTTTCCCTGTTTATATGTACATCCACAATTTACAACAAATGTCAACCAAACCAAAAACCCAACATAATTCCAAGATATAACCAAATTAGTCTCATGTACTTCATATATGCTACCATAATACATTCTTTTCCTTCTACATTTATGGAATATAACCAAACAACAATCAAGGTGACTAACACACATATTCATCAGGTTCATCCAATCCTTTAGTCACGTTAAAATAGTCCATTCAAGCAGTCCAATCTTCTAGCAACATCGAGAGTTCAAGAATGTGAAATAACACTTTTCTACACCTTAATTCGTTCAAGACATCCCTTAATGCTACCATTCAAGCAGTCTAGTCTTTGGTCGTTGTATTTGTCGTATTGCATAAATGTAAAAGAGAAAGAATGTATTATGGTAGCATATATGAAGTACATGGAACTAATTTGGTTATATCTTGGAATTGTGCTTGGTTACTGGTTTGGTTGGCATTTGTTGTAAATTATGGATGTACATATAAACAGGGGAAGTGCTGCCCGAATTCTTATAGAATAGGAAGTCGTCATTCGATATAAAGTATGCTAAGTGATCATAGAATTGACGAGCGTATTACCATTATTATAGATTGACGTACTAGACGAGACATATCTTAATATTGAGTTGATTAGTTCGACTAAGAGGTATGTGAAACTCTTTCTTCTTCCTTTTTGGCATGATTTATTGAAAGTACGGCGGGCGTACATTATTTCTACACATTTTATTTCCTAAAGATGTTAATCATAAGAAATGCCTATGATTTTTCAGTAAAGTTGTTTTAAAATGATATATGATAAGATAAGCGCTCTGATTTTCCAAAAGATGATCTAAATGAAATATGATATGATAGTGTCTTTCATTTATTCCACTGAGAGTAAAGTGATGATTTAATATGTATAAAATTACTCGTGAAATTCTATTCGTGCTGGATATGATTATATGAATCCATCGAGTCTGTCACGCCCCGAACCTACGGGCCGCGACTGGTGCCCTACCTGGGCACCCTTCAACCCATACATCACATAATATCAGCGGAAGCTTAAGAAATCTCATATAAATAAACATGCAAGGCTTCCATTATATACACAAAACCAAAAGGGACTACAACTAAACATGTCCAACCCACACATGACTACAGACCTCTAAGAGTATAACAATAACTATGACGGGACAAGGTCTCGTCGTACCCCTGAATGTACATAAGCATGTAATAGCAAGACTGTACCAAAATGACAAGCTCCGGAACAGTGGAGCTATCTCAAAAAGCTGGACAAAGATCCTAAGCTCGAGGATCACCAAACTGTGTACCTAAACCTGCGACATAAAATGCAGCCCCCCGAGAAAAGGGGGTCAGTACGACAGATGTACCAAGTATGTGAAATAATAAGTATTGTAAATGAGATCATAACAGTCCAAAAGATAACAGGAACCAAGTATGATAATCAAACTACCATTACAATTGTGCCTTATGAAAAATGAGAGTAATGAGAGTAAACTGTACCTTTTAAAATACACCTTTTAAAAATGAGATCAACTGTACCATTTCAACATATGAAATCAACTGCACCATTTCAACATATGAAATCAACTGTACCATTTCAAATTATGAAATCATGTCAAAATCGGGGACGTCTGCCCTCAGGACCATTATGCATATCCTATTCAATAGACTTTTTCACCGGCATGGGACTCGAACCCGCATGGATCTTTTAGACCCGCAATGAGTATCTATACTCGATACCCGCATCATGGAGAGCTAGTCCACGGAATATTCATGAGACTATTTCACCCGCATGGGACTCAAACCCGCATGGATCTTTTAGACCCGCAATGAGTATCTATACTCGATACCCGCATCATGGAGAGCTAGTCCACGGAATATTCATGGGACTGTTTCACCCGCATGGATATTTTAGACCCGCAATGAGTATCTATACTCGATACCCGCATCATGGAAGCATATCCATGGAACATATATATAGAGGTGTCGTCCCTCTAGTGAGGGACGCGGTGATGTGGGAATATAACACTTGCACGAATAGCTATCATGAGCAACCATATGCAAGTTAAATCATCTTTGACTCTCATTAGAACAAATAAAATGAACTATCATTTTAGAAAAACCTATGGCATTACCATGTCATGTAACATTAGGGACTTGAACTCAATTGTTATACCCCGTAGTTCAGACCATGCGTATGAGGACGTGCGAAAGCGTGTAAGACTTAAAGTAGGTTGACGGATTGTTTCGGACGGGTTTTAGTCAACTTTAAGGCGGGTTATGACCCGTTACATTGAGGGTTCCTAAGTGTTTCAAAGTCCTAGTGCGTAGTTCGTTGAGTCTAGTTTCCAACGCAACCGACCGTTCGACGATAGGACATCGGAGTAGAAAGTTATGGGAGTTACAAGTTCAGTGCGCAGTCGGACAGAAATGTGTTTCGGACAGGAGCGATAGGGCCACGGCGCCGGATGCAGGGCCGCGGCGCCGGATATTCTGAGGGGTCGCTGAAGTTACAGCGCCGCGGCGCCGGGAAGCAGGGCCGCGGCTCCGGAAGTCCTGTGAGGTAGTGGAAGTTTCAGCGCCGCGGCGCCGACTGCAGGGCCGCGACGCCGAGGCGGGATTTCTGGCGAAAAAACTGAGGAAAATCAGATCTCTTCTTTTAAAAAGGCCATGGGAGGGTGACAAGTGTCCCCCCCCCCCCCCATCTGATTTTTGCATGTCCCTTATATTGACCAAGTCTTCATCTTTCAAAGTCTATCTCTCTCTCTAAGCTAAAGCTCTCACTTCTCTCTAGAATTCCAAGAGGAATTCAAAGCTTAGGAGAAATCTGAAAAGGTGTGGCAAGAAGGAAGCTTGTGGCTAGCTTGTTGGTGTTAGTGTGGTGGTGTTCTTGGAAAGGAGGCTAGCAAAATTATTGGAATAATTTTGGCTAAAGCTCTATAGGTTGACATATTACTTGCGGTAGTTTGGGCTTAGCAAATGGATTGACCGAAGAGGTATGTGGAGCTTTCCTATCTCTTGAGCATGAGTAGTTGTACCCATATAGTACGGTAGACGTACAAGATTTGATACCCTTACTTGTTTTAAGTATATAATACTTGTTTCGTTTTAAAAAGTATAAGTCTCTTGGTTATGGGAAAAGTATAATTTTACTAAAGTATAGGGTTAATATAACAACTTTATGAGAAGTTGGTTTATTAGCTTTATGAAGGGATAATAAGAAGAGATTTACTCTAAGTAAGATAATTAAGGATAAGTGACTTGATTTACGAAAGACAAATTGATTTTAAGGCATCCATTGCCCAAAGGATTTATATGAAAATGAGTCATTTTCACAAGAATAGGCGTATGTAGTACTTTGATTTAAATTCCCGGATTTCTTTTATTAAGATATGATAGTGCCTTAAGTAAACTAAAATGAGAGGGTATATGAACAAGTCTAATAAGAAGTTAGGAGCTTTCTTAACTTATTTATGTTATGTATGATGACCGATTAAGCTAGGGTAAGAGTATAAATGAGGGGCAAGCCCCAAGACGTTATACCACCTTCTCCAGGGTAAAAGTATGAATGAGGGGCAAGCCCCAAGACGTCATACCACCTTCTCCAGGGTAAGAGTATGAATGAGGGGAAAGCCCCAAGACGTCATACCACCTGCTTCAGGGTAAGAGTATAAATGGGGGGAAAACCCCAAGACGTTATACCACCTGTTCCGTGGATTTGCTACCCATGATGCGAGGAATACCTCATGCGAGTCCTTATGGGCTTATGCGGGTGAAATAGTCCCATGCGGGAGGGTACCGCATATGCGAGGAATACCTCATGCGGGTCCACAGGACCTATGCGGGTGAAATAGTCCCAGGAGTAGGGGTGCTTATTGATACTACGGGCGAGGAACCCTGTTTTGATCACGAGCCTCCTATTTTTATGCAGTAAAGTATATACTTGTTACTCTCATTGTTAGTAAGGCACAGTGTACTGTATTTTGATTTTCTTCCATAGCTCCAGCTTACTTTTAGACTTATGATATCATCATTACAGTATTTTCCAGTTTTACATACTTGGTACATATTGTGTACTAACCCCCTTCCTCGGGGGTTGCGTTACGCCTGCGGTAAGCAGCGGTGGATCCTCGTTCAGGATCACCGTTCGGTGTCGAAGCTCCATTCCTCGGAAGCTTGTTTGTGGTACGGTTTTTCCACGATGTTATAGGCATTGTGTATATTCAGGTATGGCGGCCCCGTCCCCGCCACGCTTGTCATCCTTAAGTGCGTGGTCACGTATGTGTTTTGGGGTCGTAAGAACAAGTTGTCCGCTATACTTTTGATTAAGTATGTTTTTATGGAAGGTAGCCTTATCTACCGATGATGTTTACCTTTTTATAAGTTATGTGTTATGTATGTTCCGCTGCTATTCTCTGATATGTACCTGACAGGGTGCCCCGGTAGGGTACCAGTCGTGGCCCCGGGGTTGGGTCGTGACATCAATAGCACCATGTACGTCCCCCGTACATCCTTTTTATAAAAAAAGAATCGTATCATGTAATATTAGGGACTTGAACCCAATAGCACCATGTACGTCCACCGTACATCCTTTTTTATAAAAAGAACCATATCACGTAATATTAGGGACTTGAACCCAATAGCACCATGTACGTCCACCGTACATCCTTTCATTTATAAAACCCCAAGATACTAACACTTGTAGCATCAAGGCACTTTCACTTTTTAAAATCAAGTTACTTATCATATCATGTATCACTTTGAAATCATCTTTTGAAAACTCAAAGGAATAAAACCAAGGTACCAACATATCCATGTACCCATCATTAAAATGAACCTTCATTTTAGAAAAATCAAAGTACTATCATATCACGTATTATCAAGGATTAAAATCCAATAAAACTATGTACGTCCGCCGTACACATACTTCATATAATCATGCCAAAAGAAGAAAGGATAGCTTCACATACCTTATAGGCTCTACCAACTTGACAACTAGAATACGTCTCAAGTAGTACTTCAACCTATAATGACAATAACACGTCTATCAACTTCATGATACTAGTATACACTATACCACATAATGACTCTCCTTTCACATAAAAATTTGGGCAGCACTACCCCTATTTATACGTACGTTTCCACCTTATAAATAAGGCCAATTTCATCAACAACCAATGCACCAATTAAGGGCACAACCAACAGTTAACCAAGGTTACTCACACACCTATTTCTCACGTAAAAACAACCTCTTATTCACATAAAACAGTCCACTAAAATCAGTCCACAATCCAACAACAACAAGGGTAAAATGTGAGGTCTTTCAACACCTTCTCACACCCTTATTCTCTTAAGACTTTCATTAGCAATTACTACATTTAAACATGCATATTGATGGCTAAATTTCCAGCTTTCCAACGCCACAAAACTGTCCCTAAAACTGCACAACAATGTCTCACAGTTTCATGCATTGTTTCGGCCAACTACTACAACCAAAGTCATTTCCATAACTTCTTATAATCCAATTTACATTCCAACACTTATATAAACCATAACAACTTATCAACAACAATTATAACCGCGAATTCAATAACACTAAAAACTGTCCAGAATCGGCTAACATGCCAAAACTGCGACATGCATTCTTATTCTCCATTTTCTTAGCACAAGTTCATCTCTTAATCATAGCATCGTGTAACTTCCATTAATCTTAAAGAGGAAGAAGAAATCTTACCTTCACTTTAGCCAAAATAGTCCACAAGTTCTCGACACACTGCTTCACTTTATGTCACGACCCGACCCCGGGGCCGCGACTAGTACCTCTTGGGTACCTCGCTGTATATGTCGAGAATAGCAATGAACATAACACAACACATAACTTCATAAAAGGGTAATCATAATCGCCACCGATAAGTGTCGTTTTCCATAAACATACTTAAACAAAGTATTTATAATACAATGGTTCTTATAGCCCAAAATATATAGGTGCATGCACTTAAAGATAACAATCGTGGATGACAGGCCCGCCATACCCCGACGATAAAAATACCTATAGCATCGTGGAATATCCACACCAATAAATAAGCTTCCGAGGAATGGAGCCGACACCGAATAGTGATCCTAAGAACGAGGATCCTCAATCGCTACTTACCTGCGCAGATTTAACGCAGCCTGGGAGGGGTCAAGACACAATATGTACCAAGTATGTAAAGTCGGGAAAATATCGTAATATGATATCATAAGTCTAAAAGCAATTGAGTCATGAAGACAATAAAATACCTTTTATCGTGCCTTACTAACAATGAGAGTGACAAGATATATACATATATATAATCTCGCATAAAATAGGAGGCTCATGATCAAAACAGGTACCTCGCCGTAGTATCAAAAAGAAACCATCCTACTCACGGGACTATTTCACCCGCACGGGTCTGTGGACCGCGTGAGGTACTCCTACCGCATTACTGCAGACGGGACTATTTCACCCGCATAAGCCCATAAGGACTCGCATGAGGTATTCCTCGCATCACGGGTAGCAAATCCACTAACAGTGGTATAACGATCTTGGGACTTTCCCCTCAGATATACTCTTACCCTGAAACAGATGGTATAACGATCTTGGGGCTGTGCCTCAGATATACTCTTACACTGGAGCAGATGGTATAACGATCTCGGGGCTTGCCCCTCAGATATACTCTTATACTGCGGTTGGTATAACGATCTTCGATCGCCTCGATATACTCTTACATCAAGCGGATGGTATGACGATCTTGGCCGCCTCGCATATACTCTTACATCGAAGGAGGTGGTATGACGATCTTGGGCTTGCCTCGGACATACTCTTACCCTATCTCAAATCACATCATATCATAATAATAATAAGTTAAGAAAACTTATAACTTCTTTTTAGTCTTGTTCACATACTCTCTCATTTTAGTTTACTTAAGGCACTTAACCATATCTTTAATAAAAGAACACCTGAATTTAACCCAAGTACTACATACTTCAACTCTTTCAAAAGTTACTCTTCTTTATACATAAAAGCTTTGGGCAATTGATGCCTTTAAATCAATTTGCCTCTTCATATAATTATCTTACTTAGAGTAAATCCTTCTCATTAACCTTTTATGAAGCTAATAAACCAACTTCCCATAAAGTTGTTATATTAACTCTATACTTTAGTAAAATCATACTTTTCCCTTAACCAAGGACTTATACATTCTTAACACGAAACAAGTCATTTTATACTCAAAACAAGTAAGAATACTAAATCACGCACGCCTACCATACTACATAGTTTTATCTATTCATGCTCAAGAGATAGGAAAACTTCACATACCTCTTTGGTCAATCCACTTGCCAAGTCCAAACTACAAGTAATATTTCAACCTATAATAGTCATGATACGTTTATTAACCTCTAATCTTAATGTAGAACAATCCAAGTTCAAAGTCACTAAATTCTAAGAAAATTCAAAGATTTCCTTTGTTTCTACTCACTTTGCCACCTTTCTCAAGGCCGAAATTATCATCAAAACACCACATTTTAGGCTCAATCAATCCAACACTTCAAAGGGATTTCACACCCAAAATTTACGCCTCATAAGTTTACAACAAATCACTTAACAATTCTAAGGTGGTTCTTAGGCTACAACATGCTCATAATTTCTTCTTAACCCATTCTTCATATCCAAACCACATTTACTTGCATGCAAAGACTCTAAGTGCATTATTTTACTACCACGAGATCTTGCTTTCTAAGCATGCCACTAGAACTAAGTTTAAAGGAAGAAATGTTACCTTAAAGTTTTAGCCAAACTTATTCCAAATATTGCTAGCTCCCTTGCAAGAACACCACCACAACAATGCCAACAAGCTAGCCACAAGCTTCCTTTTCGCTCTTATCTTTCAGATTTTTCTAAGGGTTTTTAGAGAGAAGGAGCAATTTGAGAGAGAGAGAAGATGAAAGATAGAAAATGACCAAGTCTTGGTCAATATATTGCATGCAACAGAAAATCAGATGGGGGGGGACACTTGTCACCCTCCCATGGTCTCTTTTAAAACAAAAATCAGATTTTCTAAGTTTTTCCGCCCAAATTCCCCGCCTCGGCGTTCGCCACGGCCATGCACAAACCTCCGCAGTTTCGAACTTTCGCGCGCGCTGCCTGGCCATACGCTGCAACTCTGCGACCTCTCGATTTTTAGCGCCGCGCTCGTGATACGCGCCGCTCTGCCGCTTTGCTCGAACGCATTTACCCGATCACACGAACTTGTAACTCTCATAACTTTCTACTTGATGCCCTATCGATTGAGCGGTTGGTTGCGTTGGAATCAAGACTCAACGAACTACGTCCTAGGCCTTTAAAGCACTTAGGAACTCTCAATGTACCGGGTCATAACCCGCCTCAAAGTTGACTAAAAACCGTCCGGAACGACCCGTCAACCTGTCCTTCGGAAATTTTAAGTCTCACATACTTTCGTACGTTTCCATACGTAGGGTCAGAACTACGGGGTATAACATTCTCCCCCCCTTAGAAACATTCGTCCCGAATGTTCCTTCTAGGCTTACTCAAATCACAACATCGACATAGACCCTCTTAACTATTCATTCGTAATAAAGAAGCTCCACGAGCCACAACATACAGAAGCGTAAATGCTAAATCAAAACTAACAAGCAGGAAAGTAGGTTACCTGGAGGTATAGGGAATAAGTGAGGATACTTCTTCATCATGTCATCCTCTGCTTCCCACGTCATTTCCTCCTGTTGCTCCGCCATAGACGCTGACTAAGCCACGCTCTTCGTCCGAAGTCGTCTAACTCGACGATCGAGTATCGCTATGGGACTCTCTCATACGATAACTCCTCATACTTGACATCCCGAACCGGTGCACTCTAGATGGATCTCCAATACATTTCCGCAACATGGACACATGAAAATCGATGCACCGCCCAAATCGGACGGAAGATCTAACTCATAGCAACCTTGCCTACCCTACGGACAATCTGATACGCCCAATGTACTGGGCTAAGCTTCCTTTCTTTCCAAATCTCATCACGCCTTCATGGGCGATACCTTTAGGAAAACCCAATCATCTATCTCAAATTTCAAGTGTCGACGCGATGATCTGATCGACTTTTGCCGACTCGAGCCGCCAACAACCGCTCTGGATAAGCTTCACCTTATCCATCGCTCACTGGACTAAGTGCGCCCGACTAATCGAACTTCTCCCACCTCGAACCAGCCTATCGGTGACTGCACTTCCTCCCGTATAAGGCCTCGTAAGGCGCCATCCGAATCTGGAATGGTAGCTATTGTTATAAGCAAACTCCACGAGAGGTAAATGATCCTCCCCTACCTCGAAATCAATAACACAAGCCCGCAGATATCCTCGAGTGTCGATAGCGCTCGGCTGTCCGTCCGTCTCGAGGTGAAACGCCGCATCGAGACTCACTGTGTCCCTAACCCTTACGAAAGGACCTCGAAGTTAGCCGAGAACCGGCTCTCTATCTCGATATAATCGACACCGACCCCGTGCGCCTCACAATCTCCCTAATATATAATCCGCATAGTCTCACCAAAAACGTCGTTCGATCGGAAGAAAATGGGCTGATTTCACACCGCCGACAATCACCCAAATGGAATCATGCTTCCTCCGAGTGGTAGGTAGCCCTATAATAAAATCCATATTTATCACCTCCCACTTCCAAGTCGAATATCAATGGCTCGCAATGCCCACCGCTTCGTGCTCAACCTTAACTCGCCGACACTTCGCATCGTGCCACGAACTCCGCAACGCCCTCTTAGGCCATCCCACCAATACACGCATCCGAGGTCATGGTACATCTTAGTCGACCGGATGAATAGAGTAACGAGCACCTGTGCCTCACCGACGAAGTCCTCGCCACATCGAACACACAACCGCCCGAATCTTAGCACCCCATCGCGCTACCTCAAATAGACTCTTCTCCTTACGGAGAGCCGCATCTCGATCGCATCAAAATCGGATCCTCATCACGCCGCCTCCTTACCTCCTCGATGATAGAAGACTCGCAACCTCTCGAACCCGAATTCCCCCACTATCAGAACCAACCAAACGAACCCCAAGGCTTGCTAACTGATGTAACTCTCGGACCATATCCTCTTCTGCTGAACATCGCATGCACTACCCATCGATCGCGACTAAGGGCATCCGCCACCACATCGCCTTCCCCGGTGGTATAGAATATCAACATCGTAATCCTTAAGTAGCTCCAACCACCGCCTCGCCGCAGTTCACCCTCTGGCCGAAGATATACCGAGACTCTGGTCCGTGTAAATGTCCACATGAACTCCATATAAATAATGTCTCCGATCTTTAAGGCATGAATCATTTGCACGCTCCAAGTCTGTGTGGGATAGTTCTTCTCATGTTTCCTAAGTCGCCGGATGCATAAGCTATAACCTTGCCGTCGCATCAAAGACGCACTCCAAGCCCGACACCGACGCGTCACAATAAACCACATATCCATCTAAGCCCTCCTAAGAGTAAGAATCGGGCGGTTGTCAACTTCTCCTTTAGCAATCAAAACTTTCTCACAAGTATCCGTCCACCTAACATAGCCGCTTCGAGTCGGTTTAGTCAAAGGTCTTGAAATAGAAGCAAACTTCTCCACAAACCTCCGATAATAACTGCAAGGCCCAAAGCTGCGCACTCAGCCAGTGTAGCTGGTCTAGGCCAAGTCTTGATCGCCGATCTTTCTTTGTATCAACCCGAATACCATCTACCCGATAACATGCCCTAAGAAAGCCACCGACGCCAGCCTAACTCGCACTTCGAACTTGGCATACAATCGCCGGCCTCGGAGGACTCTAATACCGCCCTCAATGATCAGATGCTCCCGCTCGTGCGCGAATACACCAAGATATCATCAATAAACACTATAACGAACATATCCAAGAATGGCTGAACACCCTATTCATCAAATCCATGAATACTGCTGGCGTTGTCAACCCGAAAGACATCACCAACTCATAGTGCCCATACGGGTCCCGAATGCGATCTTTGGGATATCTACCTCTCTAACTCGCACTGATGATAACTGCATCGTAGGTCTATCTTGAAAACACTTTGCACCTCGCAATCGGTCAAACAAATCGTCAATCCCGGGAGGGATATCTATTCTTGATAGTTACCTTGTTCACCGCGTAATCAATACACATACGCAGTCCCCATCCTTCTTCTTTACAAATAACACCGGTGCTCCCAAGGAGAAACACTGCCTAATAAAGCCTTTCTCCAAAGAAATCTTTCACCGGTCCTTCAATTCCTTCGGCGGTGCCATCCTGTATGGCGGAATAGATATCTACGAGTATCCGCGCCAAATCAATGCAAACTCAATCTCCTTTCGGAGGGATACGGAAGCTCATCGTGGGAATACGTCCGAAACTCTCTAACGGCCGAATCGATCAAGGTGCGGTACCTCACCTCGTGTCGAATACCGAACCATATGGTAGATATACCCTTTCCGCACTATCTTCCTAGCCTGAGGTAAGAAATAAACTTACCCGGCGACGCAAAGATTCCCTTCCACTCGATAACGGCCACGAACCGAACCGAACTAATCTCTCTCATACCCACGTTGGCATAGCAAGATGCTAGCCAATCCATACCCATAATCACATCAAAGTGCGTCATATCCAACTCTATCAAGTCGGCCAGAGTCCGACGCTATCTATAGTCACAGGCAAGCCTTATACACTCGCCGGCTACCATCGAATCACCATCGGCGTAGCCACCTCAAAAGGTCTTATGGACTCGGCTCTATCCCTATTCTACCGCAATATGAGGAGATATGTAGGACAAGGTAGAACCGGATCTATCAAAGCATATACATCACAAAGAAGAAACCAAGAATGTACTGCGGACGACATCCGGCGACGCCCCGGTCCCGCTGACCGACATAGCATAGATGCGGTTACGAGGACCGCTAGAATCGAACCCCTACCACGACCTTCGCCGCGCCCGCCGCCCATAAGTACCACGCCTCCGGGCGTCTAACCATCGAAGATGAAGATCCAAAGAATGCACCCCGTCGGCTGAACTGTAATGCTCCCGCCGCCAAGGACGGACAATCTTTCGGATGGCCCCGCGCCACAAGAGTAACATGATCTCGAACCCATACGGACTTCGCCGGATGAGACCTACCGCATCGAACGCACCGAGAGGTAGGTGGTCTCGATTGCGCTGGTCTCGCCTCGAAAACTCGACGCCCCGAGCCCGACTCGCCTCGACAACCTCGCTGATCGACCTCCCGCCGTAAAACCGCGGAAGGAGCACTCGAGCCGGGCCGGAAGGTGGACCTAGTTCGCCGCCGAGGCCGCCGCCAAAATCGCCTGAACCCGATGTCACGCCTCTGGCCGCCCAAATCTAGCCGATCCGCCTCTCTGCCTCGATCCTCGCGTATGCTCGCATCTCCGGCAATATCCATCTCGGCTGAAGTGCCACTCCTGCAAGCAAGAATCATGTGACGGTCTAGCCCCATCACGTATCTATGAACCCCGCTCGCCATATCGCCTACAATGGTGTGCATATCCGCCAAGCGAGTCAAACTCTGTGTCAGACCGATAGTCCTCCCGTCTGTCTCAAGGTCAAGAACCTATTCACGCTGGCTCTCTCACCTCGTGAGGCAAGAAGTGGTCTAGAACGCCTCGTGAACTCCTCCAATCACCGGGA
The DNA here is from genome assembly GCA_029844215.1 of Przewalskia tangutica. Classification (NCBI taxonomy): domain Eukaryota; kingdom Viridiplantae; phylum Streptophyta; class Magnoliopsida; order Solanales; family Solanaceae; genus Przewalskia; species Przewalskia tangutica. The sequence goes on along the minus strand of CM056727.1, from coordinate 32,003,999 downwards.
AGAGCATCATCACCTCGACAATACCTATGACTCAAACCGTTCAACGCAATATCGCAGAACGGTAGAAGCGCGATAATGCACTCAGCCTCGATGCCCTAAGAACTCGCATGGTCCAGAATCGCCGGACAAACTCGCGGATCCTCATCAAATCTCGAACCATAGAACTTCGGGTGGGTGACAACTCAGAAATCCGAATCAGAATCGTCGGCCAGGGTTGCCGCTGCTCGCTGGCCGCTCGCCACTATCGCTGTCAAGAATCGACTGTTTCGTAATCTCTATACTCGGCTCGATCGCGAGCCGAGGCTCCTGCATCATGATCTCGATGGCCGCGTCCGCCGCTCGAACTCGGTGAGGCCGGGCGACGACGTGGAACTCGCCGCCTAAACATCATCTCTCGTAAGGATTGGGCTGTGCCTCATGATTCTCCGCGTCCCACTAGCAAAGACTCTCACCGCTTTGCCCTTCTCGGGCCGCGGTTGCCTTGCGCGAGGCATAATCGATACATAAAGGAAAACATCGGGGAGATTCAACCTATAACTCACTCTATTGCACGATCTAGAGTGAAAGAATGGAAACCAATCCTAAATATCCTGCAGCCTCCCGATTATAGATGTGGTGCACGACACACCGATAATCAAGACTTACTAGACACGTGCGTGGACACTTTCCGAGGACTAATCGCTCGATACCACTTTTGTCACGACCGACCGGCCGCGACTAGTACCCTACCGGGTACCGCCGTATATGTCGAGAATAGCAATGAACATAACACAACACATAACTTCATAAAAGGGTAAATCATAATCGCCACCGATAAAGTCGTTTTCCATAAACATACTTAAACAAAGTATTTATAATACAACCGTTCTTATAGCCCAAAATATATAGGTGGCCATGCACTTCTAAAGATAACAATCGTATGGACAGGCCCCGCCATACCTCGGATGTACAAAAATACCTATAGATCGTGGAATATCCACACCAATAAATAAGCTTCCGAGGAATGGAGCTTCGACAGGAATAGTGATCCTAAGAACGAGGATCCTCAATCGCTTACCACCGCGGATTTAACGCAGCTTCGGGAGTGGGGTCAAGACACAATATGTACCAAGTATGTACAGCTGGGAAAATACGGTAATATGATATCATAAGTCTAAAAGCAAGCTGAAGTCATGGAAGACAATAAAATACCTTTATCAGGCCTTACTAACAATGAGAGTGACAAGTATATATACATATATATAATATCGCATAAAATAGAGGCTCATGATCAAAACAGGTACTCGCCTGTAGTATCAAAAAGAAACCATCCTACTCACGGGACTATTTCACCCGCACGGGTCCCGCGACCCGCATGAGGTACTCTCGTGATCTACTGCACTGGCCAAGACGGGACTATTTCACCCGCATAAGCCCATAAGGACTCGCATGAGGTATTCTCGCATCACGGGTAGCAAATCCACTAACAGGTGGTATAACGATCTTGGGACTTTCCTCGATATACTCTTACCCCAAACAGATGGTATAACGATCTTGGGTCAGACTCGATATACTCTACACCGAGCAGATGGTATAACGATCTGGGGCTTGCCTCGATATACTCTTATCTTGGTGCGGTGGTATAACGATTCGATCCGCTCGATATACTCTTACATCAAGCGGATGGTATGACGATCTTGGGCCGCCCTCGCATACTCTTACACTGAAGGAGGTGGTATGACGATCTTGGGGCTTGCCCCTCAGACATACTCTTACCCTATCTCAAACTGTCATCATATCATAATAATAATAAGTTAAGAAAACTTATAACTTCTTTTTAGTCTTGTTCACATACTCTCTCATTTTAGTTTACTTAAGGCACTTAACCATATCTTTAATAAAAGAACACCGGGAATTTAACCCAAGTACTACATACTTCAACTCTTTCAAAAGTTACTCTTCTTTATACATAAAAGCTTTTGGGCAATTGATGCCTTTAAATCAATTTGCCTCTTCATATAATTATCTTACTTAGAGTAAATCCCTTCTCATTAACCTTTTATGAAGCTAATAAACCAACTTCCCATAAAGTTGTTATATTAACTCTATACTTTAGTAAAATCATACTTTTCCCTTAACCAAGGGACTTATACATTCTTAACACGAAACAAGTCATTTTATACTCAAAACAAGTAAGAATACTAAATCATGTACGTCTACCATACTACATAGTTTTATCTATTCATGCTCAAGAGATAGGAAAACTTCACATACCTCTTTGGTCAATCCACTTGCCAAGTCCAAACTACACAAGTAATATTTCAACCTATAATAGTCATGATACGTTTATTAACCTCTAATCTTAATGTAGAACAATCCAAGTTCAAAGTCACTAAATTCTAAGAAAATTCGGCAAAGATTTCCTTTGTTTCTACTCACTTTGCCACCTTTCTCAAGGCCGAAATTATCATCAAAACACCACATTTTAGGCTCAATCAATCCAACACTTCAAAGGGATTTCACACCCAAAATTTACGCCTCATAAGTTTACAACAAATCACTTAACAATTCTAAGGTGGTTCTTAGGCTACAACATGCTCATAATTTCTTCTTAACCCATTCTTCATATCCAAACCACATTTACTTGCATGCAAAGACTCTAAGTGCATTATTTTACTACCACGAGATCTTGCTTTCTAAGCATGCCACTAGAACTAAGTTTAAAGGAAGAAATGTTACCTTAAAGTTTTAGCCAAACTTATTCCAAATATTGCTAGCTTCCTTGCCAAGAACACCACCACAACAATGCCAACAAGCTAGCCACAGCTTCCTTTTCGCTCTTATCTTTCGATTTTTCTAAGGTTTTTTAGAGAGAGAGAGAGAAGATGAAAGATAGAAATGACCAAGTCTTGGTCAATATATTGCATGCAACAGAAAATCAGATGGGGGACACTTGTCACCCTCCCATGGTCTCTTTTAAAACAAAAATCAGATTTTCTAAGTTTTTCCGCCGCCCGCCGCCACGTGGCCACGGCCAATGAAACCTCCGCAGTTTCAACTTTCGCGCCGCGCCTGCTCAGCCTGGCGCTGCAACTTCGCGACCTCTCGATTTTTAGGCGCCGCGTTCGCATACTGGCGCCGCCGCCGCTTTGCTCGAACGCATTTACGCCGATCGCTACGAACTTGTAACTCTCATAACTTTCTACTGATGCCCTATCGATTTAGCGGTTGGTTGCGTTGGAATCAAGACTCAACGAACTACGCCCTAGGCCTTTAAAGCACTTAGGAACTCTCAATGTACCGGTCATAACCCGCCTCAAAGTTGACTAAAACCGTCCGAACGACGTCACAACCTCGCCCTTCGGAAATTTTAAGTCTCACATACTTTCGTACGTTTCCATACGTAGGGTCAGAACTACGGGGTATAACACTTTAGCACCACTTCTACACGTTTCAACAACACACACGTAACCTCTACAGCTTGTAACCATCTTACTTTCTTATTTCTCTTCCAAAAAGTTCATTCCAAGCTTAGGGTTTCAAAGAAGTTTCTTGGTCAAATCTGTGACCACTTGTTATGGAGGGTTAACCTTGCTTAGAACTTGGTTAAGGGACTTAATCTTGGAAAATAACTTAACTTGTTCTTCACTTTGGCTTAGGATTTTCGAGACTTGGAGGAGAAGGTAGGGAGAAAAGGGTATGAAGGATGAAGGTGATGTGATCCAAGTCTTGATACACTTGTGTCTAATATGGCTTGTGGGCCAAGTGGAGGGGGACCCATGAACCCCACTTGTCCACTTGTCTTCCCCTCACAAAATATCTTCCACACTTAGCCAATTCGTGAAAATCCCGCATAGGCACCGCGGTACTGCCCAATGGCACCGCGGTGCCGAAAGTACTGCTGCTACTCAGGAGTTATGGCACCGCGGTACTGCCCCATGGCACCGCGGTGCTGCAGTCTTTCGCCCTGATCTGCATTCGGGAGCTCCTTTTCTCTCCACACTCTATTGGAAAGATTTCAATACTAGTACTACTTCTCGTCGTCACAAAATTTGAATCCAAAATTTTCCATATCGAAAATGTAAATACACTATCCTTCCAACATTCAAATCTTATATCCTTAGTCGTTCATACTTATACTCTCTGGAATCACGGGGTGTAACAGAGTCCCTCAGTAAAGGGCCGTCAATGTATATAGATATGATGATTCCACCGAGTCCCTCAGTAAAGGGCCGACAATGTATATAGATATGATGATTCCACCGAGTCCCTCAGTAAAAGGCCGGCAATGTATATAGATATGATGATTCCACCGAGTCCATCACTAGAGGGCCGGCAATGTATATAGACAAAAGGATTCTAGGGACAGGCATCCCTGATTTTGATATGACTCTCATATTTTCATATATGGAAAAGTTGGATTTGGTATTTGAATTTCATACTTGTCTCCTGTACGTTTTGGCCAGTTATGATTATCTACTTGTACTTTATGTTTCATATACTCGGTACATTCTTTCGTACTGACCCTTTTTTTCTCGGGGGGCTGCGTTCATGCCTGCAGGTACAGGTGTTCAGTTTGGTGATCCTCCGATCTAGGTTCCTGCTCAGCTTTTTGGAAAGCTCCTTGATTCAGAGCTTTTGTCATTTTGGTACAAAACCCTATTATTTTTACTTATGTATATTTAGGGGCACGACGACACCTTGTCTCGTCATATGTTATTATCCTTCTCATAGAGGTCTGTAGACAGTTGTGGGTTGTACTTATATAGAGTTATAAGTCTATTTTGGTCAACCATGTTATTTTACTCTGTGTTGGGGTGTTTCCGTGTATATGTGATACTATTTGGTGGCAGCCTTGTCGGCTTTCCTGTTATATTATGTTGGCATACCGTGACTCCCGTGAGGCGTGCACATTCTGTAAAAGCGATCTTACCGCCTATTCTGGCATATGTTATTGTTGCAGCGTTATGCTGCCGGATTTCATATTTTCCTTAAGTGTTAGTTGGATTATGTGTGTCAGGTCAGTATAATGGCGTCATTAGGGCGTTTAGTCGCGGCCCGTCGGGTCGGGTCGTGACAACGCCCAGACCACGTTAACTGGAGCGTGGATAATATAATTTGGGGGTCCAACATCAGTGAAAAAAGAATTGGAATGGGTCTGGCTTTGATACCATGTAAGATGATATTAATCTCTCTTGGGGGTCTTTCATTAATATCACACAAATCAGCATGAGGGCATTGATTGTGGTGAGACCTTCAGCCCGGTTGTCAAACCGGCTACCATCCGCACAGTTTTGAGCATTGCCATGGGCAAACACTGGCCGACCCATCAGCTTTATGTGAAGAATGCATTCTTACATGGGGATCTGAGAGAGACAATCTACATGCATCAGCCGTCAGAGTTCACCCATCCAGCAGTTCCTCACTATGTGTGTCATCTCCGTAAGTCACTATATGGCCTGAAACATGCCCCCCGTGCGTGGTATGATCGTTTTGTCAGGTATATCTTGCAGATTGGGTTTGTATGCAACAAGAGTCATACATCACTATTTATTTTTCATCGAGGTAGTAGCACTGCTTACTTATTACTTTACGTGGATGATATTGTTCTTACTGCCTCCTCCGACGGATTGAAAAATGAGATTATTGTCTTGCTTAAGTCCGAATTTGCAATGATTGATTTGGGGAAGCTAAGTTACTTTTTGGGGATATCGCGACTGTGTCAGCCAATCATATGTTCTTGTGTCAGCGTAAGTATGCAGAAGAGATTGTGTACAGGGCTAAGATGGCGAACTGCAAAGAGGTGCCTACTCCAGTTGATTCTAAATCTAAGCTCAGTGACATGGATGGTGCTCCAGGCTCTGATACCATGTAAGATGATATTAATCTCCCTTAGGGAGTTTTTTCATTAATATCAAAGTATATATAGAGTACAATATTCATCCCTTATACAATAGGAATCCTAAACCTATACAAAAGAGAAATCATAGTCTTATCATAATTATATTTACACAATATATAAAAATATTCTAATTATGAATAGAGATATAATTATTTCTATAATATACATGTTTACCTATCTATCTGGTCTGGTAAAGAAAAGCACATCATAGGCTTTTTTGTTGATCTTTCATTGTTATGAAATACATTTTCTTTTGTCAGTTATGAAAGGATTCCAAAGAAATTTATAATATTATAGACCACTCGATTCATTATATTAAGACTTTGAGTTAAATTAATGTTCAAATTCTTTCACAATTCACGAGGAAATTCTTAATTTGCATTTGCAGGTGAAACCAAAAGAAAAAAAACGGATGAAACCTCAGATTTTACTTATTAACAAGTACGATAAGTTGATGTGTTAAGATCAAAGATAATATGCGAGTTTTTGTGTGTGTATATATAATATAGTACCACCAATTGATAATATAGTACCACCAATTGATGCAAATAATTCTAATGCCGGGCGACCAGAGTCTCCTTACGAAGTTTAACCGATTAGGACCGGCACGGTCCGATTCACGACTAAGGGCCAACGGTCCGGTTCATTACCGGATTCTAGGTCGGCCTGCATGGTCCGGATTCGAACGGTCCTACCGTCGGTTTATATATATATATATATTTTTTTAATTTCTAGTATTTATTTTCTATAATATAAACTAAATTCAATTTAAATATGTAATATAATAATATAATATTATACTTTATACTTTATAGTTTATAACTTTATACTTTATTTTTATTTTATAGTTTTTACTTTATAGATCGTTAATCATTATAGTTATACACTTATAGTCTTATACAGTTATATTTTATAGTTGATAACTTTATATTGTAATTATACTTTTATTAATTTATTAGATTAGTATATATAAGTTAACAAATAAGTAATAACAGATTAACAACTAAATAGATAGTAAAATTAAAATTAATGATAAGATGTAAATTTTTGAACTTTCATAATGTTAATAAGAGTACATAATGAAGTAGTAATAATTTTATTTACATATTATGCATCCTTCTTGCAAGTTCTTCGTAATCTATAGGTTGATTGAATTGGTTATGCTCCATAGCCTCTAAATCTGGAGTATTAATTTCAGTCTCGCCTCCGCTCCCGCCTTCCAAAATATTGCATATTTCTTCATCTTCCGGAGAATTAACGTCTCCACATCCTTGATTTCTTCTCTCTGATCTGATCCAATCCCTTAAGCAGACTAACACTTCTAATGTTCTTCCACCCAACGAGTGACGCAGGTCTCCTATTTGATCTCGTGCTTGGCTAAATGCACTTTCGAAGCCACCGCTGAGATCGACACATTAAGAACATCTCGGTCATCGCAAGTACCGGAATTGCCTTTTGTTATCCCGCCACCATTGTAAAGGGTCAAAACTTTTCTTGGCTCATTGCTTTTGCAAATAAAATTGCATCTCATCGCAAGATCGACTTCAGCTTGCTTGTGTTGTAAAAGTGCTCCATATGTCTAAAGATTCTTCTTTATCGTCATCAGCATTGAATCCTGCAGGTGTAGACACAGAAGCAGAACTAGAAGAAATATTAGTAGCAAAGTTGTTGTTATCATGTAATGTAGCATAATATTCATATAATGTAGTTAAATTAGTATCAAGTTTACTTATGCAATCAAATGAAGATGGAGTTTCTGTTTCACCTATTTCCATATAAGTATATAAACTAAATATTAAATTATGACAATCTACTTTTTAATAGAAGGATTTAAGATCGCATCAATACAATAAACATCGGGAATAGGAAAAATATTTTTAAACTTTTCAAACATAAGTAATCGCATCTTTATATTTCAAATTTGATTTTAAACCATAAAGTAAATATGAAATTTCAGATATATGAGCTAAAGCATTACAAACTGTTGGGTAATAAGATCATGAAAATTCAACAGTTGCAGTGTAAAATTTACGTAAATTTTTTAAAAGTTCACCAATTGATTTCCAATGTTCGTCGGTTAACATATACATCACGTTCTTACAATGCGCATTTGCAACATGTGTTATGGGGTCTTTATACTTATAACATTCTTTTAAAAATAAATAAGTATAATTCCACCGTGTAATAATATATTCTGACATGAATTTAGGTCTCAAATTAAATTGTTTACATTTTTCTTTAAATTCTATAATTCTATTTTTCTATTATTACCTGAATAACTCCAACATTTCTTTTGACAAGTTTTATTTGGTGAAAATAAATCAAGACCACTTTTAACAATTAAATTATAAATATGACAAGCACAACGAACATGAAATATATCAGAAGTGGTTGTACTTCCGCTTAAAAGATCTACAAGAATAGATTATTAGATGCATTATCGAATGATACACAAAATATTTTATTATAAAGATTATATTTTTGGGCATAAAAACAAATAGTTTCGCTTATATATTTTTCAGTATGACTTTGATCCTCGTCATACGCAAAAGCAATAATACATTTTTCCATTCTAAAATTTTCATCAATCCAATGACAAGTAATTGTTAAATAATCATTACCGTTTAATGTATGTCCAATGTCTGAAGTAAAACTAACATGACATGGAAGGTTAGCAAACAAATATTGCAAGAAAATAACATAATCATTATGAAGTCTAAAAATATCGGCTCTAGTAGTACTACGAGGAACACCTTTAAAAAAAGAATTATATACTCTTTGAATATATGTAATTAAATATGAAGAAGAAGCAAAAGAAAAAGGTAAACAACCTTCGACAATCATTTTTGCTAATTCAATGCGGTCCTTTTTTGGATCGTACTTAACCACCCCCAGTTAACGGATTAAGTTGTTGTTGACCGGGTTCTAAATCAGAGACAGCATTCCATTGTGTTGTATGATCGTGTTTTATATGTCTACCTATAGTGTCCGTCCCGCCGTCACCACCCCCTGTCTTATGTTTATAAGTTCTCCCACAAATATTACATTTAACTCTATCAGTACCCACAACTTTATCATAAAAGAGACACATTTTACTCCTTTTTTTCTTGCTACTGGTTCTGGTAAAGGAGGTCTACGACTACGACTACCACTAGCAGTACCAACATTGACAGAAGGAACACTAGTAGGTGTAGGAGGTTCTTGTTCTTGTTCTTCAAGTTCATCAAGTTCGGTTCGGTTTTTTCGGTTCTTCGGATTCTTTGCCCACCCCATTTATCAATAGCATAAGTGATCATTTGGTGCCAGTTCGGTTCGGTTTTTTCTGTTCTCGGATTCTTTGCCCACCCCATTTATTTTAGGCTACTATTATCTCTTAAATCATAGACATTGAAGTCAATCTATGAAGCTTTTATGAAAGTCGGACTTGATTAACATATCACGGAAGCATTAATTAGGGAGAGAAGAAAGTAATTGTAAATTGGTGAAACTTTAAACGGTCATAACTATGTGTTCGGACGTCCGTTCGACCCATTTTTTTTATTTCGCGTATTTGACGTTTGCCCCAAATCGATTTCTAATTTTTCCTTTTCTTTAGTAGATATCTCACGATATACAATACATTTCAAGTCCAAATGTCGTGGTAATGTAGATGTGAATGTCAATTTCAGTTTTGGAAATTCAATTTAAAAAAATTAAAAAAATCGACCTGACCCGACCCACTGAAAAAAATCGAGAAAATCGATGTATCTGATACGTTCGGCGATATAAACCGAACGTATCAATTTTTTTTAAAAAAAATAGTTTGATTCGGTTTTTAAAAAAAAATCGATTATTTTCGATTCGAAGTTTTTCGATACAAAATCGATATGAATCGATATTTGCCCACCCCTATCACATAAATCTGGACAAGAGAGAATCCATTTCTATCACCGGGTCAACCAGTTACCCACGCAACCTTTTCTGTGGACCCCGTTTCATAACATTGAGTCCACGTGTACTAGTGCTGACGTGACCCACAGTCTCATTTATTTCACGGCGAGGACTAAAAAGACAAAAGAATTGCACAAGAACCATGCCAAGATATTCAATGTTAATTTCATGTTTTTTTTGGAGCTTTTTTTTTCATATTTAATTTCATGCTTATTTCTTTTTCTTTTTTTAAGGGGAAAAGTGGTCCAATCTAATGTAACCTTTAGTACATTGCCACGTACAACTCTCAATGGTCAAAGCTTCCATTTAAGGCTAAGCTACACCTTTTTTAATACACAACCCATGCAATTATAATTACTTACTTTATTTGTACGTGAAAAGACAACTATAGAGAATACGTGTCACATTTTTTAATCTCCGGGCACCATAGTCGGCGGCGTGTTGGGATATATGAAACCATATTGGCGTCTAAGATTTAAAAAGATTAATTAGATTTTGTATTTCCATTATTAGAAGATTATGGACCATTGGGGTATGAATAGAGTCACCTTTTTCATTGAGATGACATAATTTATTTGAAAAAGACTATTAATTTATTAGTTTTATAAAAATAAAGAGTAAATGAGGAAAATCTTTGATATGATTGTGACTTTGGTTATGAGCTGTCTATCCATGCGAGTTATTAAACTATTTAAAACTAAATCATAACTTAATTTCTTATTCCCTTTTTATTAGAAGACTACACTACGTAGTGTATAAGATCATACAATCTTTATTTTATATATGTTGAAGATATATATTAATAGACGGATGAATTGATGGTGATGGAAAGTCTTTGATACAAGAACTGAGACAAGCATCAATCATCATCTATATATGTCTATACATATATTTTTTTTTGTTTCTTGTGATTTTTCATCACTCGGGACGTCATTTAAAAACAAAAACACATACTTTAAGAGACAACCAAATTATTAATTATGTAATGTGCACTATTGTATAGGGAACTACTAATTTGGAGAAAACAAAGAATGAATATTTCTCGTGAAGAAAATAGAAAGAGCTTAATCTAAAGAGTTTTTCTTTTCTTTTTTCAATAAGCAATAACATGTCCAAAAGCTCAGAGGTAAAAAAACACCTCTTCCGAACTATTTCTCTGGTAAGTGTAAAATTACATATATTCATTAGTTGAATCCCAAATATTTGGAATATCAAAGTTCAACATGTTGCTGCAGTAGCTATCTCTTTCATCTTCAGTAGTTGTGCTGCTGCTATTGTTAAAATAAGTTGAATTTGAATTCAATGGCGTAGGACTTGATGAAGGTGTCGATAAATTCGAAAAAACAGCTGATTGGAAGCTGAAGTTGTTGATGTCGTTGGATTGAAATGTCGAACCATCAGACGGTAGAGGATCACAGAACCCATAATTTTGTAAAGGAAAATAATCATCCGTTAAATTTGAATTAGGCACTCCATTGCTTAATTGCCACTCATTAACTTGGCAATTTTGTGAGTTACTAAAGCTTTCAAGATTTGATGAGAAGTCCTCCATATTTGTTGGTGGCTGCATGAGTTGAGCTTCATGACTAGACAATGGAACACATGGGCTTGTACTTAAAGTGGTGCAAGTTGGAATATCTTGAATAGGATTTTGGATAATTTGGTTATTTTGGACCATTTGTGGTAATTGGTTTTGGAAAATTTGATTTTCTTCAAGGTTATTTGGCATCAAGAAGTTTGAGTTTTGGCGTTGGGATGATAAAAGAGAAGTAGCTAATCTCAAGACTTCAGGATTTACCAAAGGTTGCACATGGCCTAACAATCTTGAAAGATTCATATGATGAGATGAATTATTGTAGAGTGAAGTGTTTAAAATGGAAGAAAGATCAAGAAGATCGAGGCGTGGACTGTGAGTCACTGGATCAATTCCCATTCTCAAAAGCCTTTTTCTGATGTGTGTATTCCAATAATTTTTTATTTCGTTATCAGTTCTACCAGGCAAACGTGCAGCAATAGCAGACCACCTAAGGTACAAAAAGAACACAATGACAAGTTAGAATCAAACTCTATAGGAACATGACAAAAAACTTGGATATGTAAAATCTATAAATTCAAAAAAGTCCAAAGCTATATGTAGAAAATGAGTACTATATTATGACAAAAAAAGTATATACATCTTTTTCAAAGTTTTGATTGATTAAATAAAGAAACTTACTTGTTGCCTAAAATACTATGGAGTTGAATGATTGTCTCCTCTTCTTCAAAAGAGAACCTCCCCCTTTTAATATCTGGCCTTAGATAGTTGGTCCAACGAAGCCTGCAACTCTTTCCACACCTTTGAAGCCCTACACAATATCAAAAGAATTGTTAAATACAATTATTAGTAGCTTGATGCATGAAAACGTTTAAGAAAGATTAATTTGAGTAGAAAAGAATAAGAGAAGAAAAATACCAGCATTCTTTGGAAGAGTCCTCCAATTACCATTGCCATGTTTTTGGATGTAATCAATGAGCTTTTGATCTTCTTCAGTGGTCCATGGACCCTTCTTAAGTCCATTTTTGTCACAACAAGGAGCTCTGCCCATGGTGAGTAGTATAGTAGTTTCACTTGGGATATTTTTAATGAAGTTTTTGTTTGCAAAAGAAAAAAGAGAGATGAATGAAGAGAAAAGACCAAAGAGTAGTAGTAAGTTATAAATGTTGTGGAGAAGAAGAAATTGAAGACACAATTAGCTGCAGGTCCCTATTGATGAAAGTGTATGAGAGGGTATATATAGGGACAGGTAATTAGAAAGCAAGAAAACAAAGGGGGAAGTCAAAGGGATTCGGTGGCCGTCCTCTGTTTATCACTATGGCAACGTGTCCCTTCTCTTTTCAGATAAAGTGTGAATTCAACCATCTCTCTATAGTCTACCCCCACCCCCTTCCCCACCCCTAAACACCCAAAATAGTAGGGGTAGCATAAAATAAATTACATTGTACACCTTTTTTTGTGTAAAATAAATTACTCCTCCTATAACTTGTCAAGCCGTAAAATTATTATTTCACGTCATGTCTTATTTGATGAGTCTTAATTTCCCTTTGCCTCCCTAAACTCACCACCTCGGCACTTCTACGACTTCCAAGATGATGGTTTGAACTCTCTTCTAATTCATAATTTACATAGTCTGATGTCCCAGACCCCGACACCCGCCCCCACCTTGGACGGTCTGGGATACACTGCCCACCCGGTTTTGCCAATGGTGGTCCAAAACAGCTCGCCTCAAAGTGATTCCACAATCACCACTCGGCAAATCGAGCATCGGCCAAACGGTCCCACCACCCCTGTCCTTTCTCCTATTCTCGACAGTCCCGCAGCACAACCCCCCTCCCATCCCGCATCCCGAGATACGCTCTCGGACCATGAAAACTCATGTCATGCACATAATTCATAAACCTAAATGGTTGTTTAACCTATCCGCTTATGTTGTCCCTTCCTCTCCTCTGTTCTTCGAAATTCGAAGGGTGTCTTGTCCGATCCTAATTAGAAATCCGCAATGATTGACAAATATAATGCTCTTATTGATAATAAGACATGAGACATAGTACCCCTTCCACTTGATGCTAAAATTATTCATTTTATGTGGAATTTTATACTAAAAAAAATCTGATGGTTCTCTTGAGAGGTACAAGGCTCGTCTTATAGGTGATGGCAGGTCTCAACTAGTGGGAGTGGACTGTGATGAAACGTTTATCCTGGTCGTAAAGCCTGCAACCATCCTAACCGTCCTCAATATTGCCCTATCTAAGTCTTAGCTCATTCATCAACTTGATGTCAAGAATGCTTTCTTACATGGGGATCTTCATGAAATGATATATATGCATTAGACTATGGGTTTCAGAGATCCTATTTATCCGGATTATATGTGTCTGTTGCGGAAATCGCTCTATGGACTGAAACTGGCTCCTCGAGCATGGTACCAACAGTTCACCAATTATGTCTCCTCTATCGTTTTTTCATACAGCAGGTTCGATCATTCCCTGTTCATCTACAATAAGGGTACGCATGGCTTACCTATTATGATATGTTAATGACATCATCCTCGCCACATCATCTGATGCTTTCCGTTGGTCCATTATATATTTCATTTCCTCTGAATTTGCTATGAAGGATCTGGGGGCCCTGAGTTATTTCTTAGGCATCTCTAACACTTGACATTCTGGCGGTCTATTTCTGTGTCAGAAGAAGTATGCCAAAGAGATCATTGACCGTGCAGGCATGCCATCTTGCAAAACCATATCATACGCTAGTGGACACCAATGCCAAGCTCAGCGCTGATTCTAGCCCTCCATATTCAGATCCGACTCACTATCGTAGTCTGGTTAGGGCCCTGCAGTACCTCATATTTATGAGACATGACATATCCTATGTCGCGCAATAAATCTGCTTACACATGCACAATCTGACGAAAGCACACATGTATGCACTAACGTATTTTACGATACGTCCAAGGTACACTTCACTTCAGATTACATATATACAGGTCTTCGCTCACTAGTCTCACTACTTATTCTGATGCTGACTAGGTGGATGTCCTGACACCCGACGTTCCACGTCTGTTTACTGCATTTTTTTCGGAGATAACCTATTGTCTTGGTCTTCTAAAAGGAAACCTACACTATCCTGATCGAGTGCCGAAAGCAAATGCAGTGTCGCCAACATCGCCTCTCGAGTTCATAGATCTCAGAACCTTCTACTTGAGCTTCACTGCCCGATTTAAAAGGTAACATTGATCTACTTCAATAATATTACTGCAATATATCTTTTCGGCAATCCCATCCAACATCAGCGCACTAAACACATTGAGATGGACATTCATTTCGTTCGCGAAAAAGTGATTCGTGGTCAAGTTCGTGTCATTCATATTCCTTCTAGATATCAGATTGCCGACATCTTAACTAAAGGACTTCCGCGCATACTATTTGATGATTTTTGAGCAAGTCTCAGTGTTTGTGAACCTCTCGCTTCGACTGCGGGGGTGTAATAGAATATTTTTCGAATATTCTTTCATTAATTGTATATATCTTATTTTAGGTAAAATTATATTTCTATTGTAATTAAGTTTTCTATTTTAAGTAGAATTGCATTTCCTGTTGTAATTAAGTTGATTGGTTACCTAATTTAGATATTCTTATACTACTATATATATTATACATTGTTGATGAATAAAATCAAACTAACACATTTTTTGAGTTGCCATAAGAGCAAAAGGACCGACAAATATGTTTCAACTCACCCTTTCGTTAAGCTCTTGATTTTGAAGATTACTCTTTTCATTTTTTTTTAATTTCTTAATTTCCTCATGAAATGCATACATCATTTTCCGGCGGGATGTCTTGCTTGTGTACAGGATTCATGTTAGCTGACCATCATACTTGAAGAAACCACATAGAATAAGTAACCTCCCGTCGAACCAGTGGCAGAATTATAGCTAGGGGAAGAAAAGTTTGAAAATTTTATCCGCCGTCGCATTCAATTCTCAATTCCTAAGCTTTTAAGGCTCGTTTGGTACAACTTATTAAAAAGAGCTTTTACAAGTAGAACTTTTAGGAGTTGAGTTTTTCAAGTTGAATTTTTTATCAAAAAATTGTTAGGTGTTTGGTTGTCAATAAAAAAATTATTTTGGCTTAAAAATAGGCAAAAACAACCTCTACTTCCAAAAGCCCAAAGTTTGAGCTTTTGGAAATAGAGATCAGAAGTGCTTTTGGAAGCCAAAAACACTTTTTTCGATTTTGAACCAAACACTCCAATTTTTGGCCAAAAGTGTTTTTGGCCTTCCAAAAACACTTTTGACAAATCCAAAAGCCCAACCAAACTGACACTTAATTTGTGTTACTACACACACTTTAGTAGTACTGTATGTTGGAAATATTTATTAAACGTGAAATAAAGTAAATCTTATTTAATTACGAATCGAACAATTGGGGCCCCACACGTAGGAAACGTTGTTTTCACACACGTGCACAAATATTGTCAAGAATCGTAATCTCCTTAAATGGAAGAGATATTGGTACGTATACGAATTGTTTGAGACGTAAGGTAATAGACGGTTATTGGTCAAATGACGTTGGTTTCACGTTGGTAAATGAAGGAAGAAGTGTACAAAGTGTGAATATCGATACGAGTCAGAAAAAGGACCGCGATGCCGGAAAACCATCTCGGCGCCGCGACGCCACCACCACAGAGCCGCGGCGCCAACCTGCAGGGCCGCGGCACCGGCGACGCCCGAAACTCTCTGAAGTTCCGACGCCACGGCGCCAACCTGCAGGGTCGCAGCGCTGCGACAGTTTCAGAACGATGGAAGCGAATTTAAGGTGATCTTTGGGCTGATTTTGGAGTATTAACTCTCTATTATGTTGCTCATGAATTCAGCCATTATTTGGCTGAATTGTAACTCCATATTCAAGGCCATTACATGGTCATTCAAGGTCATTATTAAGCTAATGGAAGGTCATCTTCTCCAACACTATAAAATGATTTCTTGGGCTCATTTGGAAAATACACCTTACACACTTGACATTCTATACTTGATAATTTCCTGAAAATTGTTTTTCCTCTCTTGCAATCAAACACTCAAGATCTTTCTTCATAAGCGAACTCTTGAGTTTTTCTTTTATTCATTAGTTTGATTGTTGTTTTATCTTGAGAGATAAGTTGTCATACTATCGTTTAAGGAATATACGAGGCAATATTATCTTAAGAAAAAACTGAAACTTCAATCGACTCAGCAAGACTATTTCATTGTTTAATTTTCAGTTTTATTATTTACTTGTTGTTGTTATTGCTTTCTCATTTACTTGTAATTTTATATTTATAAACAACACTGTAATACTTACTATACTTACTGTCATGACTTCATAGCGTGGCACAACATTTTCTGCATGGCTTCATTTTAAAGCCGTCTCTATCAAGCCATGTTTGTGCTCCATTATTGAACGTTGGCTTGCGTCTCTGTATATCCTTTTTGGTTAAGAATTTTACAGTAGTATGGGTAGTCTTGGGAGGGGGGGTATGGAAGGGGGGAGCATAACTTGGATTGAACATAAAATTAAAATTTTTGATTTAAATATATCATAATATATATATATATATATATATATATATATATATATATATATATATATATATATAAGACTTCTGAAATTTATATACTTAATTATATGTCATAATATTTGTATTACTATACAAGCCAATCTAAAACATCTCGGTAAATATTTACATGTATTGGGTGTTTATATCAAATCAATTCAATTACCATGATTAAATAATTTAATGAAGTAATAATATATATTAATTACCTATGATCAAGTAATAAAAATGAGTATACAAACACATATATGCATCTTTTGATTTGATATAAACATTTAGTATCCGTAAATTTTTACCTTTGAAAGTACTAGATTTTTTGTTAAAAAAAGGAAGTAGCGAGGGCTGCTTTAATTAACTTTAAGTTAACACTATAAAATGTAGAGAATGCTTTCTTAGAAAGAATTTAAGATCTCGGTTGCAAATATGAACATTTACAGAATCTAATTTTCTAGTCCCTAGATATTACTCCCTCTATCCAATTAATGTGGTACATATTTTATTTATTAGTTTGACCCAAAGGGAATAGTTATCTTTGATAGGTAAAAATAATATAATTTTGAAATTATCATTTTTATTCATAGTCATACGTCTTATTTCACCTCATAAATTTCAAAATTCTTTTTTCTTCTTAAACTCTATATCCAGTATCAAACAGTACCACAATATTGATCAATCAACACGGGGCTAGCATTTGACTTTATCTCAAATTTCATTGAAATAATGGCTTGATTAGTAAGAAGTGAATCAATCATGGATGTTTTCAAGACTCACCATCATAAGAACTGCTACTGAACTAGCATTAAAAACAAGACAATGTACGTAGCATAATTATTATATATGGTCAAACATGGAAACAAAGCTAAGTAAAGAAAATGGCATGCTATGGATTGGAAAAGATATGGAGTAAATGATGTGCGGCAAGAACATGTAACCAAGCCTTACCAATTAGTCTTTAATTGGAACCTTATTTTATGTCATATATAGCTGTAAACCTCTATAATTTAATTTCTTCCCTTAAGTGCCTTTTTTTCCACACAAAAAATAGACTAAGAACTTGTTTTGTCGTCATGGCTCATCATAAATTCGATAAGATGGATAACTTATTCGTAGTTTTCCTCAAGCCTTTTATTTTCATAGACTTTTACAAAGATTGGAAGTATCTGTATTATCATAATCTGTTAATGTTCATCGATAAACTAATCTCAGTATTACTTAAAGATTATAAGAAGCCAAATTCTATTTTCCTTCACATGGCAGTTAAGTCGATATATTTGAAATGAAGCAAATGCTATTGGATTTCAAGTTTGTTGACTTTGTATACTTGAAAAGAGACTAAGAATCCATGTCGCATGAGTTGTGAGTACACTACCAAATACCAATAATTAGCTATCACTGTAAACTATTGACTATGTGTAGTTAGATTAATTCTTAGGTAGACCACATTTTGAGCTTTAAACAAAACAATGGAAAAAAGTACTAACATTTTCTCACTGTACATTTTATTTTATTTTTGCTAATAAGGATAGTTATATTTTCTTAATTAGAAGTTTCGGGTTCGAGTAATGAAAAAAATTACGGTTGAGAATATATACTACCCTTTCATGGGCCTTACGCGGCACAAAAGGTTAATCAAAATTCCAAAGCGGTTACAGGACATCGAATAAAAAAAAAAGTAATTAATGGGCAAAAAGGCCTTTCAAGAAGCACTTTGGAGTTGGTGTTTCTCCTTCTATTTCATGTAGAAATATTTTTTGACTTTTTAAAAAATATTTTTACTTCTTGATAAGTATGTATTTGGCTCAAAAAATATATCACAACTTGAGAAACACTTGTAAAAATTTGGCAAACACATACTACGTCATTTGAGACCGTTATTGAATAAATATTTTTTCTTAATTTATTGATCTTTTAGACCACTTCTGATCTCTTTTGAGCAAGATTTATAAGATAATCTTAGATCACGGTCTAAATGTAAGATATGACAAGTTGTACGACATTAATTTCCCAATATATTGATGGTAAGACTGAACGATATATAAGTAAATATTATACTCGAGTCTAATGAGATCCTAAACAGTAATTTCCAATGGCTATAGATATACAATTTTAAAATAAGAATAAAATTAAGTGATGTAAAAAATGTAAAAATCAACCCATAAGAAAAGAAGTATCTTATCTCAACTTTATTTTCAAGTCATTTAAGAGTACTACTACTATTGACAAGAGATCAACGGCTTAAAGGCTAAAGCTAATAATATCGGCTCAAAAGTGGCTCGACAATTTATTAGACAAACTAAATCAATATTGAAATAAAAATGCTAGTTTAATTTAGTCATTGTTTGTGATAAAGCACAAAAATGAAAAATACAATAAAACAAGATTTCATGGCTCCCTAAGTTAGTATACGTACGATCCAATCCGATTAATTAACACCAAGTCTTTGTTTTAAATTAAGTTATTTATAAATGAATGTGATGCTATTATTATCTTTTTAATAATTGTTTTAAAAAAAAAAAAACTAGAGACCTAATACGTGTCCTCATGCGATACCCGTAGTTAGGACTTAGGACCACACGCCAAGAAATCAAGATTGTGACAAATCAATCTCATACGTTTTCTGATGTGAGAGTTCTTAGATTTAAAATTTCGACATTTTCTACTTGTTATTAGAATAAAATTTAAAAGCATCTAGAATTATCATCCAATTTAATATATTTGTTTGATCATATCTTGATCCTAAGTATTACAAGTATCACACATCAACAAATAATTATTTTCTCTTCATTTTTCGTAAGTTAAATTAAAGAAAATAACCTAATTGCAAAATTACCATTTGTAAAACTGTTTAGATGTGCATTTTATAAGATCCAGTTATTATAAAATTTTACTTTAATTAGCTTATTTTTTCATGAACCTCGAATTGTCTATCACCATCCAAAAAGTTTTAGCGAACTTCAACAGTGAGACGTCTCCTTCGTTTATGTCCCGAAGTTAAAGTCTCCCTACATATCGTAATCCCACAAGTGACCCGATATGTCCATTGAAATCTCCGCTTGCAACTAACTATTAAGGGGAAGGAAAAACGATAAAAGAGAGTTGGCAAAGTTGTAAGATAGGGACACGTGGCTTCATAAAGGACTGTAGTATTTTGATTTTGAATCACAAGAAGTCGGGCGCCTACTATGATGATGGTATATTTAGACGTGGAAAGGTTAATATATATTCATGTGAAAGGGCAAACCCCTAATAAATATAGAATCATGTGCAAAAGTACTAATGCCTCTTCTTTTATTTGTCTGACATATCCCCTGCTGTATCTCTATTAAGATTTCGGTCAAATATTATTTTAAGAATCTAGCTAGTATGATTTGTGCTGTTCATTTTGACTCCACACTCGCACACCCCCTAGGGGTGGACAACGGGACAGGACGGATTTGGGCGGGATCGAATTGGGGCAGGAATGGGGTTGGGGTGGGATCGGATTGGGGCGGGATCGGCGGGCCGGGACAATCGGGCTTGACCGATGTCCCGTCGGGAAAAGGTATTGGATCTAGCGGGGCGGGCGGTTTTTTTTATTGTGCACTTATTTAAAAAAATAACAGATATTAAATTTAAATATATGAACAACTCAATAATTGAACAAGATAGTGTAATAAAAATATCTCAATGCTATTTTGTGTCTCTTATATTATTTCATTGAAATATGTTTTTTGATAATACATATACAATTGTCAAAATTACAACTTTGTAGTGTTGTTCAAAAGTTGTAAATGACATAGTAAAATTACAATTAAATAAATTACCAATTTGAAAATACTTTTTCTAGTTTATTCACAATGTCGTGTGGTTCTTCGGTTGGAATTGGTATTTGTTGGTCAAATTGATCCACGTCGTTACTCATGCCTTCAGATAAGATGTCGTTGTAGTCTTCGACTTCTTCTTCGTTGATCTCCGGTTGACCGCACCTTCTCCGCTCCGCTCGTATCCAATCTCTGAATAGTACTACAATCTTCAAGTTGTCTCCGGCTAATAAGTGTTTGTTCTCTCCTATTTGAAATATGCCGACAGAAAAAGTGCTTTCAGAAGCCGTTGATGACGCTTGAATGTTCAAAACATCTCGGGCCATCATTGAAAGTGTCGGAAATGTCTTCTCATTCCTCCAAGATTTCAAAGAAGTTTTCATTTTCTTTATTGACAATCGATTGGTATCAGAAAATATTATGCAAAACAAAAACATCAAACTCGCTAATTTGGTTAGTAGTGCTACCACCGCTCATTCTATTTCTGAGGCTTTCAATACTAGCCGCAGAAACAACATGTTTTTTTAGAGGGTGTGTTGAAGAAGAAGACGGTATGGAAGCCGGTTGGTTGCTAGCACTTTCTTGTTGGTAATTTATATTTTTTTTTTTGCATTCGTCTTCTATGCTAGACAACACTTCTTCTTTCGTTTGTTCAATTTCAATAGGTGGTGGGGCATTTAAATTTTTGGGAGTTGGAGGTGGTAATACTTCTATACAGTTATAAATATTTTCAATAAGTGATTTACAACCGTCTATTTTAATAGCCGGATTTAATACAACACCAATAATATAAATAGAGGGAATAGGAATAAAATATTTCTTTATTTTCATAAACATTTTTTAATAGCTTGCTTGTAAGATGGTTTTTCATATATTCTCTAAGCAGTAAAAATATTATAGCTATATAAAATAACATAGTTGAAATAGTAGGATAATATATACCGGAAAATTATTTTGTTGCTTGAAAAAATTCTCTAGAAATACAATAAGTTCTTTAATTTTTTCCCAATCGTTATCTACAATCATATCAGTTGAATTTTGATTATGGGCGTTAAAAATAAAGTTATAGGTTTTCTATAATCATAAGCAACAAGTAGTTGTTCATATAAAGAATTTCACCTAGTGGATACTTCTTCGGAAATTTTTCTATAAGGTAGTTGGCAATCGTAACAAGTTTTTTTATAATCTTTTTTTCATTGTATTCTATTAATTTTAAAAATTAAGTGTATAACAAATTATATTTTTTTCAATGATAGCTTGAAAAAGTAATAGGTCATCCTTTACAACTAAGTTATAAATATGACACACACATTTTATATGAAAATTATTTGAAAAAGACGGAGTTAAAGCATGTTTTAAAACTGTAATAGCAGCATTATTAGAAGATGCATTATCTAATGTATACTCATAATTTTATCAGTTATTCCGTAATAATCACAAACTAAATAAATATTTTATAAAATAAAATCATCAGTGTGTCTATTATCTATATATTTATACGCTAAAATACATTTTTGCATAGATCATTTACAATCTATCCAATGACAGGTTACTGTTAAATAATCATGGTCGTTAGTACTACGACCTATATCAGAAGCTAGAGCGACTTTGCCATTAAAATGATATAATGCATAACGTATATACTGTTGATATTCATGTGCAAATTTAAATACATCTCTTAACAGTTGATCTAGGAAAACCTTTATAAGCAGGATTATACATATCTCTAATATAATGAATAAAATCAGGTGATGAAGGAAATGAAAAAGGCAAACCCTCCACAACAACTAATTTTGATAATGCTTCCCTATCTCTATGTTTATCGTATTTAGGGCCTACAACTCCCCTGTCGTAGGGTTAATTTGACTCTATACTTGATCCGGGACAGTATGTGAACCTTGTCCCGATGGAGAGGACGTTTTCACACCCTTTTTTTAACGTCGTATTGGGCATACATAGCTGAGTGTTTTTGTTTGACGTGTCTCATTAAATCTCCCGTTCCATCATGACCTTGTCCAGTTTTAAAACTATAAACAAATTTACAAGTTTTACATATAGCTACTTGATTTTGTACGTCTCTATCAAAAAAAATCCATGCATCTGATTTTATGGTTGTTTTACTGGACCTCGTCTCATACTAGGGGGAATATGAGGCGTTTCAGTTGGATGTTCACTAGTGGGTGTTTCATCTACATTAGTGGGTGTATCATCATCTAGAGCATCTTCTAAATTAAAGTCTTGTTCATTTTGAGAAAATATTTGCTCGTCTAAATCATATGGTATTTCAGAAAAATGTTCAGTATCAATAAAATCATCACGTTTAGGAGTAGGACTATGAATACTAGAAGAAGTACCTCTGCCCTTGTTACCCCTACTAGAAGAAGTTTTACCCTTACCGAACATACTTGTTAATCCTTTCATTTTAATTATGTTAATAAATAGTTAAAGACTTAAAAATAATGAAATTGTTACACCTCATAGTTTAAGGCGATAATTAGAGAACGTGATTAAAGAAATAAGATTCGAATATTGTATATAAAGTATATTTATATATGCTAATCCGGAAATTAGTATACAAAGGATGTGATCCCGGAATAAATTTTTGATACTACGAGTGTGATAGGAACTTAGTGTCGTGTATAATGTGGTTAAGACATGAAATTTTTAGATTTTTATATATAATTATTAAGTATGGGAGATTGATTTATTAATTGTGGAATTAATTTTAGTGGAGATAATAATAAGTGGGAATTAGTGGACAATTATGGGGGCTAGCACCCCCCCCCCCCCTTCACGTTTTTTGTAGCCATTTATTTTCAGATTTTATGGTCACTTAGCCCAAGGCTTCCCTCTCCCTTGTTCGAATAAAAACCACCCCTCTGCCCCATCTCTCCCCCACAGATTTCCCCGTAACTCCATAGCCAAAATTGAAGCTTTTATCTCTCTCTTCCTAGACTAAGTTCTTCTACAAATTATAAACCAAAGGAAAACTCCAAAAAATAGTGGGCAATTTTCGGCACTGCTGGACCGATTTTAGCCCTGGAATTGTGGCTTGAAACATGAACATTTTGGAATAGAAACATGTAAGAATGATGGATTGAACTTATAGAATACATGCATGTCATTTTGGGTTGAAGAAATGGTGAAACAATGTTGCAAAATGAATAGGAGCAGTGACCGAAATCTGGGACTGTTTTAAGAAAAAATTAAGGTAAGAATTCTTCTTCTTATGATGTAATTAGAGTTGTATGTTATTGTATTTTAAGAAATGAACTTGTGTTAAGAGAAACTTGGAATTTAGACAATGCATGTAGCTACTTGTGGGTAAAGCCGATTTTAAGGACTGTTTTGGCTACATTGGATTTGAGTGTTGTTGTTGTTACCTTTATCACTAATTGCATGTTGAAAATTAAAGGAAAACCTTGATGTTTAAGTTATAATTGGTTGTATGAGAGTGTTGAAACATGAATTGGGTTTTAAGGAGTTAAGAAAAGAACTTTGGTGATTAAGCCTTGTTGGTCGAGACTTGTATAAATTATTGAACATGTTGTGTTGTATTTTATGGGCTGTTTTGGTGGAGTTATAATGCTGGAAATATAAGTTATGAACATGCATATACATTGTTGTAATTATGGATATATGTCCAAAAGGAATTAAGGTTGGAAAAGGTTGAACATTGCACTCTCGTTGTAGTTGGAATACCTCTTGTTGTTGATAGAATATGGATTGTTTTGATATGGATTAAGAGGATGGATTAGCATGAGAAATAGGTGTATAAATCACATTGGTTGTTGTAGGTGTTGTCTTCCATGAACGCAAAGAAAAGGGATGGATTATAAATGACATATATGGAGTATTTTGGGATTATTTTGGTTATATATTTAAGTTGCATCTTGTTATTGGTATTGTTGGCTTTGTTTGTAAGTTTTGAATGTGCATATAAATAGGGGAAGTGCTGCCCAAAATTTTATAGAAAAGAGAGTCGTCATTCGATATAAAGTATGCTAGTAATCATAGAATTGACGGACGTATTACCATTATTATAGGTTGAAGTACTAGACGAGACGTATTCTAATATTGAGTTGGTTAGTTCGAATAAAAGGTATGTGAACTATCCCTTCTTCTTTTTGACATGATTTTCATAAATGAGTGTACGACGGACGTACATAGTTCTAATGAATCCTAATTCCTAATGATGATTAATGATACATGATATATAGTGTCTTGATTTTCCAAATGATGATTTAAAATGATACATGACATGATAGTGCCTTTTATTTATTCCATGGAGAGTCAAGTGATGATTTAATATGTATAAAGTTACTCATGATATTCTACTCGTGCTGATGTGATTATATCATTTCACCGCGTCCTAGAATGGGTCGGGCAGTATATGATTTCACCGCGTCCCAGAATGGGCCGGGCAGTATATGATTCCATCGCGTCCCAGAATGGGCCGGACAGTGTATATATAACTTATTTTATATGGACATATCTTGACTCTCATTTTTATAAGGCACAGTTGACTCTCATTTCTATATGGCACAGTTGTACTTGTATTTTGATATTACACATGTCTCCTGTTATCTTGGCCAGTTATGATCTCATTCTGATTTCATGTTTACATATTCGACATTATTTCACATCGACCCTTTTCCCGAGTGTGGGCCGTTATGCCCGCAGGTACAAGTGCTCAGTTTGGTGATCCTCCAGTCTAGGATTTCCTGTTCAGCTGTTGAGAGAGCTCCATTGATCCGGAGCTTAGTCATTTTGGTACAGAGCCTTATTTTGACATGCATATTTAGGGGCACGGCGGGGCCCTGTCCCATCATATTTATTTCTCGTACTCTTAGAGGTCTGTAGACAGTTGTGGGTAGATGTGTTTGGGACTTGCGTGGATTGTATATGTATTTTGGTCGACTGTACTGTTACGCTTCATGTTGGGATGTTCCCGTATATAGTGGAAGCCTTGTCGGCTTGCCTATTAAATATGACTTACAGATTACTACACTATCCTTGGTATCCGTGTGATTATGTGACAGGTGATTATAAGGGTGCCCAGGTAGGGCACCAGGTCGCGGTCCGTCGGGTCGGGTCGTGACATTTAGTGGTATCAGAGCAGTTTGTCCTCGAAATATCTACAGACCGTGTCTAGTAGAGTCTTGTGTATGAGTATGTTGTGCACCATACTTATACGCAGGAGGCTGCCAGACATTTAGGATTGGTTTATATTCTTTCATCTCATAGATCGTGCATTAGATCTATGTTATTAGGATGATCCCTCTATGACGTATTAATGTGTTTACAGCTATGCCTCCGAAGAAAGCGACAGCCGCCCAGAAGGGCAAATCAGTAGCAGGAGCTACTAGCCAGACCCGAAGAGTTACTAAGGCTCAGACCCAGTCTGAGACTGTACCCCGGTCGATGAGTTATGCTACATCTCCACCTCCAGAGGCTCCAGTTCAGGGGGCAACATCATCATTAGCTCCTGAGGCCCCAGTACCTGAGCCTCCAGCTCCTCACCAAAGGCAGGGCGAGCCACGAGAGATATAGTACGATTCTTGGCCAGATTAGTAGGCGCACTTCGTGAAGCGGACTTGAGGTTGATAGTAGATCTGACAGTTTGAGGGTTCGTGACTTTTTGAGTTGTAATCCTCCAGAGTTTTTTGGGTCAAAGCCCGAGGATGACCCGCAGGAGTTTATCCGACAGATGCAGCGTACATTTAGGGTGATCAAGGCTTCGAAGACTGAGTCTGTTGAGTTGGCTTCATATCGGATGCGGGATGTAGCGGTTAATTGGTATGAGTCTTAGGAGTTATCCAGAGGCGAGGGTGCTCCTCCAGCTATATGGGATGAGTTTACAGAGGCATTTCTTGGCCACTTTCTGCCTCCAGAGATGAGACGAGCGAGAGTCGATAGATTCTTACAGTTGAGGTAGGGTGGCAGGAGCGTTCGGGAGTATAGTCTGGAGTTTGATTCGTTGGCCAGATATGCGCCTACTATCGTAGCTGATATGGCGGATAGAGTGCATCATTATGTGATGGGACTGGACCGCTATTTGATCGATGGTTGTATAGCAGTGGCTCTTCAGCCCGGTATGGATATTGCCCGAGTACAGGCTTATGTACAAGGGGTAGAATACCGACACATAGGGCGTCAGCCGGATAGGGATCACGACAGAGGCCACCATAAAAGGGCTAGGTCGGCTGGGTATTCGGGGGGAGTTTTGAGGCGGGCAGCCCCAGCAGCAGGTTAGATATTCTTCCCAGCCAGCACAGAGTGCACCTCCACAGTCCTCAGGTAGACAATTTTACCGCACGGGGTATTTAGGAGCTGGTCAGAGCTCCAGGGCTTTAGGTTCACAGGTGAACAGAGGTTCTAGTCAGTCGAGGCCACATTTGCCTTAGTGTACTCGGTGTGGTAGGTCCCATTCTGGGATATGTCGTTATGGTATAGGTGCATGTTTTGCTTGCGGCCGTCAAGGCCAAATGATGAGAGATTGTCCTTCCAGAGGTGGTACAGGTGGTATGGCTCAGCCTACTGGATCGGTTGTTGGTTCGTCTTCTTCCATAGCTATGCGCCCCACAGGGCAGGGTGTTTATATGCCCGCAGGTCGTGGTAAAGGTCGTGGTGGAGTTTCTAGTTCTAACGGTCCCTCGCACCGCATATATGCCTTGGCTAGTAAGCATGATCAGGAGGCGTCGCTAGATGTGGTTACATGTATATTATCAATTTTTTCTGAGAAGTATATGCATTGATAGATCCAGGTTCTACTTTATCATATATATACCCATTTATTTCTAGTAGTATCGGAATAGAGTCTGAGTCGATAGAACCATTTGAGGTAGCTACACCGGTAGGAGATTCGGTCATAGCTAAGCGGGTATATAGAAATTACTCGGTGGTTGTTTATAATTGCCATACCATGGCAGATTTGATAGAGTTAGACATGACCGAGTTTGATGTTATTATGGGTATGGATTGGTTGGATTCCTATTATGCTAATGTGGATTGTGGAGAAAAGATAGTTCGGTTTCAGTTTCCAGGCGGACCAGTTATCGAGTGGAGAGGGAATAGAGCATCGCCGATGGGTAAGTTTATTTCATACCTCAAGGAAAGGAAGATGGTCAGAAAAGGTTGTATTTATCATTTAGTTCGGGTGCATGATACGGAAGCAGAGGCACCAGCTCTTCAGTCAGTTCCGGTAGTTAGTGAATTCCCAGATGTATTTGATCGGTGTATTTTATATACACTTTTTGAGTCATTTTTAATTTGTGTTTTACTCATTTTATTTATGTTTAGTACAGTATTATGGTCGTTTTCCTTTCTTTTGTGTCACAGCGGTCAAAAATGGAGAAATGACGAAAAGGAGATGAAATGAGCATAAAAGAGATGAAATTGCACACAAAAGGGCCAAGAAATGAAGTCTAAGAAGTTCCGGGAATTATAGAGAAAATCAGACGAAGTCCGGACGAGAAAAGACGATTTAAACGGAATTCGCCGAAAAATGTCACGGCCATGGCTACGGAAGCAGTAGCCGCGCCAAAGTCTTGAAAGTCCCGAGAGTTGTTGAATTCAGCGCTGGCTGATCAGGCGCATGCGCCGACGCGGGAATGATGAAGTGCTGGCCGAATTTGACATGTTTTCAGAATCCTAAAGGGATAAATTTTCCTACCTAAAGGGATAACTTTTCCTACCTAAAGGGATAACTTTTCCTACCATAAAACCCTTACCTTAAAGGATTCTAATAACTTTTCCTTTCCTACAAATCCCTAACCCTTCACCAAAAGGATTCTTTGGCTATAAATACTCTACATCATTAGAAGAATAAACCATTCTCCATTCTACCATTCACCATTCTACATCCATCCTTCCACCAATCCACCTTGTAAATATTCCACAACACAACCCTTGGATGCTTGGCTTGGAGACTCATTCTTAGTAATTTTCTTTTCTTTTCTTTACTTTAATTCAGTTTTTGTATGATGAACATGGAATTAGTTCTTGTCATCTTTATGGCTAGGAACTAATTCTCTTATAGGGCTTTCTATGTTGAACTTCTTGAAACTTATGTTATAAATTAATGCATGCTTATGGTTATTTTTCTTATTGAGAGATCTATCCAATAATTGAGTTGAATTCTTGGTAGCTAATTGACAACTAGTTATCACTATATGATTTCTAATCGATTACGAAAGGGGATTGTGAATATCTTGTAAGTTGGGTAGCATGTGTCGAATTGGGGATGAAAATACCTCAATTAGTTTTGTAGCGTTGAGAGGCTTAACAACCCTAATTTTGCATCAGGCGTGATTGGCCAACTAGGTTTTTGTTCTTAATCCTCCTATAGAGTTACCCTTATCGAAAGTTAGGTAAGGAACAATACTGGGTTGAGTGTTTATATAACCCTAACGGAGTATAAAGCGATTTAAGAACCCGCTTTCTCCAAAAGAAGAACACCATAAGTAATGCATTAGTAAGTAGCATAAACGGATAGTGAGGATACATAAAAGCCCTATTCTCATCACATCTGAAGTAATTCTTTATATTTACTTGTCTTTAATAATTCTTAGTTATAAACAAAACAATCAATCATTAATTCACCAAATAGATACTAGAAAATAGATAGTTGGTACTTGAACCCTAATCCTAGAGGACGATATTCGGTCTTATCTAAGACTATACTACTTGATACGATAACGTGCACTTGCGTTTAAAAAGTGTGTGCATCTAATCGCGCATCAAGTTTTTGGCGCCGTTGCCGGGGATTAGGCATATTTCAATATCAAATTTATCTATTTTTAATTTCTAATTTGGTTTTTATTTTTGTTTCTTTAAATTATTTATTTTATTTTCTTTTGAAAAAAAGAAAAAAAAAAACAAGTGTGCCGTGATTCGCTGTTGGTTTTGATTCATCTCAGGGATCCTTAAGACATGGATTGCTATCACAATATGATCGAGCTCCAACCATGTAAGAGAGGAGGAATTGCGAGAAGTTATACTCAGTCTCACGAGGTACCAAGCTCAGTTCATGGACGAAACGAGAATGACCATGAAGAAGTTGGAAACGCAAATAGCAGAACTCGCGATCATATTCAACAGCGAACAGCAAGTTGAGGAGCCTGAATCACACCCAACTATTGAGGAATTTGGTGAGATAGTTGGTGTAGAGAAGGAAAAGATTGCAGAAATCCAATTATTCACCTTCGGATTCGTGGGAAATTCTTTTTCATGCACCTATCACGGAAGAAACACCACTAGCTATCACGAATGACTCCCAATTAGGAATTGCATACCATCAAGGGCAACCCGAGTCAAGAGATGTAGAATTTCACTGATTCCTACAAAATAAGCCTAAAAGACAAACTCATCTTGTGTGCTGGGGATACTTGTATGTTTAAGGCCCTGTTTGAACAAATAGTTATAGGAAATTGAGACCTATAGCAATAAATCATGGATCGCAGTTAGTCATGAAGGGCCCAATGGGCACTCAGAAAGGTTAATTGCGTCCGGCTAAAAGACGTTAAAGACAACGCTTGTTGGGAGGCAACCCAATGTTTTTAATTATGTTATTTTAATTTCTGTCTTTATTTTATGTTATTTTGCCTAGAACAGTCTCACGGTCTTGGGTTCTTGTTTTGTGTTGTTGGACGACAGGTGGACTGAAAGATAAAACCGAGGAAAAAGAAGCAAAAAGCTGAAAAAAGGAAAAGCAGCCGGCACAAGGGCGCTGTAATCAGCGGCTCAGAATCTCGTAAAAGCCACAAGATTAGCTACGCGCTGACCGTGGCGCGCGCCGAACTTCGAGAGTCAGATTTCCGTGCAAATTCCAGAATTTTTCCTCCTAGACCTCCATTATGACCGCTGTGTCGTGTCAGTAAGTTGTCCATATTTTTTTTAGTATTGCACACATTGGGGACAATGTGTGATTTAAGTTTGGGGGGGGTTTTTATTTGTGTCTTGTTATGTTTTATTTAAGTCTTTTTGATTGTTTTATGTTTATTTTTTTTGAGTCACCAATTTTTTTTTCTTTTTGAGTCATAATTGTCTGTCAAAGATCATGTATGTTGTAGTTGCTAGAAACACCTAGTGAAGGAAGGTAGAATAATGTAACGGAATTGAAACAACTATCTAAACACCTAGGTTAGATATGCCAAAAACTCACAGAATCTGTCTATTTGGAGTTTCTTGCTTAAATTATGCATGCTAAATGATAAATACTTATGTGTTATGATTGGTTGCTATTTGAGGCGAAATAGTTAGGATATGCATGTTAGGGAGATGACTCAGGCATTTCTTTGATAGCCAATTTTTACCACTCTTTTCTACCCCGAACTTTAAAAGTATCCCTAGTCAGCCCCATTGAGCCTAAAAATTGAAACTTCTTCTTTGACACCCTATATTCCCACAGATTGTGCCATAAGTAAAAATGTGAAGTAGTGGAATCAATTGTGTTAAAAAAGAGATAAAAATAGTGAATGGGCTTGTTGCACCCCAATAAAAAAAAAGTAATAAGAAAGAGGCAAAAGCCTAAGTTTGGGGGTGCTTGTTATTATAATACTCTTCATTCTCCCAAAACAAAAGAGGGAAAAAGATAGAAGTGAAGAAAAGAACAAAAAAAAAAGGGAAATACTGAAAAGCTAAAGAGCTTATGGTACACAAAAATGAGCCTAAATGTCTATTTTTACCAACCCCTACCTAAGCCTACATTACAACCCTTAAAGTCCTGAAGATCTCTTTTATGCATATCCAGGATTAGTGGAGAATAGCAAGTAAGCATGCCATAGGATTTTTGAATTTATATGCATGATTTAGTATATTGACTTCCATTAAAGCATGATAAATATGAGTTTGCGAAATATCTAGCTCAATGTGTTTAGTGTGCTGAAAAATTTCATGCTACATGTTCCTGCATATTATTCTGCTAACCTTCATGTTTTTCTAGATAACACTAAATGCAGCAAAAGTGATCAATGTCAGTGAGTCTTTTATTTTTCGTTTTCCTTGAGTCTGTATTTCTTTCTTTTGATCTTTGCTCGAGGGCGAGCAAATGTTAAGTTTGGGGGTATTTGATCGGTGTATTTTATATACACTTTTTGAGTCATTTTTAATTAGTGTTTTACTCATTTTATTTATGTTTAGTACAGTATTAGGGTCGTTTTCCTTTCTTTTGTGTCACAGCGGTCAAAAATGGAGAAATGACGAAAAGGAGATGAAATGAGCAAAAAACACATTGAAATTCGCACAAAAAGGGCCAAGAAATGAAGTCTAAGTTCCGAATTATAGAGAAAATCGACAAGTCCGGACGAGAAAAGATTTACGAAACAGAATTCGCCAGAAAACAAGCCAGCATGGCTACGGAAGGTAGTCACGCGCCAGTCATAGGGTCACGCCGACGCGGGAATTATGAAGTGCTGGCCGAATTTGACATGTTTTCAGAATCCTAAAGGGATAAATTTTCCTACCTAAAGGGATAACTTTTCCTACCATAAAACCCTTACCTAAAAGGATTCTAATAACTTTTCCTTTCCTACAAATCCCTAACCCTTCACCAAAAGGATTCTTTGGCTATAAATACTCTACATCATTAGAAGAATAAACCATTCTCCATTCTACCATTCACCATTCTACATCCATCCTTCCACCAATCCACCTTGTAAATATTCCACAACACAACCCTTGGATGTTTGGCTTGGAGACTCATTCTTAGTAATTTTCTTTTCTTTACTTTAATTCAGTTTTTGTATGATGAACATGGAATTAGTTCTTGTCATCTTTATGGCTAGGAACTAATTCTCTTATAGGGCTTTCTATGTTGAACTTCTTGAAACTTATGTTATAAATTAATGCATGCTTATGGTTATTTTTCTTATTGAGAGATCTATCCAATAATTGAGTTGAATTCTTGGTAGCTAATTGACAACTAGTTATCACTATATGATTTCTAATCGATTCAAAATGGGGATTGTGAATATCTGTAAGTTGGGTAGACAGTGCTTGAATTGGGGATGAAAATACCTTAATTAGTTTCAGCGTTGATGAGAGGCTTAACAACCCTAATTTTGCGCATCAGGCGTGACTGGCCAACTAGGTTTTTATTCTTAATCCTCCTATAGAGTTACCCTTATCAAAAGTTAGGTAAGGAACAATACTGGGGTTGAGTGTTTATATAACCTAACGGAGTATAAAGCGATTTCAGAAACCTGCTTTCTCCAAAAGAAGAACACCATAAGTAATGCATTAGTAAGTAGCATAAGCGGATAGTGAGGATATATAAAAGCCCTATTCTCATCACATCTGAAGTAATTCTTTATATTTACTTGTCTTTAATAATTCTTAGTTATAAACAAAACAATCAATCATTAATTCACCAAATAGATACTAGAAAATAGATAGTTGGTACTTGAACCCTAATCCTAGAGGACGATATTCGGTCTTATCTAAGACTATACTACTTGATACGATAACGTGCACTTGCGTTTAAAAAGTGTGTGCATATTACGCGCATCAGTATTCCCAGATGATCTTCCAGGTCTTCCTCCAGAACGGGAGATAGAGTTCACTATAGATGTATTTCCAGTTACCCAACCCATATCTATTCCTCCTTATATAATGGCACCTGCAGAGCTGAAGTAGTTGAAGGAGCAGCTTAGAGACTTGTTGGAAAAATGCTTCATCAGGCCTAGTACATCACCTTGGGGAGCACCGGTGCTATTTGTGAGAAAGAAGGATGGATCGCTGCGGATGTGTATTGATTACAGGCAGCTGAACAAGGTAACCATAAAGAACAGATATCCCCTCCCCAAAATTGATGATTTATTTGACCAGTTGCAGGGTGCTAAGTGTTTTTCGAAGATAGACTTGCAGTCAGGTTATCATCAGGTGCGGGTAAAGGAGGCAGATATTCCTAAGACAACATTCAGGACCCGCTACGGACATTATGAGTTCAGAGTAATGTCTTTTGGGCTGACCAATGCTCCAGCATTGTTTATGGATTTGTTGAACCGGATATTCAAGTCATTCTTGGATATGTTTGTCATTGTATTCATTGATGATATTCTGGTTTATTCACGTTCAGAAGAGGAGCATGCAGATCATTTGATGACGGTACTTAGGGTACCTCAGCACCAAAGGTTGTGTGCCAAGTTTTCTAAGTGTGAGTTCTGGTTGACTTCAGTGGCATTTTTGGGGCATATTATTGGAGTTGATGGTATTCGGGTAGATACGCAGAAGATTGAGGCGGTTAAGACTTGGCCCAGACCGACGACATTCTGGGGCTAGCAGGGTATTACAGGAGGTTTGTAGAAAAGTTCGCTCGATTTCAGCGCCCTTAACAAGGCTAACTCAGAAGGCAGCTAAGTTCCAATGGACGGATGCTTGTGAGCAAAGCTTCCAGTTGTTGAAAGACAAGTTGACTATGGCTCCAGTTTTGACTCTTCCTGAGGGGCCAGATGGTTATGTTATCTATTGTGATACTTCGGGTGTTGGACTAAGTTGTGTGTTGATGCAGCATGGCATGGTTATAGCTTATGCCTCCCGACAGCTCAGAAAGCACGAGAAGAATTATCATACTCATGATTTGGAGTTAGCAGTGGTGATTCATGCTTTGAAGATATGGAGACATTATTTATATATATTTCATGTTGATATTTATACTGATCACAAGAGTCTTCAATATATATTTAAGCAAAATGAGCTGAATTTACGACAGAGACGGTGGCTGGGGTTGCTAAAGGATTATGATGTTGATATCTTGTACCATCCGGGGAGAGCAAATGTTGTGGCAGATGCTCTTAGCCGTAGATCTATGGGTAACTTGATGGATGTGCAGCCAGACGGAAAGGATATGGTTCGTGAGATACACCAGCTAGCCAGCCTTTGAGTCCGTTTGGCTGATTCTGGAGATAGTGGCGTTGTTGTCCGAGGAGTAGTCGAGTCCTCTATCATAGAAGAGGTAAAGAGACGTCGGTATGAGGATCCTGTTCTGGCACAGTATAGAGATGTAGCTCTCCGAAAGGAGAAGACCCTATTCGAGGTTGCACCTGATGGGGTATTCCGATATGGCAGTAGATTATGTGTATCGGATGTTGCAGGGCTACGACGACAGGTTATGGGAGAGGCACAATATGCCCGTTATTCTGTTCATCCAGGGTCTACAAAGATGTATCATGACCTCAGATGCTTGTATTGGTGGGATGACATGAAAAGGGACATATCGAAGTTTGTTGCTCAGTGCCCGAATTATTAACAGGTTAAGGTTGAGCATCAGAAGCCTGGTGGATTACTGCAGGAGATAGAGATCCCAACTTGGAAATGGGAAGTGATTAATATGGACTTCATTACAGGCTTGCCTCGCACCCAGCGGAAGTGTGACTCTATAAAGGTTATTGTGGATAGGCTGACGAAATCAGCCCATTTTCTTCCAGTCAGGACTACTTATTCAATGGAAGATTATGTGAGACTATACATCAGGGAGATAGTGAGACTTCATGGGGTCCCCACATCTATTATATCAGACATAGAAGCTCAGTTTACAGCTAACGTTTGGAGGTCGTTCCAAAAGGGAATACCAAGTTAAAGCGCTTGTGGTTGGCACTTTTTGGTTACTATTTTAAGAAATCCCAGCTTATTATATAAACATTACTATATGTGTATGGTGTACTAAGAGAGTGACAGTATCATCACTTCAAGCAGAGCCATGCATAATAATATTTGGCATAATAATTTACTCAATGACCACGCAAATATATATGAAGAGCACATATTTTCCCTTTTCTTCCCCACCTATCGGATTTATCTGCTGATATCCCACTATATTAATTTAAAATCGTAAAATAGTGTAATTTTCCTTGGTTGAATGTTTCTCATTTATGCAATATATATAAGTGTTATAATTACAAATCTAATTGTATAAGGATCTCTACACCTAATTGTATAAGGATATCTACTTTACATAATTACACTAGAATAATAATTATAAAATATATGAAATATTTATTTATTCTCTATTACACCCCCTCAGTTGGAGCGGGAGGAGGCCGGACGCTCAGACTGGATCTGAAGTCAAGGAACAACTGCCAAGGAAGTCCCTTAGTAAATATATATTCGTACTGATAGGAAGAAGGAACATGTAACACCTGAACATGGCCCATGGCAACCTTCCCACGAACAAAATGAATATTCAGCTCAATATGGTTGGTTCAGTAATGCTGAACTGGGTTATGAGACAAGTAAACAACAGATATGTTATCACTGTAGACAAGAGATGCCTTACGTAAGGGACAATAAAACTTTAGAAGAAGGTTTCTGAGCCAATAGATCTCGGCAACAACGTTCGCAACGCCTCTATATTCTGTTTCTGCACTCGAACGGAAAAGTGTGGCTTGCCGTTTGGCAAACCACGAGATGAGATTATCACCCAAAAATACACAGTAGCTAGAAGTAGATCGACGTATGTCTGGACAACCGCCCCAATTGGTGTCCGTATACGATATCAGTCTGGTCGGTGCAGATGGATAAAAATGTAATTCGTAGTCAAGAGTACCCTTAACGTGCCGAATGATACGTTTAAGAGCGGTAAAGTGAGGCTCCCTGGGAGCATGTATGAAAAAACACACTTGCTGAACGACATAGGTAATAACGGGCCTAGTGAAGATAAGATACTGAAGTGCACCAGCAAGACTCCTATGAAGAGAAGGATCGAGCACTGGATCCCCGTCATCAACACTAAGTTTCGACTTCGAGTCGACTGGAGTATGGATGATTTTGTAGTTTGTCATTTTAGCCCTGAATTAGAATACAATTTTCATTACCGACCAAAATAAATGAGGATTGTTCAAACTGAATATGTGATGGAGATTACTGATTGGTGTATTTTATATACACCTTTTGAGTCAGTTTTAGTTAGTCTTTTGTCCCATTTTGCACATATAAGTGTCGTATTAGGATAGTTTTTCTTTCTTTTGAGTCAAAGTGGTTAAAATGGCCAAATGGCGGAAAAGGAGCTAAAAGAGGGCAAAAGAGGAGATGCCAGAGCTGAAAACAGAGAAAGTGGCGAACGCGGCTGAAATCCAGACTGCATGGCGCCTCGCGATCAGGCGGCGCGCGCCCACTATCCAAAGAGGTCGAAGACTTCGCACGCGCCTCGACAAAAAGCGGCCGCGGCGCTAAACATCCGAGAAGCTACAGAGATGCAGCATGGCGCTCGTGACAAACAGATATCGAGCCGCGGCGCCGACGCAGAAAATTAGGTCTTTGACGAAATGCAGGCCAGCACGAAGGAAAAGAGGAGGCGGTTTCGGCCTATAAAAGGAGAACCCTAGGCGGTTTTGAGGTTCCCCTTCTTGCACAACACAAGACTTTTGCTTGAGATTGGATACCATTAGTTTAGTAATTTCTTTTCCCTTTCGTTCTTTATTTCGCTTTGTATGATGAACTTTGAATTAGTTCTTGTCATGTCAATGACTAGGAACTAATTCTCTTATAGGCTTTCCATGTTGAATTGTTAGAAACTTATGTTATAAATTAATGCACGCTTATGGTTATTTTTCTTATTGTGAGATCTATCCAATAATTGAGTTGAATTCTTGGTAATTAATTGACAACTAATTATCACTATATGATTTCTAATCGATTCAAAGGGGGATTGTGAATATTCGTAAGTTGGGTAGACATTCTTGGATTGGGGATGAAAATACCTCAATTATTTATGTAAGCGTTGATGAGAGGCTTAACAACCCTAATTTTGCGCATTGTGCGTGGCCAATTAGGTTTTTGTTCTTAATCCTCCTATAGAGTTATCCTTATCACCAAAGGTAAGGTGCGACATCTTTGAGAGTGTTTATATAACCTAACGGAGTATAAAACGATTTCAGAACCCGCTTTCTCCAAAAGAAGAACACCATAAGTTAATGCATTAGTAAGTAGCATAAGCGGATAGTAAGGATACATGGAAGCCCTATTCTCATCACCACTGAAATAAATCTTTATATTTAAATAGCTTGCATAATTCTTAGTTATAAACAACAAATCAATTATCAATTCACCAAATAGATACTAGAAAATAGATAGTTGGTAATTGAACCCTAATCCTTGTGGACGATATTCGGTCTTATCAAGACTATACTACTTGTCACGATAACGTGCACTTGCGTTTAAAGTGTGTGCATCTTACCGCGCACCAAGTTTTTGGCGCCGTTGTCGGGGATTAGGCATAGTTCAATATCAAATTTATCTATTTTTAATTTCTAATTTGGTTTTTATTCTTTGTTAATTTTTGTATTTTTCATTTTATTTTATTTTATTTTATTTTATTCTTTTTCGTTTTATGTATTTATTGTGTGAAAACAAGGGTGCCGTGATCCGTTGTTGGTTTTGATGCATCTCAGGGATCCTCAAGACATGGATTTCTACTGTCAATATGACCGAGCTCCAACCATAAAGGAAGAGAGAGAGGAATTGCGAGAAGTCATACTCAGTCTCACTAAGTATCAAGCGCAGTTCATGGACGAAATGAGATTGGCCATAAAGAAGCTGGAACTGCAAATAGGAGAACTCGCAGTCATTTTTAACAGCGAACAACAATTTGAGGAGCCTGAACCAAACCCAACGATTGCGGAATCTGGTGAGATAGTTGGTGTAGAAAAGGAAAAGATTGCAGAGATCCAATTATTTACCCTTTTTCTTGCACCTATTACAGAAGAAACACCACTAGCTATCACAGCTGATTCCCAATTATGAAGCCCATACCATCAAGAGTACCCCCTAGAGTTGAGAGATGTAGAGAAGTTCACGGATTCCTACATTATAGAAAGCATAAAAGACAAGCCTACTTGGGGGATAATTGGATATGTAAGGCTCTTGTTTGAACAAATGGTCGTAGGGAAATTGAGACCTACAACAATAAATCTGTGGATTGCAAGCAGTTCGCAGAAGGATCCAATGGGCACTCGGAAAGGTTAATTGCGTCCGGCTAAAAGACGTAAAAGACAGCGCTTGTTGGGAGGCAACCCAACGTTTTCAATTATGTTATTTTAATTTCTGTCTTTAGTTTATTTTATTTTGTCTAGAACAATCTCACGGTCTTGGGGTCTTGTGTTTGTGCTGTGATTGATAGGTACAGGGAAATAAACTGAAGGCGAAAAACTGAAGAAAAGCGAATTTCGAAAGCGTAGCCAGCGCGCCAAGAGTGGGCGGCGCTAAAAGAATCGAGCAGCGCAGTTCAGCGCCGCGGCTGAAATCGTAAAAGATGCCAGTTTAGGCGCCGCGAGCCTCAGAATGCCCGGCGCAAGAAGTCGAAGGAGCTCGGATGATTAGCCGCGCGGCTAAAAGTGCCGCGCGCCAAGCGGGAATCCAGAACTTAAAACGCCCAAAATCATATTTCCCCCAAATCCAATTTCAAAAACCTAACCCTTCCTCTCCAAAAACCCACGAAATTCCAAAAATCTGCCCACAAATCTTCCACAAATCCAACCCAACCACAACTAAAACTCTTAAATTCCTAAAAACCCTTAGCTATCTCAAACAACAAAGCTCCATTCCATAGCCTCAAACCACCAATTGAAACAAGAACAAGCTTGAATCTTCTCATAAAAAGGTAATCATTTTCTGTTCTTAAATCCTTTACTGAAGTCACAGGAGGTAGTAGTTTGAAGGAGTATTGTAGTTGAAGTAGTTTGGGTACTGAAAAGTTGATTGTGAAGTTTGGAGAGAAGAGTAGAAAAGGAGTGGGTATTGGGTAGAAAAGTTGAAGTTTGGGGTGTTGTGTTCATTGCTAGTTGTCAATTGTGTAGGAAACATTTGTGCCACTAAAATTGTAAACTAAACTGCTTAACCATGGCCACCAGAAAGAAGAGGCTCCACATCCACCCCAACCCCACAATACGATGAAAATGGGTGCGTGAGCTACCAAGTCTACCAAAGATACAAAAGCGATACTGCACTTTAATACGAAAGGGGAAATGGACTACGAGGGAGTCATATGGGAAGAAGATGTTTATGAGCATTCGGCGATGATTGAGTTAAGGAGTGGAGGAAATTTGTGAATCAGGAGAAGATAGCACCAAGAAACACAACAATGGTGCGTGAATTTTATGCCAATTTTCGGAGAAGGTAGAAAGGGGATGCTTTGTAAGGGACGTTATGTGCTGTGATACAGAGGATATAAATATACAATTGAAAGCAGCTTGATGTTGAAGAAAGAAGTGATTGGAATCACTTTAGAACACGGTTAGAAGCATTGACCACATCGACCGAATGCCGTTGCAGACACCGTGAGCTACCATGGGCTGTTTTTGATATGGGAAGAAATGGGTCAAGAGCACCGAACAGTGCCACTAACAAAGTAGCCAAAGGTTGGCTATATTTCGTCGGCGCGTGATTTCATCCACGACTTCACCAGAGTGCGGAGGATAGGATTAAACCGATATATGGAATTATGAGGGTTGGCGATTGATGTGGGAAAGAAATAGTGCAGAGTATTGAGGAAATCAGCGGGTTGGTAACAACAAAGTGATTGGGACATGGCTCGATTATCACCAAGCTATGTCACACGAGCGCCCAAACCTACCCACTGACACTCATGAGAGAAACCAACTGCCCGTGTCCTATGGGATAGTGCACTCTTTCCCAGACCCAAGCCCCCCAGCAGCCAGACGAAGAGTACCAGCAGCAGCAGCAGCAGCAGAGGCCGCCATAGACGAAGATGAGCCTGAAATAGGGGCTCAATATGAGGCAGGACCTAGCCACCGGCCAACCACAGGAGCAGAACCTCCAACGCCCACGATGGAGCAATTGTATCAAAATCAGATGAGGATGATGCAGACCTTGGACACAGTAGTACAAGGACAGCAAGAAACAAGGCAACAAATCAACGAGTTGAGTTCCTTGTTCAACCAATGGTCGATGCATTATCCACCGCCACCACCACCATTTTAGCCAAAGTTCGTAAGTGTCTTATTTCTTTTACTGTCTTTGAGTCTACACACATTAGGGACAATGTGTGATTTAAGTTTGGGGGTGTTTTATTTGTGTGTCATGTTATGTTTTACTTAAGTCTTTTTGATTGTTTTTATGTTTATTTTTGAGTCACCAAATTTTTTTTTCTTTTCTTTTTGGAGTCATAATTGTCTGTCAAAGATCATGTATGTTGTAGTTGCTAGAAACACCTAGTGAAGTAAGGTGGAATAATGTAATGGAATTGAAGCAACTATCTAAACACCTAAGTTAGATATGCCAAAAGTCACGTAACTGTCTATTTGGAGTTTCTTGCTTGAGTTATGCATGCTAAATGATAAATACTTATGTGTTATGATTGCTTGCTATTTGAGGCGAAATAGTTAGGATATGCATGTTAGGGAGATGACTCAGGCATTTCTTTGATAGTCAATTCTTACCATTCTTTTTTATCCCGTACTTTAAAAATATCCCTAGTCAGCCCCATTGAGCCTAAATTTGAAACTTCTTCTTTGACACCCTACATTCCCACAATTTGTACCATAAGTGAAAATATGAAATAGTGGAATACATTGTGTTAACAAAAGAAAAAAAAGTGAATAAGTTTGTTGCACCCCAATAAAAAAGTAATAAGAAATAGGCAAAAGCCTAAGTTTGGGGGTGCTTGTCATTATTAGATACTTCACTCTCCCAAAACAAAAGAGGGGAAAGATAGAATCGAAATGAAGAAAAGAACAAAAAGAAAAAGGGAAATACTGAAAAGCTGAAGAAGCTTATGGTACACGAAATGAGCCTAAATTACCTATTTTTTACCTACCTATACCTAAGCCTACATTACAACCCTTAAAGTCCTGAAGATCTCTTCTATGCATATCCAGAATTAGTGGAGAATAGCAAGTAAGCATGCCATAGGAATTCTTGAATTTATATGCATGATTTAGTATATTGACTTCCATTAAAGCATGATGAATAGGAGTTTGCGAAATATCTAGCTTAATGTGCTGAAATTTCATGCTATATATTCCTGCATATTATTCTGCTAACCTTCATGTTTTTCTAGTTAACACTTATGCAGCAAAAGTGATCAATGGCAGTGAGTCTTTTATTTTTCGTTCTTTGAGTCTTTTATTTTATTTCTTTTTATCTTTGCTCGAGGGCGAGCAAAGGTTAAGTTTGGGGGTATTTGATCGGTGTATTTTATATACACCTTTTGAGTCAATTTTAGTTAGTCTTTTGTCCCATTTTGCACATATAAGTGTCGTATTAGGATAGTTTTTCTTTCTTTTGAGTCAAAGTGATTAAAATGGCCAAATGGCGGAAAAGGAGCTAAAAGAGGGAAAAAGAGGAGATGCCAGAGCTGAAAACAGAGAAAGTGGCGAACGAGGCTGAAATCCAGACCAAAGACCGCGCGCCTCGCACTGTCAGTCGGGCGCGCCACTATCCAAAGAGGTCGAAGACTGCACTGGGCGCCTCGACAAAGCAGGCCGCGCGCGCTAAACATCCGAGAAGTTACGGTAGATGCAGGCCGCGCGCCTCGCACACAGATATCGTGCCGCGGCGCCGACGCTGAAAAATTAGGTCTTTGACGAAATTCGGTCAGCCGAAGGAAAAGAGGAGGCGGTTTGCGGCTATAAAAGGAGAACCCTAGGCGGTTTTGAGGTTCCTTCTTGCACAACACAAGACTTTTGCTTGGAGATTGGATACCATTAGTTTAGTAATTTATTTTCCTTTCTTGTTCTTTATTTCGATTTTGTATGATGAACTTTGAATTAGTTCTTGTCATGTCAATGACTAGGAACTAATTCTCTTATAGGGCTTTCCATGTTGAATTGCTAGAAACTTATGTTATAAATTAATGCATGCTTATGGTTATTTTTCTTATTG
The DNA here is from genome assembly GCA_029844215.1 of Przewalskia tangutica. Taxonomy (NCBI): domain Eukaryota; kingdom Viridiplantae; phylum Streptophyta; class Magnoliopsida; order Solanales; family Solanaceae; genus Przewalskia; species Przewalskia tangutica. Next base: position 31,961,422 of record CM056727.1, on the reverse strand, counting down.
TGAGATCTATCCAATAATTGAGTTGAATTCTTGTAATTAATTGACAACTAATTATCACTATATGATTTCTAATCGATTAGAAAGGGGATTGTGAATATCTTTGTAAGTTGGGTAGACATTCTTGGATTGGGGATGAAAATACCTCAATTATTTATGTAAGCGTTGATGAGAGGCTTAACAACCCTAATTTTGCGCATTGTGCGTGACGGCCAACTAGGTTTTGTTCTTAATCCTCCTATAGAGTTATCCTTATCACCGAAAGGTAAGGCGCGACATCTGGGTTGAGTGTTTATATAACCCTAACGGGAGTATAAAACGATTTCGTAAATCTGCTTTCTCCAAAAGAAGAACACCATAAGTTAATGCATTAGTAAGTAGCATAAGCGGATAGTAAGGATACATGGAAGCCCTATTCTCATCACCACTGAAATAAATCTTTATATTTAAATAGCTTGCATAATTCTTAGTTATAAACAACAAATCAATTATCAATTCACCAAATAGATACTAGAAAATAGATAGTTGGTAATTGAACCCTAATCCTTGTGGATGATATTCGGTCTTATCAAGACTATACTACTTGTCACGATAACGTGCACTTGCGTTTAAAGTGTGTGCATCTTACCGCGCACCAATTACCATAGTCGCGAGTGAGGTGGGATGTGACACATATATCCATGTAGCATGCGTCGTCGGGCTGCTGGTGATTCATAGTGTTGTAAGCCTGACTCAGATCGATATGGGTCATGGGTCGTAGGCCTGATGCTCAAATATGGAAAAGTAGGACTTGTTGCCGTTTCGCTTTCCGCGGCTGCGTCCCCTTTGTTGAGTCTATTTTTAGTATTGTTTTAGAGTGTATTTTAGGGAGTCTTTTGTTATCTTTTAATTATTTGTACAGTATTATACGTGTTATGTTGTGTTTTCAGGTTTCAAACGATTCAGTAAGGTTTGAGGCAAATTCAAAGAGAATAGACAGTTATGGAGGACAAAAATACATATCAAGTCCCAAACAATCAGTCAAAGAAGTCCCGGGACGCTCAGGAAGCAGTCTACAAAAAATCAGGACGGAAAAGGGTGATGGGTCGCTGCACAAGAAGGCAAGGGCCGCGGTGCATGGAGGTGGCACCGCAGTGCCTGGCCGACAGTAACTTCCAAAGGAATTAGAGTCGCGGCGCCTGTATGAAGCACCGCATCACCAGACGGCGGAAATCGGTGAGAAACCCCTATTTTTAATGAGGGTAAAAAGGTCCAAGAAGGGTTTTTCGTTATATAAGTAGTGGGATGCTGATTTTAGGGATTATCTCATCTTTGGAGAAAAGGATAGGAGGCTAAGAAGCAAATGGAGACCATTTTTGTTCAAGTTCTTTCCCTTTTCTTTTCTTTAATTCAGTTCATGTTGGTTGTTAAGACAATTAGTTTTATTAGCATGTCTATGAACTATTTCTTTATTAGGATTTTCTGTCGATTCTCTTGAACCTCTATTATGAATTAATGCATTATTAGTATTTCTTCTTCATCTATCATTATCTATTCAACTTGCGTTTATTGAATGAGAATTAATTGGCAATGAGTTTTTATTACTTATATGATTTCAAATCAAGATCTGTAAAGGGAAATATGAATATGCTATAGTTGATTAGACATAGGTTCAATCTTGAATGAGAGTATCACGATTGCCTGTGTAGCGTTTAGATTTGATCTTAATCCTCCTATGTGGTAGAATTTATCATAGAAATATAGAAAATTCTCACTTAGGTTGAGTTTTTATATGTCCTAACCGGAATATAGAACACCTCAGTTAACCTGTTATCTTGATAAGAAGAAAAATAGCTAGTCTTGCATTAACGAATAATATAGGGGATAGTTGATGAGATTGGAAATTCTAATTACCTTCATTACTGAATTAAACTCCAAGTATTTTCATTCTTAGTTTATTCCTGCATATTACTTTAGTTGTTAATCCTTAGTTTAGAAATAAAAACTTATATACATTTGCCAATTAGAAACGAAAGGTTAGTTATAGAAATTGTGATACGTTCACTTGCGTAGCATATAGAAATACCGCAACACCCTTACGCCTCCTCGGCCACCACATTGAGGTTGGTGGTATGTAGGTTGCGGAGGACCGGCGGGTGTGTTGGCGGTTGGCGTTACGACAACCGCCAATTCCTAGATAGTGTGCTTGTCCTGTTTGGTTCATCTAGTCTCCTCCAACAGCAATTGTGACGGGGCCTTGTTGAAGCTAAGGAGGGGATCAACTTGTTGGATCATTCTCACAAGTGTATCGTACCCACCTTTCGAGAAACCATTGATAAGTTGTAAAACCATCTTTGTTTCAGAAATTGGAGTGATTAGACAATTGATCGACAACCAATTTTAGTTGCTTACAATAGTCTGACATGTTGTCAAAGTTCTTAAGACAAGTGTTGGTGAATTATTCCTCCAAATAGATGGCACGTGTATGTTTGCTGTCTTGAAAGATTTCCTTTAGTTGTGTCTATAATTCGTGAGTCGATGCACCTGTCTTCTTAATAGTATGAAGTAGACATTTGGATATAGTGTCATATATCCATTGTTTGACGATAGCATCGAGACGTTTCCACATAGGATTGTCGATGTCGAGTGGACGGGGAGGGGGGGTGATGGCATCGATGTGATCAAGGATGTTGTAAGCACAAACATGTATTTGAAATAATTCGATATATGATGAGTATTGTCCATCCTCTTGATCAAGAATTAGAGGGATAAAGTTTTTGATATTCATTACGGTAAAGGCCTGATGAAAGGTGTTAGTAGGGGGAGGAAGATGTGTGATGTCATAGGTGGAGGAGGAGGAAGCGGGAGAAGCCATGTGGCCGCCGAAATAAATGAAGGAGAGGTGGTTGGAGGTGAAATATTTTTAGGGTTTAGGTGGGTTGCCGCCGGAAAATAAGAAAAGAAATGGGGGGTGGCCGAGTATAATTTTATGACATGTAGAGTTTGACTTCTGATACACCATGTATAATAGTGTAATTCTCCTTGGTTGGAGGTTCTCATTTATGCAATATATATAGGTGTTTACAATTATAAACCTAATTGTATAAGGATCTCTACACCTAATTGTATAAGGATCTCTACTTTACCTAATTACATTAGAATAATAATTACAGAATATATGGAGAATATTTATTTATTTTCTATCCAGAACAAACATTACAATCTTCTTTTATGAACTAATTAGACCAGCCATTATTTTATGGATCCACTGAGATTTGGTATCTCTTCCTTCCCCATGCGAGCAATTTATTTTGACTAAATCCTACTCATTTCCTTTAACAAAGGCGAAATTAGGGGTGGCCAACGGGTCGATGCGGGGCTGGCCGGGGCGGGTTTGGGTGGGATCAGGGTGGGATGGGATGGGGTGGGGTGGTAATGGCGGGCTGAGACTATCGGGCTTGGCCGATGTCCCATCCCGGTATCGTCCTGTCTGGAAAAGGAACCGGGCCCGCGGGCCGGGGCGGGTCGGGGTCGGAATTTTCATTTTTTTTGCACTTAATTTTAAAAAATAACATATATTAAATATATGAACAACTCAATAATTGAACAAGCTAGTGTAATAAAACATCTCAAAACTGTTTTTATGCCTCTTATATTATTTAATAGAAATATGGTTTTTTGGTAATACATATATAATTGTCAAAATTACAACTAAATGTGGTGGTGTTCAAAAGTTGCAAATGACATAGTAAAATTGCAATTAAATGAATTACCAATTTGAAAACACTTTTCTAGTTTCTTCACAATGTCTTGTGGTTCTTCGGTTAAAATTGGTATTTGTTGGTCAAATTGATCCACGTCGCTACTCATACCATCATATAAGATGTCGTTGTAGTTTTCGTCTTCTTCTTCGTTGATCTCCGGTTGACCGCACCTTCTCCACTCCGCTCATATCTAATCTCTGAATAATACTACAATCTCCAAGTTGTCTCCGGCTAATGAGTGTCTGTGCTCTCCTATTTGAAATCTGCCAGCAGAAAACGTGTTTTCAGACGCCGTTGATGACGCTTGAATGTTCAAAACATCTCGGACCATCATTGAAAGTGTCGGAAATGTCTTCTCATTCCCCCTCCAGTATTTCAGCAAGTCTTCATTTTCTTCTTCATTGACAACTGCTTGGTACGATAAAGTACCCTGCAAAACAAAAAACATCAAACTCTCTAATTTGGTTAGTAGTGTTACCACCACACATTCTATTTCTGAGGTTTTCAATACTAGCCGCAGAAACAACATGTCTTTTTAGAAGCTGTGTTGAAGAAGAAGAAGATGGTATGAAAGTCGGTTGGTTGCTAGCACTTTCTTGTTGGTAATACCTATATACTTTTTTTCATTCGTCTTCTATGCTAGATAACACTTCTTCTTTTGTTTGTTCAATAGGTGGTGGGGCATTTGAATTTTTGGGAGTTGGAGGTGGTAGTACTGCTATACAGTCATAAATATTTTCAATAAGTGATTTACAACCGTCTATTTTAATAGTTGGATTTAATACAACACCAATAATATAAATAGGGGGAATAGGAATAAAATATTTCTTTATTTTCATAAACATTTTTTTAATAGTTGTCTTATAAACTGGTTTTTTCATATATTCTCTAAGCAATAAAAATATTATAGCTATATAAAACAACATAGTTGAAATAGTATGATAATATATACCGGAAAATTCGTTTGTTGCTTGAAAAACTTTCTCTAGAAATACAATAAATTCTTTAATTTTTTCTCAATCGTTATCTACAATTATATCAGTTGAATTTTGATTATGGGCGTTAAAAATAAAGTTATATGTTTTCTATAATCATAAGAAACAAGTAGTTGTTCATATAAAGAATTCCACCTACTGGGTACCTCTTCGAGAATTTTTCTATAAGATATTTGACAATCGTGACAAGTTTTTTTATAATCGTTTTTTCGTTGTATTCTATTATTTTTTAAAATAAAGTGTATAGGAAATTGTATTTTTCAAAAATATCTTGGAAAAGTAATAGGTTATCATTTACAACTAAGGTATAAATATGACACGCACATTTTATATGAAAATTATTTGGAAAAGAGGGAGTTAAAGCATCTTTTAAAACTGTAATAGCAAAATTATTAGAAGATGCATTATCTAATGTAATACTCATAATTTTATCAGTTATCCGTAATAATCGCAAACTAAATAAATATTTTCTGAAATAAAATCACCAGTGTGCATACTATCTATACACTAAAATACGTTTTTGCATAGAACATTTATAATATATTCAATGACATGTTACCGTTAAATAATCATGGTTGTTAGTACTACGGCCTATATCAGAAGTTAGAGCCACTTTGTCATTAAAATGATGTAATGAATAACGTAAATACTGTTGATATTCATGTGCAAATTTAAATACATCTCTCTTAACAGTTGATCTAGGAAAACCTTTAAAAGCGGGGTTATACATTTCTCTAATATAATGAATAAAATCAGGAGATGAAGGAAATAAAAAAGGCAAACCCTCCACAACAACTAATTTTGATAATGCTTCTCTATCTTTATGTTTATCGTATTTAGGGCCATCAATTCCACCCGTCATAGGGTTAATTTTACCCTGTACTAGATCTGGGACAGTATGTGAACCTTGTTCCGATGGAGAGGGCGCTTGCGCACCATCTTTTTCAGCCTTGTATTGTGAATACCTAGCTGGGTGAGCATTTGAAATGTGTCTAATTAAAACCTCCGTAAAAAACTTGTTAGGATATTTCCAAGTGCTTACGCAAGTGTACGTATCGATTCAAGTAATATAGTCTGTAAGACCTAATATCGTCCACAAAGACTGGTTATCAAGTACCGATTATCTATTCTATGGTATCTATTTGGTTAACGTTATTTTGTTTGACAATTACAACTACGAATAAAAATAAAGTGCAGAAATTAAACTAATGTTGAAAATACTTTGGGATTTAAAACAGTTATGATGGAGATAGGGCTTCCAATCTCCTCAAATATCCACTCTTTCACGCGTTAATGCAATGCTAATGATTCTTCTTCGTATTAAGATAGCAGGTTAACTAATCTGACATTATATTCCGGTTAGGACATACAAGAGCTCAATCATGTGCAGAAACCTTCTATATTTCTATGATAGATTTTACCACACATGAGGATTAAGAACAATAACCTTAAACACTACACAAGTATCGGGGTACTTTCATCCACGACTTTAACCTATGTCTATTTAACTACATCATATTCAAATCTCACCTTTCATAATTTTAATTCGAAATCATATATGTGATGACAATTAGTGATCAGTTAATTATCAATCAATCAAAATAATTATTGAATAGATCTTAATATGCCTGAAGAAGAAATCACCAATAATGCATTAACAATATGAAAGAGTTTCAAGCGATTCGACGGAAAACCTAATAAAGTAATTAGCTCCTAAACATTGTCATGCTAAGAACTAAAGTACAATCCAACATAAACTAAATTAAAGTAAATAAAAGAGAAAGAACTTGAACAAAAGTCTCCAATTGTGTAGCTTGTAGCCGCCGTTCTCCTCTCCAAAGTATGATGTAAAGTATGGCAGGGTTTAGGGTATTTATATCTGAGAAAAACCTTGCTCCGGACCCTTTTATCCTTGGCCAAATTCGACTCAAATCTGGAAATTATGCGCGTCGGCGCCGCGACCCTTCGTCCAGGCGTCGCGGCCCTTATCGGCAAAAATCACTGGAGCATCAGGCTTCGGCGCAGCGCCTTCATTCAGCGCCGCAGCTTCGCACGGTGAATATTTTTCGCTCTCGGATTTTTCACGCCGCCTAATTCCTTCACCGGCTCATCGCTGCCATGCCCTTCCTTGCTTACGCGCGCCTTGACTGTTGTCCGGATTTTACCTGATTTCTTCTATTCTTCTTGGGACATTTTAGGCTTCATTCCTTGGGTTGTGCTTGTGCAAATTTCATCTTCATTGAGCTCAATTATGTATTTCCTCCTTTGGAACCGCTGTAACTCAAAAGAAAGAAAAACAACCCTAATACTATACTAAATACAAACGAAAAGAGTAAAATACTAACTAAAAATGACTCAAAAGAGTGTACCAAAATACACTCAACAAACACCCCTAAACTTACACTTTACTCGCCCTCGAGTAAAGCACTTAACAAAAAACAAAAACAAAACAAAAACAATGACTCTATGAACTGGATCAAGTAGTTGTAGCAATGCTTCTTCAACATCATGGATGAAAGATGAGATAATATGTTAGAACATATAGCATGAATATATAGCAATCTAGAATTTTAAGTTAGATATTTCGCAGATTCACTTAGATCATAATTAATGGAAACATAAACACCTAACCTATGCATGTCAATTTCATTCCATCTTTTCCAAAATGTTATAGATCTGTTTACTTGCTATTCCCACTAATCATAGATATACACATTAAGGATCTTCAGGACTTTCAAGGGTTGTAATGTAGGCTTAGGCAGGGGTAGGTAAAAGTGGGCATTTAGGCTCAAATTACGTACCATAAGCATTTTTCATTCAACTCTTTGTCCTTCTTTTTGACTTTCTTTTCAATCACATACCCATTTTCTCCCCTCTTTTTCTTTTGAGAGAAAGAGATGTATTATAATTAACAAGCACCCCCAAACTTACTTTTTTGCATATTTTTCATTGGGGTGCATCAATTTTTCACTCTCTTCTTGTTTCTTTTTCAACATTTTTCATCTCACTACTTTTCAATAATTACTTATGGCACAACAATGGGAATCATAGGGTGTCAAAGAAAAATCTTATTTCAGGCTCAATGGGGCTGACTAAGGGTATAATTTATGTCAGGGTAGATAGTGAACGGTCAAAAGGGCAATCAATGAATGTCTGAATCATCTTCCTAAACATGTATATCTTAACTAATTCGCCTCAAATAACAAGCAAACAAGTTTATTAGACATTTCTCAACTTTTCTTTCTATAATTGACAACACATAGGCTAAGCACAAATACCTCAAATAATTAGATGTCATGAATCTTTGACATATCTAACTTAAGCACACAGATTTTTGCTTTCAATTTCATTACATTATCCCACTTTATTCACTCAATGTCTTTAGCAACTACATCATGCTTGATCCATAAAAAGAATTATGACTCACGAACACATAAAACAATCAAAAAGAAAACAAATAGACTCAAAACAAAACACAAAACAAAGTAGGATCCCCCAAAACTTGATTGACACATTGTCCCCAATGTGTAAAGACCAAAAATAAATGAACACTTACAGACACAACACATCGGTCACAACGGATGTCTGGGTTGATGGGAAAATCATTGTGCACAAAGCCGAATGAGGAGTCGCGGACCTTGGAATGTGCACCGCGGCCCTAATTGCCTCAGACCACCGAGGCTATCGCTTCTGCGCGGCTCTCTCAACAGGCTCCGCGACTCTAATTCCCTGAAGTTTTGATTTTTCCAGTTTTCAGTATTTTTTCGTCCTTTTCTCCTCAGAGTTAGTCCCTGCTCTTTATCTGTCATCCACAAACACTAAACATACCAGATCGTGAAACTGTTCAAGACAAAATTAAAACAAACTAAAATGAAAATTGAAATAACATAATTAAAACATTGGGTTGCCTCCCAAGTAGTGATGTCTTTAACGTTTTTTAGCCGGACGTAAATACATGTTCACTCAAGGGGGTAGATTATCCCCTCCACATATCCATTTCAGCACCATTCGCTTTCTCCCCCTCTTCTTTTTCACATGGTTGAGTTCAGTGGACTTTATTCCTTTTTCATCATTCACAGCATCATTCACAAGTCCAAACTTCTTACCATCAAGGGCATCAGTACCCTTGAAAATTTCATGGGGAGTCTTTTTATCAATTACACCAACAGCAAAGCATTTATCATTGAATTGTGGATCAGTTGAAGGTTTGAAAATAGTGAAAGTCATCTCCTCATCTTGGACTCGGAGCTTCAATTCTCCATTTTCAACATCAATAAGAGCTCTCCCTGTCTCTAGGAATGGTCTCCCAATGATAATAGGCATATTTTCATCTTCCTCTATATCAAGAATGATGAAATCAATAGGGAAGATGAATTTGCCCACTTTCACTAACACATCTTCAATTATACCTTTGGGATGCACGATCGAGCGAATCACCTAATCGCAAGTTGATCGCGTTGGCTTCGCTTCTCCCAACCCAAGTCTTTTGAACACAGAGAGAGGCATCAAGTTGATACTAGCCCCTAAGTGTCACGCCCCGACTTTTCCTAAGCCTTTACTTAGGGCGTGATGACACCTGGACAATTATTTCCCACCAGGAGCACCATTTAATTCTCTTTATTTAGAAATTTAAACTTATATTCAAATACGAAACTATTAATAAAAATAACAATAAAGAAATTTGTTTATGACTTTATTGAAAATATAACACGAGCCCATGCTCGTGCAAATATTGTTTCTACATAGACATACTGACAAAGATTGTTCTAAGTTGGAAGGGAGGCCATCCCACACGGGCATTTCCCGAGACACTGAAACTGACATTCTGAACCTGACGAGTACCAAGCTCGAAGCAATGGACTTGGTATGACAAGAGGCTGCGGGACGATTGTTATCCTTGGCGGGGAGTCTTTCCTCTATCACGTTTTCCTGAAACATGTTAAATAAAGAGTCAGCCCTACCATCCGGGGCTGAGTGAGAACCTTACCCTGCAATTCAAAGTAACATCACAATATTCCAAGTGCAATCACATTATAACGTAATAAGCATATTGCAAAAACATATCAAGTTACAACACTTTTAAATATGCAGCAACTCCTCATAGGAAATTCTCAGTTTAACTAACACTTCATTTTATCTCGTATCATACGTTAAGACATTCCCCTGCATTTCCATATGTTTGTTACATTTATATATTTGTAAACGTGTATTCACTTTTCATATTTATATATAGGTGAACATGTATTCATCTTTCAAATTTATTGCGGCGTGCAACCCGATCCATTATATTTACGTATTTGTGAACACGTATTCACTTTACGTTTTGTTGCGCCGTGCAACCCGATCCATTATGTTTACGTATTTTTGAATGCATATTCACTTTACGTTTTGTTGCGGCGTGCAACCCGATCCATTATGTTTACGTATTTGTGAACGCGTATTCACTTTACGTTTTTGTTGCGGCGTGCAACCCGATCAATTATATATTTATATATGTATGTGAACACGTATTCACTTTTCATATTTTTCAGAAGATCGAATAAGTAATATTCTCTTTCCAAACATTCTGTCATTCATACTTGTAACGAATTATAACTTTTTAACCATAACTCCAACTAAGGTGTTTCTCAAGCGGGAACTAAGGTAAGACGGGAATCTTTCACTGTACCAAATTTCATTTAAAACTACTTTGGGTAACTAACACAAATTTATCCTTAAAATAGCCACATGAAATTTGCTTCGGCAGAATTTTTATTAAACAGAACCAAATCTTAGAATAGTCATAACTCCTAACCTGTAAACCCGTTCAAGCCCCATAAAATCTCAAAATGACGAGAACAGAGAGCTACACGTCTCCATGTGAACCATACTTTCATATTCTGTACCATTTGGTACAGTTTTACACTTTTATTCGCTGCCCTTCCTGGATCTCGATAGATCCGAGGCAGAAACTTTAAACAGCGATAACTCTCAATCCGTAAGTTGGATAGACATAAGGAAGGTCTCGAAATGTCCACAACAGAGAGATCTAGAACTTTAATTTAACACCAATTTTCATATTTCCCACGGATTAGTACAGTTTTACGTTTTAACGTCCTGCCCTTCTGGATTCCGATGAATCTGAGGCAGCAACTTCAAACTACAATAACTCTCAACTCGTAAGTCCGTTTTAACCTCTCTTTAGCTATATCTGTCCGTAACAGAGATATTTACAACCATGTAAATTTTTATATAATTCTAATGAGTAAAACTCAATAAAAATAGTCTGTAATTATGTCTTTCCGAATTTCGGCCAAATCTAGGGCAGGAACTTTGAACTATGATAACTTTTAAACCGTATGTCCATTTTACCTCATTTTTTGTTCTATATGATCATAATAGATAGGTGTACCATTCTTTCTAATTTCATCATATTTTAACCATTATAACTCAGTGAAACCAGTTCGTAAAGTTTGTGACGCAACTAGTTGTCTAAACAATCAAAAGATCGTTATTTCTTTTCAACACTCAATTCTTATTCTAATATGTATTGAACTTAAAATAAAGGATATTACCAAGAATTTCTGAGTGAGAAAATTCACCTTGTATGTGTGAAATGATTGTTGTTCGGTTGCTACAAGGGACCCTTGCTCCCTAGTATTTCTTTTATTGTTGTTCTTCTTGCTCTCTTGTTTTTTTCCAGATTTTTCTTCTTCTTGTTCACTTGTTTTTTTTCTCGATTTTCTAGTCTTTATGCTATATACTTTGTTTGTGTGTAAATACAATGTATAAGTGGGATGATTATATAACTTATGGGAGGGGGAAAGCCAAGAGATTGAAGGGAAATGAAAAGTGGGGCGTACAATGCAAAGATACTTTCTGCCTTTAAATGTTTTTTTTTTCTTTTCCATTTCATCTATCTATTTATCTAACTTTAATACTAACTACATCTCATGCAATTTATTCTTTGTTTTGTTATATATATATATGTATTTTTATTAAACCAACCAACAACTATATATTATTTTATTTTTTTTCGAACTTTACATTCTCTCCTCCTTAAGCAACATTCGTCCTCGAATGTGAACAAGGTCGTAACATAATCACATAGACCCAATAATGTTTATTGTCTATTTATCTAACTTTAACACTAACTTCATCCCATGCAATTTATTCTTTGTTTTCTTATATATATGTATTTTTATTAAACCAACCAACAACTATATATTTTTTTTTTCCGAATTTTACACTAAGTCACACAAAGCCCTTTTACATGTCACCTTCCCTATAGTGCAAGGTAAGGTGAAACTCCCCGGATCTCTCAACTTTAGTGGGAGCTTCTTCTACAAAATAGCACTGCATTCTTCAGTGAGCACCACTGTCTCATAGTCTGCTAGCTTTCTCTTCTTAAACAGTATGTCTTTCATAAAATTTACATATGCTGGCATTTGCTCCAATGCTTCAATGAAGGGAAGGTTAATGTGCAGTTTTTTAAATACCTCCAAAATATTTGAAAACTGCTTATCTAAGGACTTCTTCTGCAGCCTTTGAGGGTAAGGGATTTTGTCTGTGTATTCCTCATAATCATGCAAGTGAGCCTTCTAAAATAGGAGGTCATCAAGAACCCCCTCCTTTTCTCCTCGGTTGTCTTCTACCTCATTCTCCTTCTCCTCATCGTTGAGATCCCACCGCTTCTAACTGCTTTCCACTTCTCAAGATAATCGCTCGCATTGCTCTCTGGATTCATCATCAGACATCGAGAGATTGCCTTGCTCTCTTTTGTTCAGTGTGTTCGTCAGCTGTCTCATTTGAACTTCCAGATTTTTAATCGATGATCTTGTTTCCATTATGAACTGATTCTGGGAGTTGGTCAGGTTCAAAAGTGAGGATTGGGTCTCTGCCATGAATTGATTCTGGGTTTTGTCCATGACTAACAGTGCTGCTTCCAAGTTATCTAGTTTCTCTTGTGCCGTTGGTCGAATCGCTATGAAGATGAGGCTCAAAGCGTGGTTGTTGCTCGGTCATTCTTCCATGAAAAATTTGGGTGATTTCTACCGGATTATTTGTGTTGAGAATGCATTGTCAGAGGTCTCCAAAATTCCCCACTGCATGAACCTGCCCCATAGGCACATTAATTGGGTCCACAGTTGTACACCTATCAAAAGTATGGGGACCCCCACAAATTTCACAACTCACAGGTGTCTGGACAGCTTTGACGGACATGGTATTCTGCTGCATCTACTTTGTCAAAGTGGCCACCTGCGCAGTCAATGCAGTGATAGCATCTAGCTTATGAATCTCAACTACTTTCCTACCATTCACTGCTCTCTCATCGATCCCCTGATGGTTGTTTGTGGTCATGTCCTCTAGCAAATCATGTGCCTCATTGGCACTCTTTTTCATGAACGTTCCTCCTGCTGCTGCATCAATAATGGTACGAGTTGTACCACACAGTCCATTGTAGAATATGTAGACTAACATCCACTTCTCAATCCCATGATGAGAACACTTTCTCTGCAGATCTTTGAAATGCTCCCATGCATCGTAGAGTGACTCTCCATCCATCTGATAGTAACTATTAAGCTCTCCTTTGAGCTTTTCTGCTTTGGATGGAGGGAAGAACTTGGCAAGGAACTTCTGGGATAAGTCTTGCCATGTAGTGATGGAGTTCGCCTGTAATGAATTCAACCAGCACTTTTCTCTCTTCCTGAGTGAGAATGGGAAGAGCCTCAACCGAATGGCATCATCAGTAACACCATTGTATTTAAACGTTGCACACAGCTCCAGGTTATTTGCAAGATAAAAGTGGGGATCTTCTGTCGGTAATCCCCAAATTGGACTGAACCTTGGACCATGTGCAAGATCGCTGGTTTGATTTCAAAATTATTGGCTTCAACAACTGGAAGCCTGATGCAAGTGTCACGACCCGACCCGGCGGGCCGCACCTAAACGCCCTAATGACACCCTTCTACTAACCTATCACACATAATCCAACTAATACTAAGGAAGTATGAAATCCGGCAGCACAACGCCGTAACAACAACATCTGCCATAATAGGCGAGCCGACAAGGCTACCTTTACACAAGACTGTACTTGCCTCCTGAGGAGTTACAACTAGCCAACATAATATAATAAGCAAGTCGATAAGGATACCACCAAATAATGTCACATATGCATGGGAATATCCCAACACAGAGTACAATAACATAGCTGACCAAAACAGATTCATAAGTCTACATACGTACAACCCACAACCGTCTACAGACCTCTATGAGAATGATAACATCATGTGACGGGACAGGGCCCTATCATGCCCCTAAATATATACATGAGATCAAAAAGAGGTTCTGTACCAAAAATGACAAAGCTCTGGATCAAAGGAGTTTTCCAATCAGCTGAGTAGGAGTCCTAGGCCTAAGAGTCACCAACCTGAGAACCTGTGCCTGCGGGCATGAACGCAGCTCGAGGAGCGGGGTCGCATTTAATTAATGTACTGAGTATGAAAAATATGAAATACTGAAAATGAGATCATAACTGTTCTATGTGAAATAAAGAATCATATCAAAAATCCTGAATGCTTACCCATAGAGTCATCATGTCCATATGTATGTATATAACATGTCTCGGCCCTGTAGTGAGGGACTCGATAAAATTATCAATATAACATGTAATTGTGCCTTATCAAAATGGGAGTAATGAAAATCAGTTCTTACCCTTTTTAAAATATGCAAGTCAAAATCAGGGACTCCAACTCCCAGAATATAATAGCACGGGACTCGAACCCGCCTAAGTATATATGTATAATATGGGACTCGAACCCAAATAAGTATATATATATAGTGGGACTCGAACCCACGTAAGTATATAGAATAATGTAATGTCATGGGACTCGAACCCAAGTAATATAATAATAATAGTCGGGACTCGAACCCGAAATATACAATATGTCATTTACTTCTACATGTGAGGACTCGCGAATGTGTAATAAGACTTGGCACGAGTAGATATCATGAGCAACCATATGCAATTAGAAATCATCTTTTGACTTTCGATGGTATCATCATAATAAACTCTTTTACTGAAAATCATAGGCACTTATTATAACAACTATCCTTTAACACTAACTTTGTAGGAAATCATGTACGTCCGCCGTACTTTTATTAAAGTAATGTCAAATGAAAGTCTTTCACAAAGTCATGCCAAAAGAAAGAAAGGATAATTTAAAGTAAGCATGCCAAAGAAGAGAGGATAGTCTCACATACCTCGTCGTCCATATCAATTCGAATATCTAATAATCGCCGACTAAAGACTCGACCTATAATAATAACAACATGTCTGTCAACTCTATGATTCCTAACGGTGAGTCATATTAAAAGATGACTCCCTTATTCTATACAAATTCGGGCAGCACTTCCTCTGTTTATATGTACATCCATAATTTCCAAACTAAGCCAGCAATACCAACAGCAAGCCATAACTCAAAGATAAAACCACAATAATCTCAAATATTGTATTTATGTCATCATAACATATTCCTTCTCTTTCATATTTATGCAATATCACAATTACAACAAGCCAGGTGATTACTACACCTTTTTATCAGGTTCATCCAATCCTTTAGTCACGTTAACACAATCCACTTAAGCAGTCCAATCTTCTAGCAACATAGAGAGTTCAAAAATGTGAAATAACACTTTTCCACGCCTTAATTCTTTCAAGACATGAATAGGTAACTACCTCAATCATATAAACATATTTATAACTTATATCTTAAGCACTAAAACAACCCATCAATTCTAACAATTAACAACAAGAGTGGGAGTCCTTTAATTGCAACATAATACATTTTTACATTTTACCATAACTATTTTCTTAACTTCTTAGAATCCAATTCATCCTTCAAAACTTTCATATAACCAACTACAAATTTAAACATCAAGATTTCTTCTTCAATTTCAACATGCAATAGGTGATAATACTAACAACAACAACATTCAAACTCCATGGACATAAAACAGTCCCACAAATCAGTAACTACCTAAAATAATCACATGCAACCTCTTAATTCCAATTCTTCTTTAACATGGGTTCATATCTTCAACTACAACAATATGCAACTACAATTATACCATAAGGAGAATGATTTTTACCTTAATTGATGCTCAAAACAAGTTCAAAGTTCTGCCGCTCACTCGAATTACCCACTGTTTTATTGATTTTTCTTGACTATTTTTTCACTTCTTCAACTCCTTCAACATGCATGAATCCCACAATGTTAACCCATCATTTTATGCATTTTTACTTCCAAAATCGTGTCCGTTAATCTGGAAAATCTGGGCCTAAAATCGGCCAGCAGTGCCAAAAATTCCTCACTGTTCTGTCAGCTGAACTTGTAACATCCATAATTCTCTACTCCGATGTCCTATCGACGATAGGTTTATTGTGTTGGAAATTAGACTCGACGAAATTCATCTTAGACTTTTGAAACACCTAAAAACTCCTAATATACTAGGAGATATACCCCACCAAAGTTGACTAAAAATCTGTCCAAAATTCTGCCAATTTTTCTTCTTTTCTCTTTCTTTTTTTTTGAGTTTCCTTGGCTTTATAATCTGTAGAATGATTTAATCTATTGGAGAAGAATCAAAGCTCCAATTTGTTGGCTATTTTCTTGGAAGAGGTTTCTTTTTTGGAATGAGGGGAGGAGAGGAGAGTCTTTCTTTTCTTTTGAAATTGTAATGTAATGGAAGACAAGGGTTTATGTGGCTAATTTATTATTTTTGCAACTTAGTCCCATCTCCCCTAATTAATTACTCTAATATCTCATTTCTTAAGTCTTGAAAATTCCATATGGCCTCGTATACTCGTTGTCGTAACTTATATAATACGTTACTAATCCATAACGCGAATATTGTTTCTAAAGTATACAATATTTTCTCTTCAATTTCCCTTGTCACGCTCGTTGTAACCAAAATTTTCCAGATTCACATCCCTTGAATACCAACTTCTGGATTAGCATATATAAGATATACTTTATATCTAATATCCGAATCTTATTTCTTAATGATGTTTTTAATTATCGTCTTAATCTTACGATGTGTAACATCATTCCCCCCTTAGAAACATTCGTCCTCGAATGTTCATCTTAGGTCTCATGCTAGAAAAATTTCGGCAGAGCCTCCTTTATAACTATGTCTATCCACCTATATCCAGCAAACCAACAGATGTCACACACGACCACAATATACAACACATATATCATTCACCAAATAATAGTTAAGTAAGAAATCAAATTACCTGTGAATACTTAACTGAATCTCATGTAACACCTTAAACAAAGTTAAAGAGCCTCCATGCAATATTATATTCCTTCATTTTCAAATTTGTCACAATATTCTAGCTGGTACTACCTTGTACACTTGCTTCAATTTGTAATGGCATACAGTGTTCCACCATATATGTACGGCATGCTTAACATGACGACAATTCATGTGTATACCCGCTGCATTGTTAAAATAGCTCCATATAGATTTGACAACTCCCTTGTAAGAAACAAGTGATCTGTCATTTCTTGATGTAAAACATTATATCATCAGCATTTTGATACTATATTAATTCCAATATTTTGCAACACTTTATCCACTGGGATTTTAAATTTCCACATCGTCCATAGGAAGAAATATATCTTGAATGACACTCTTTTAACCCACATTTACTTATATACACCAGAAGGATATGATCTTTATCTTAACAAATCTCATGCACTTGATACAGTAAATTTACTAGAACTTGTCATTATCCCCTAAGGATTATCTACATGGTATATATCAAGTATGTAGTGATATGTGAGACAATGTCATCTGGTAGATACTACCCTAGCCTTGACAAATCTCATCAATCCCTACGTAGCAATTCTTTGATATCTTCCACTCTTTCTTCAATAGGAATAATAGTAAATAGTGTAATGTTTCCAATTTGGTACAATTATGAATTCAAACCACTCTTTGTTTCCCACCATATTCGTTGTTTAATGATATCCCTTACCTAAAAAAATCATTTTCAAGACCTGAGAACCATCTTTCCATTGCACATCTTGAGGGTAATGCTTCTTAGAGTACCTGTTCCCTAAAAAGTTAGCCCATAGAGAGTTGGTGGTTCTAAATCTCCACCATAGCTTTTCACACAATTCCTATCCTTAACATCATCCTTACTATACACCGGAAGAACATCACAAACATCTGACGTATCTCCTTGACCACACATTTTGCAATTCACCAATTTATAACCAAATAAGGAGTTGAATTGAATTGCATGTAGGCACAGGGAACAAGGGAGGATAACACAGGCCCTCAACATATCTTCTAGTATATGAATAGTACATCGAGGATGGAATAATGTGCTATGACTCACTTGCGTCCCCAATCCCTCCTGGAATGATCTCCAAATAGGGCAGTCTTGACATTCTCCAGTTTCGGTCTAAAAGAAACGAAATCATCTTAATCAACATCAGTGTGCCAATTTTGATTTAGCGCCTAAAAGAATGCTTCATATTCTGTCCAAAACTTGAGAAATCTAAATGGTTTACTCACATGCATAGATTGATCACCATAAGTTAACAACTAAGAGGCATGGTCTAAACTTGTTCTTATTACATGTTCCACCTCCATTTGTCCAAACCAATCTAGAATAAATGTTTGCCAACATTCTATCGAACCCCTTAAAAGTGTAGTCATTATCAGTTCTTTCATTCCACTACTTAAAAGGACTCCTTTTAAATTCAATTTCAAACAATTCACACGAGTTAGTACAAAATGCAAAAATCCTCATACTCTGCAGGATATATAGGAAGATCGCCTATTGTCTCCTTTCATTTATAATAACATTGAAATCCCCACCAACTAGCCAAGGATCCCTCATATCGTCAACAATACAGTATCAACTATCCCAGAGAACAACATTTCCAATGCATCACTCTTTGCACATACCATAGTATACCTACCTAATTCATGTAACTCTTTCACCCTTGAGTCCTTAAGTTTGCCATGTTGATTACTCCTTATATTATCTCTGATTGAGTTTCTCTGCTGATCAATATTTAGGATAGACATATCTGCTTCCACTGCCATATTATGTTCCACATTGGACATCATTATCCCATCTTCCCTTAATATTAATGTGTTACTATTATTATAGTTGTTACCATTGGTACACATATCCTGCCTCTTGTCAACATTCCGCTCCTCATTAACATTTGTTAATACAAAAGCTCCTTCAACCTATTCTTTAGTAGTAAGTGTTGCTTTTGATTCTTCCATCAATTGTGGGTCCTCGATAAGTTGTTCTACTTCTACCACCTTACCATTGTTGTCTTCCTTATTCTATTTATTACCATATTCTTCCCCATTATCTCTCTGTTCCTCCTTATTCTCATTATTACCATTTGTCTCCTCGAGTGGCATTTGTTCTATCCTCCTGTTGGACTTACAAACTCAGTTGTATCTTTGGCTGCATCAACATTTGTCACTTTGGCTACATCGTACTGAATATCTATTATCACTTCGTTTGAATTCATCTATATCTTTGTACCTCTCTTATCCGTTTTCCACCCTTCCATTATTAAAGTATCTAAACTTATAATGAGTCTTTATGCCTACTTCTCACCTAATTAACCCAAAAAAATGTTCATATAGACCTGGTTTCATGAAAAGCACCTTAGAAGCATGTAGGTTATCAACTCATTCTTGATTAGTAAGTGATGTTATACACACTGCATGCCACTCATTTCACCATAATCTGCTACATACTGCTTAGAATCCCTTATCTCAGTCTTAGAGACATGACACTTCACTCTTCCATTCCACTTTAATACCCAGTTGAAATTATTCATTATTGCATATGGTCCTTGTATCTGGCCATGTAATCTTCCAATATCTATCCACAGTTTTCTTTTAAGAGTCACATCATTAGACACACACACCAAAGTCATATGGAAACTTTTCTTTGTACCCCTATGTGTTACCCCGCAGTGTATCAATTATTCTGTACAGCTTAATATCTACCTCATAGAGATGAGGCTTCCACAATAACCATATTCCTCCACTTGGATGCTCAGTAAGATTAGTACTTAAAAGATCACCCACTACACAAGTTAAACGAGGTATTATGAGTTTCTTCCCTTTTTAACCTTTGGTTTCAAGAGACCAAATAGTCTCATCTTAGCATTATGCGTGAACTAATGCATTGAAACTGTGCACGAATACATACCTCGGTTATCAATCTTTCAAAAAACTCCTTAACTGAAAATATGAACTTCAGAGGTTCGCTACACGTCCTTGATTTGCTTTTTCAACCCCCTTTTTTTTGTGCGCTGAACACTACTCTTTACGATATTTAAAATGCCTGGCACAACTATACATCAATAAGATGCTCATCATTCCCAAGTTCTAAGTCATTTGCGAAAGAAACCCAATTAATCATATGTCCAATACTTCCCAGTACACGGTCCAAAATAGGAAAAATACTTTCATTCCTATATATCAATCTTATTATTCAAGAAGTAATAGCCTCTTCTTATTCTTACCTGAGAACAATATTCTTTTGTCGTTTCCTACCTTCACATAGTCCAGCAACATGGTGTACTATAAAACAGTCACATATTCTAATAATTAGAGCTCAAAATTTAATTAGGGGTATGAAGGAGAAAAGAGTAGGTAAGCTTCATTTTCTATCTTTGGAAGGAGAAGTTCAATCTCTGTAACTATAGAGCAAATAACGTAGCATAACGGAGTACCAATTCGTAATATAGAGACTACTTCCATTCATTTCACAAGTCTACACCTCATTCATGGTCTGAAAGGGATCTCTTCCCTACTCGTAATTATAAACAACTTCATTCCTTTTAACACTTGTTCATTCATTTCTTACTTATCGTACTTTTCATAATTCTAACATATTCTAGTATACATACGTAATCTCGGACATTGCTCCTGATTCCAATCCCTGATGATATCATCCCGTAAGTGATGAATTGTTAACTTATTCTCTTATTTGGTACGTAAAAGATTCTGAAGAGTTACCTTACCTGACCTTGATCGAGTATCTCCAAACCTGGTCATCATACTTCTATTCAAACTCTTTCACTTCCCTTATGGCTTGATGCACCAAGTCAAGTCCGAATAACTCTGATTTTCCCTTCCGAGCCACTGTCGCTGTCTTTCGAGACATAGCTGCAACCACAATAATTATTAGGAAGAGATGGGGGATTATCCTAATGACATAGCTCTATTGCACGATCTACGAGATGAAAGAGTAGAAACCAATCCTAAATGTCCGGCAGCCTCCTGCGTATAAGTATGGTGCACAACATACTCATACACAAGACTCTACTAGACACGGTCTGTGGACATTCCGAGGACTAACTGCTATGATACCACTTCTGTCACGACCCGACCCGACGGGCAGCGACTAAACGCCCTAATGACACCCTTCTACTAACATATCACACATAATCCAACTAATACTAAGGAAGTATGAAATCCGGCTTAGGATTCCTGCTCAGCTGTTTCCTTTGGGAACTCCATTGTTCTTGAGTTAATTATTTTGGTACAAGGCCTTATTTTTTACTTATGCATATTTAGGGGCACGACGGGACCCTGTCCCGTCTTATTTCATTATAGTACTCTTAGAGGTCTGTAGACAGTTGTGGGTGGTAAATGTGTTTTTGTATATGTGTATGGTTGTGATCCGTTTTGGATATCTCTATGTACATAGTGGCAGCTTCGTCGGCTTGCCTATTTTGATATGATTTATAGATCCCTACATTATCCTTAGTATCCATATGATTATATGTGACAGGTGGGTATAGGGTGCCCAGGTAGGGCACCGGGTCGCGGCCTATCGGGTCGGGTCGTGACAATAATTATGCTAATAAATAATTAAAGACTTAAAGATAATGTATTAAGTGCGCTAAATAAAATAAGACACAATAATAATTTAATGAAAGAACGAATGTACCAAACGCCGACGTAACGTCGACGTGTAATCGAGAGGTTGAAAATTGAAACTTTGCTCGATGGGAAGATCCTCAAGCTAGTTCCGAACTTCGCTCCCAAATAAATAAATAAAATTGAATATTTACTAGACAATGTAGATTTGTAGAAGATAGATTGAGATATTAGAGAGATTGTAGGAAGATTTGTGAGAAATATGAAGAGAAAATGAGATATTTATAGTTGAAAAAATGGGTTAAAGTTTTAATATTACTTAGGGGTTAAAAATAAATATTAAGGGGTAGGGGGTTGGGAGAGGGGGAAGCAAAAAATGGTCGTTGCACAACGGCCAAAATATAAAATGGTCGTTGGTGCAACGATTATTTTGTGCAAAGGAGGGGACGGCCGACCGGGGCGGTCGGTTCTTGGATCAAGGGCTCGAGGAAGAGACTATGTCCCGTCCCGGTTCGAGTCCCGATACTGTTATTTTATATTTTTTTATTTCGGAGTCGGGGCGGGACCGGGCTGATCCGGCTCGTTGGCCACCCCTAGGAGAAACTAGGATTTTGAATCTATGAATTTCGGATTCTAGAAAATATCTTACTGAATTCTGAATAAATTATTGATACATAATAAGTGAATTTTTAATCACAAATATAGAATATAGATTAAAGCTATTGTTACTCCGCCCCTTTCTTTCTCCTCCCCCGCTTGCTTGTATTCAGCGTTTATATTATTCATGAGTTGATAATTTAGAAAAGTAAATAGGTAACTTATTGTTAGAGTCGAATAAATTAACTGAGTATATGTAAACGAGAACTTCGAAGTGATTATCGTTAAGTCATTCGTAATACCAGGGTCGTCTTTGGATCCGTGCGAGGTGTGCTACCGCATAGGGCCCCCGAAAAACAAAAAATTTTAGGACCCCTTTTTTCATTTTTATTAAGTAGTATTAGCCAAAATTTATTGTAAAGGCTCATTATTCGCAGGTCTTAGCCCAATTAAGGGCCCACTTTTACGAATTAGAACAGAGCCTCCAAAATGTTTGAGACGGTCCTGCTTAACACTGATGTGATACATATGATTCCAACTCTCTCATATATAGACTTTAATTTGACAATAATTAAGAGTAATTTTTCGAAAGAATTTGAATATTTTAATGGATATTTCTAAGTGTATATATATATTGTTAAGAATCTCACATCGCAAATGAAATGGGAATTTGGACTCCTTATATGGACTTGGACAATTCTCCCCTCATAAGCTAGCTTTTGGGGTTGAGTTAGGCCCAAGATCCATTATTTACATGATATCAAAAGCCA
Source organism: Przewalskia tangutica (assembly GCA_029844215.1). NCBI lineage: Eukaryota > Viridiplantae > Streptophyta > Magnoliopsida > Solanales > Solanaceae > Przewalskia > Przewalskia tangutica. Next base: position 31,938,397 of record CM056727.1, on the reverse strand, counting down.
AACATAAACCCTATTTTTTTTCTCTTACCGAGAAACTCGGCTTCAGATCACTATGTATATAATTAATTAACCAAGTAGATATGTAAGAATTGTTTTGTTCTTTACGAAAACGTAACCTAATAACCTACTAGATATTTTATTAATCACATTACAATAGGCACAATCTCAGGCTAATGTCGCAGATTTTGGTATAATGAAGGCATTTTTGAATTATAAAATTAAGTATAGAATGCTGATTGTGCAAATAAGTACAATTAGTAGTACTTAATTAACGACTGTTTAATCTCTGACACACTCAAATGTGTAACTATATGTCCACGTAAATTATAGAGTAGGTTGTATAATTAAATTAACGAATACTCACATATTAATACTTGGATCATTTTCTACTTGTCCAAAAGTTAGTGTTCGCCAAAAATATTTGTTATCTACGCTATAAATTGACCAGCAAACGTATGCATTTTATGCAGATTTTACCATAAAATGGAAATGTGTTTTTTACATATGGAGAACTATTCTATTTCTCCAACAAATACTTTGTTGAATACAAGTTTCTCTTATTACTTCCGTGTATGTATTCGGTCATTATTTAAGAACTTGGTAGTTTTTCCAGCTATTTAGATACGAGACCAAAAAAAATCCTGTGGGTGGCACTTTTTGTCTCTATTTAATTTTTAGATATCTAATTAATTAACTAGCTTATTATTTAAGCCAGATGTGTGTATGGTGTACCAATAGAGTGCCAGAATTATTTTAAGCAGAGCCATGCACATAATATTTTACTCAATAACCACATTATCCATGTAGATCCGAGCACACAATTGGCGAAGAATACTCTATATTGGGATACTTAGAACTTTGAATTGCTCCCTCCATCCATTTTTACTTGTAACATTTTAACATTAAGGAGCCAAAAATATAATAATAATTTTACTATATCACCCCTAATTATTGCTAGTAACCTATTATTGAAATAAATAAAACATACTTTAAAAGTTGATGCAACCACTAAAATTTCCTTGAACGTGTCAACCCAATAATAAATGATAAGGATAAAATATGTATGAAGTGATAAATTATCTCTTGATTTTCTAAAGTGGGCAAGTAAAAATGGACGAATGGAGTAATTAATTAAAGATTTGTTAAAGAACGGCAGCTGGCATTCATGGAAAATCGAGATCCTTCCAATAAATAGGGCCCTCTAAATGCTTAATTTACCAGTTAGTACCGTTTTAATAGGGTATACGTGGAGTTCTTCAAAGAACAGTTGACATTTCTGGAAAGATCGCACAAATTACATTTCAAGAGACACTGAGATAAATGATATGTAGAATTATCACCTTAAGAGCCAATAGTTTGATGACATGCAATGATTGGTAGTCCATAATAATAATATTGAGGGCGCTTTCAGTGCAAGAAACACGAACCACAAACAGTGTGTTGTCTCAGATTCATAAAGCATGAAGGACAAAAAAGGGACATTTAAATATTGTCACAAGGATAGGTCTTATTGGCCACGGCCAAAGTGCAAATAATTATTTAATCATAGTATAAATGCCAATATTAAAGGGATTTAACTCTAATTATTAGTGATAAAACTTTAACCTCTGGAGTCTCTGAGCCTAGAAGTGCACGCTCATGCATTAATGCACCTTATTTGTTAAAGCAAGAAGGGGGAAACTTATTTTTGAAAAAGAAAATCTTCTTAAAATTAGAGTATTATTTTCTTAATAAAAAAATAAGACGAGAAACAAGAATGTAGCAGCGCCATAAAAGTCAGTTGAACTTTACAACATCAAAGAAACTCTTAAACTTAAAAAACTACGTTGACAACCATAATGCCGCATCAAGCATCAAACATCTGCAGAAACTACGGTTCCATCTTTAAGCATCTTTAATTTGTTGTAAGCAGAGAGATCAAGATACCATGATAAAACGTAACGTTGTGTGTTCATATCACAATATTTTCCATCATTGTACCTTCCATATTTTCTTTTTACTGCAAAAAAAGAATTTGCTGAAAGAGTGGATTGCTTAGAGTTTTAATATACAATTGACAATGTTGTCTGTTACAATACACATGAAAATGTTTGAATACCATTTTCCTGACTCAATATCTTTCTTGTAAGTTGTATGGATAAAATGAGTAATAATCCTTGTGTTACAACAGCTTCTGAGCAAAGAATGAATGACAGTGCACTTCTGAAGTGATATCTATTCCTAGATAAGTAAATGAATCACTCTGTACTTGAAGGACTTTATGTGAAGAGTTTAGCCACTTGAGGACCAAAGAATACAATTATGCTAAGAAACAATGTCAATATATGGTCGACCGCCTGGTGGAAGAAAATAGAGATTGATAACAAGAAAATAGGTATAATTTGTCACCAGAACCCAATTAGTGCCATCAATTATATTGATGAATTTGAAGACATCAGTCCAAGTATCTCATTATGTAAGCTGTGATTCGTCACAAGAAAACCACCTGAAGGAAATATAGTTCTCCTCGCAACTTGATCTGCTGCAAAATCAATTGAACTTCCTTCCCAGTCAGTCACCTGAAAAGAATTTGCATGCATGCTGAATAACTAGGATAATAGCAAGTCAGACTCGTTTATTTTTGTGAAAGATAGAATGTGCAAAATAGGATTCACGTTAATTGATGTGCAGTCTACACATTTTCCTTTTTTTTATAATTGAACTTACATCTGATTAACAAAAGAGCATTTTTATGAGGTAACACATTCATTATCATATAAAAGAAGATCCAAAGTGTTGAATCTTCCACATCGGTTGGTGTTGAGATTAATTGTCTCTTTATTTGGTCGTGGGCAATCTTCACCTCTTGAGCTATCTCTTGGGATTGAGTTAGGCCCAAGGTCCATTTTCTTATCACAAAGAGTATCATGCAGAAATATGAAGACCCTTCCTTTTGTTGTTATCTTCCTGCAGTTTACAGTTGTTTTAAGCCAAATGTTCCAACATTATTTCGATCTATTCTATTATTTGTGAGACATGATTAAATCGCCATGAGAAAGCTAAAGTTACCTGTTTTGTTACTCATACTTTATCTTAACAAACGTGTTTTGCGTCTATCAAAGATGAAAATAATATCTCCAACAGATTAAGAATATATGGGCCATAATAATTCGGCAAACTCTGGTTTCTTTTAAGGCAAACCGCAGGAATTATGCTCTGTGGTACGAAAGATTTCACCTCCCAACCATTTCTCAAGTTCTCAAACCAACATCTTGAGATATACAAATCCGAAGGTAGTTGTTAGGATGTAAGTCTTATGTAGGTTTACTAAATATCTAAGTTGTTCAGACTCCAAAAATATTGTCGCACTCGTGTCGGATCGCCCAAAAATGCAGTGTTATTAAAAGCGAAAAGCGTCAAAAAAGCTCTAAGGTCAGTTGGGCTTTAAGCGCAAAACGCAAATAAAGTGTGGGCTTTAATGAGAAAAGGCGCAATGATGCAACAATACAAATATATATATGTCTAGTCCAAGACTAATAATAATAAGCATGAATACCAAACATATGGACAAAGAAATTGTAAAAACTTTGCGATAAAGTGAAATATCAATTATCTAGTGTCACCTCTTCAAGAGAGGCTCATTGGCAATGAAAAGTATGTCTTAGAGCCTTGATGATGACAAGACACTGAAGTGCAGATAAATCGAGGCGAAGCGCTCAACATATTTTGAGCCTCGCTTTAGGGCTTACGCGCGCCTTTGACAACACTGCAAAAATGCACCACTTTTGGAGGATCCTACACGCACCCATCGACATTTTTTTAAGAGTCTAAGTAACATAGCTAAGTATTATATCAGCTGTTCTATTTTCTCCCAAGAACTGGTATATAAATGGAAATTACTATCAGACAACTTAAGATTAATGTGTATGCAGAAAAGAATTCTTGAGATGCATGGACGACAGAGAGGAATACCAATAGAGAGACACATACCTTTCCCCCAGCTTCATGAACACATATGATTCCAACAGCATGGTCCCAAGCAGGGGCATAGCCAGAGATTTTCTTCAGTGGAGTCATATGCTCATATCAGAATGTTGAACAACCAAAAGAAAGAATATGCTAACTCATAGATCTAGATGCATCAATAAATGATGGTTGAGTAAATCCAGCTAACTTGAACTAACAAAGGAAGAAAGAAACAACTTCAAAACAAAATTATCAAATGTTCCCGAAATTATTTTCGTTTAATTTTGCTCTCAGGCCCCAATAATTGTAGTACATTGTTGTTCAAATGTGATAGCGTAAATGTATTTTTATCAATCTACAATTCAATCTAAAACAAAAAATATAGAAATTGCTTGTTATGAAGTTATAATGAGAACCTCAAAAGGCTCGTTTTTTTCAAATAACTTTAGACCATGGACAATAACAGAAATTAGTATGTCTTTCTCATAATCTCAAGAAAGTTTGCAGTATCCTATTTTCCTTGTCTTCAAGGAAATGTGTAGCATTACCAACGTAACTCCACTAGTAATCTCAAGAAAGTTTGCGCTAGTTACTCTCTTATTACAACAACTATGGGTCAATCTCAAGCTAATTGGGGTTGGCTATATGAATCCGGTGTTCCATATGACCGGTATCAATCCAATATTTATCACATCAGTTTCTCTACTACCAGAAGTTTTTTATATTTACTCACATATATATCTCTAACAAGGCTAAAAGACCCCTAGCTAACATTGGACCTAAAGTAAACACACAATTTAACTATCTTATTGTTTGTAGAAAATTGACCAGGGTGAAATTTGTGCTAGCCAAGAATGCACATCATAAAACATCTTAACTACAAGTGGCTCCACTAATGGGTCCCAAGCCTACATTTTTAACGACATGAGGCACAAGCTCACTTGACTGCAGTTATCTGTAATGTGTGAATTTAAAAAATCACCTTCATAACTTTTCTGGTTGTTGCACGAAGAAGAAAAACAGATGCTCTACCAGAAGCCACCATCATATATTTGCACAAACTGTGGAGCAGAAAAAGATTGAATTAAAGCAAAGTGCAAAAACCATCAAAGAAATGTGAGAACATAACTAGTTTCTAGCCCTAAAAGTAGAGTCCGAAGACAGAGTGTTAAGAGTCTCACATCGGATATGGAATGGGAACATAGACTCCTTATATAAACTTGGATAATTCTCACCCTACAAACTAGCTTTTGAGGTTGAGTTAGGCCAAAAATTCATTCTTTACACAGTATCAGAGTCAGGCTCATTCCAATTCTTTGTTCGTCGATGTTGGGCCCCAAAATTATATTGTCCACGCTTCAGTTAACGATGTTTGGGCGTGCGGAGAAGTGTTAAGAGTCTCACATCGGATATGGAATGGGAACATGGACTCCTTATATGGACTTGGATAATCCTCACCCTACAAGCTAGAAAGATCCATTCTTTACACAGTGGTAAATTCACAATTCAACAATTCATCCAATAAGGGAGTCTAATTTAGAGTATCACTGAAGAACATACAGAATAGTGTCCCTCAATCTCTATTGGAAGTGATTCATGAGCCTCTGTCTAAAATGAATTAGATGATGGTAATTCCACATACAGCTAATACCAAAATATTGCTAAGAAACAAATTTCCTTCAGAGAAAGAGGGTGTGGTGGTGTTTGGTGCTGCTTTGACAAGATTAATCAAACAGGTAAATGACAAATATAATCACCTTTGATGGATTTCAATAACAGAAATAATGTGTTGTAACAGAGGTCAAGTAACGAGCTGGGGAATATAAGTTTTGCAAGTATTAACAAGAATCATGTTATTTAACTAACTTGAAGACGACTAATGTAACCAATATCCTGGTCAAATAGTTTCAGGTATGATGGACTGACATTGAAGAATAGCAGACACCAAAATATCGCATTGTTCAGTCAGAATTTGTCAAAAGGTAATAATTGACTGCCCCCAGAATATTATTCTAAGTAAACACGAGGTTTTGACATGAGAAGAGACCATTGTTCACAATGAAACAAGTATCTAAAAGATGCCTACCAACACTAATACCTACAGTTGTAGCAATTATGGTGGAGAAATAAAGCTCAACAGTTATAGGCACAAATAAGAAATCTTAAAACCAAGGGAAAAGTTTTTTTCTAGTATGTTCCTGAAACAAAGAAATACAAAGATCAAAGGAATAAGGATAAAATCAGGCCAACAGGTGGTGGAAAATATTTGCCCAGATGTTTCCCTTCCCATCTGTGGTTCAGCAATTTGATGATCATGAACAAACATAATTCCTTGTACAAAGGTACAGCTATTTAGATATTCACTGTATTTGTATGTATAAGATCCGTGATAATAGAGTTGTTGTATTATGCTCAGATTATATCCTATCAGAAACACAAATATGTTTCCGACATGTGACAGATATGCCAGCCACATGTAAAAGCAGTTTTATCATATGTTACCTACTTAAGTGTGGCTGTGACCGGCATTCAAATTAAAAATGCTTTAATAGGTTCATTCAGCTATATTAATTTTCTTCCTCAGCTTCACATTTATCTAACCCTCTTTTTCTAATAAGCCTTAGTATCACAATTTTTATTTAATTATCGACTCCTATTTCAAAATAGATCCACGGAAATCGGAGGCCTATCTTGTTTGAAAACATTAAGTAAATGTCAACTGTTGGCAAGAGAGAATTGCTCATCACACATCTAAGCAACAATTCTTGTTAAAATAATGTCTGGGAACTATCTTTGACAAGAAGACATCACCTTCCACAGCATGCAGGCACAAGAAGGATGTCTCCTTTCCCTATTTCTTCAGAGTTTGTTTTTGCATTAAATGAGGACGATAGAGGAAAAGATTCCCACTTTTGACTTTCTGGAGTACAAAAACGTGCCTCCTTAAGTACTTGGCATCCATCGACGGAGCATCTTGTCCAACTTTGAGGCAACTCGATGGTTAACATGTCTGACAACCTTTGTTTCCACGTTCCACAACCCACATGAGAAACCATGATCATCCCTGATCTGGAGAAATTATTTCCAGTTTCTTGGACCCCGGTGACACAATTAACAAAATAGTCTTCATCCCAGTTAGGGCACCCCATAACTCCCAAGACGATCTGTCCTTCAACCACAAGAGCCAAAGCCACCTAACAACAAAGCCTAACCAAATAAATTGAAAAAATGGCAAGAGGTATAATCTCAATTCAGGCAGTTCACAAATCCTAAAAGAACATGCTTTATGGAAACAACAACAACATACCCATCCCACAGAGTGGGGTTTGGTGCATGCTTTATGGAAAGCTATGTAATAATGTTTATAGTGTCGGAGACTCTTTAGTTACCAAGACTTCTTGTTTGGAGGAACATTAACTACTTTAACCTGAAACGTGTTGTCAGAATGAAACCAAAGAGGATGAGGGAACACAAAAAGAGAAGTCTGATACGAGTGAGGATTAAGATTAACAGCACCACGCTTTCCAACTGTAATACCAAAATAAAAGTATCGCCACCCCCCCCCCCCCCCGCCCCCGCCCCGTAACATCATTCATCCCATCCTTCACTAATTGATCTGTATTCTTGCCAGTTTGATGAGTAGGGGAGACATTATTGAAAGCAAAGGAACTAATACCACCCATACTATAGAGTAATTTGATTGAAAATTAGTAAGGTACTGGTAATAGTTGAACCAAGGCTGGCCAGTGGGCCGGGACGGGCCCACCGGGGTCGGGTTTGGCGGGGTCGGGGCGGGGTCGGGGCGGAGAAAAGGGGCGGGGTCGAGCTGGGGCGGGCCTGGAGGGGTCGGGTCGGGCGGGACCATACCATGTCCCGTCCCGATCCCGGTCCCGTTGGGTAGGGGGTCGGGACGGGACGGGTTGGCGGGTTTTTTTTTTATTTAAATTTTTTCACTAAATTAAAAATAATAAATTACTAAGTACTAACAAAGTAACATTAACATATACTTGTCATAATGTCATATACATATACTATAATATTATAGACTTATAGTATTATAATTTATAATTATAGTATTATAGTATTATACTCATATATATAATATATTTATAAAGTATAAAGCTATAAACTATAAAGTATAAAGTATAAAGTTATAAACTAAATAATTAAACAAAGACAAGAATAGTGTAAAAAAAACATCCCAAGGCTGTTTTTGTGCCTTTTATATTATTAATTTCATTGAAATATCAAATATACAAGATTCAAAATTACATTGTAATTATCTTGTTGTTGAAAAAATTGCAAAAGAGTGAAAGACATAGAAAAATTTAAAAATTGCAATGAAATAAATTACCAATTTGAAAATATTTTTCTAATTTCTTTATAATTTCTTGTGGTTCTTCATTTGGAATTGGTATATCTTGATCAAATTGTTCCACGCCGCTACTCATGCCTTGAGATAAAATGTCGTTGTAGTTGTCGCCATCTTAACCCCGTTAATCAGGTTTTTGTTGGCGCCTCCTCAGCTCAGCTCATTTCGTATCGATCTCACGTAGTAATTCGCCTAGTTCAGTACTTCATAGGCTGTAGTGTATACGAATGCTCTCTGTTTGAAAGTCTGCACACTTGGCCAGAGATAAAAGCGCTTTTAGGAAGCGATGGCGGCGCAGATGTTCAAAAAATATCTCAGCCATGCGTTTGAAATTCTTCGGAAAGTGTCTTCTACCGTTACAGCTCCCAATGTTGATGAAGTCTTCGCTCAGAACCCCATTTGTGAAAAAGTGGAAGTAAATTACCTACTGAAAGCAAAAAACACTTTTACACACAACTCACTAATTTGGATGCCACTACCAGCATTTGTATTTGAGGCTTTCCGATAGAATTAATATTAGGCCTAGCCACAGAAGCTGGGCTTTTTAAGGTTGTGTTGAAGAAAAGATGATACTGAAATACTTTGATTATAGCAACTTAACTAAATTGTCTTGGTAATGCCCGTTATACTTTTGCATTCATCTTACATCTTTAATACTCGCCTTTATCAGTTATTAGTATGTGTCCCATGATGAATAAATATTTTAAGAATAAAGCTACGTAGATTATTACTCTTATCTAATATATCACATATCTTTCAAAATCGTTTTGCGTAGACCATTTATAATCATCGATGACAGATTCACCAGTTAAAATGTCATGGCCCGAATTACGGTGCTCTGACCTATGTCTCCGGAAGTTAAGCGACTTTGCAATTTTCACGTACGACTCTTGATTATCGTCCGATTATGCTAATAAATAGTTAAAGATAATGAAATTAAACGTGCTAAATGAAATAAAGACAAAATAATAATTTAACGAGAGAACGATCGTACCAAACGACGTAGAGTCGACGTGTAATCGAGAGGTTGAAAATTGAAACTTTGCTCGATAGATAATCCTCAAGCTAGTTGCCAACTTCACTCCCAATTCTCAAATTAATAAATAGATCAATACGTAGATAATGTCAGACAGAGAATTAGAGATTGATCGAGAGATTAGAGAGTAGAAAGATTTGTGAAAATAATAAGAAGAGGAACGAGGTATTTATAGGGGTTAAAAATAAATATAAAGGGGTAGGGGTTGGGGAGGAGGTTTAAAATGGCCGCTGTCTAACGCTAAAATAAACGGCCGTTGGACAACGGCTATTTTGTGCAAAGCGGTCGAATCGGGCGGATTTGGGGCGGGTCGGGCGGGATCGGGCCTGGCGGTCGGGCGCGGGACCATACCGCTCCCGCCTGCCCGGTTCGAGCCCCGGTCCCGCTTTTTTTTTTTTTTTTTAAATACCGGTGTCGTGTCGGGGTCGGGTCGGGACCGGGACGGGGTCGGGTCGGCCCGGCCCGGCCCACTGGCCAGCCCTAAGTTGAACTATAGCAGAATACATCAAACCTTAAGGTGAATAGGATAATACTAGTAAATAATCTGCATCTTTCAGGATCTTTCCCTCTTAAGTGAAATGTAGCCTTTTGTGGGTAAGAAACTAGGAAATATCACTACCAAATTCAGATTCACGCTAATATCGTGTTGAGTAGTTATTTCCAATTAGCTCAATAAATGGTATGACCAAACAGTTAGCTACAGGGTTCGCCCGACAGGAAGTTAGGATCGGGTGCCAATCACGTCCGACCACACTCTTGGGGCGTGACAGATTGCTAACAAGAAGGAGAGTGGTTTGGTCATTAGAAACCTGAGGCAATAACAACAGTTTAATGACGAAATGGCTGTGAAGAATGAAGACTTAGTTCAAAACAACAGGTATTATGGAGATAGGAAACTACTGAAAAATGTGTCTCTGAAGGGCATTGGTATCCAAAGGTGGTGCCTGCTCCTTATGGGATGGGAATTTGGAAAATAATTACAGCTTTATGGTCGAGTTTTAGAGTAATATTGGTTTCGAAATGGGTGATGGCAGGAAATTGCTTTTCAGAGTAATAAATGGATTGGCCATGGTCCATTAGAAGAGCAGTTCCCTAATTTATTCAGACTAACTTTGTTGTCTGACTCCACTTTGTTCAGTAATACAGGGCAAGACGGATGGAACTTCAATTTCAGAAGACATTTTAATTATTGGGAGATGGGCAGACTTGCTGAATTTTTGAAAGCCTTGGAATCCTTTCAAGTTTTAGCTCATAATCAGGATAAGATGTATGACTGTATTAGAAAGCTCCTAGCAAAGGATGCTTCACAGTTAAATCCTACTACTCATCTCTAACTGCTGGTTGTCAACTGGGTAATTCATGGCCATGGAGGCAAACTGGAAACGAAGGCTCCACACAAGGAGACATGCTTCTCATGGTTGGTCGCCAAGAAGGCCTGTTTGACACATAAAAACCTTCAAAAAAGAGGATTTCATTTGTGCTCTAGGGGTTGTGGTGTGAAGCCAGAGAGAGTGTATTTAGCACCTGTTTTTGCATTGCATTTTTACCAATCAATTATGGTAAGTCTTTCTGGACATGGTGAGAATCAGATGGACAATGCCAAGTAATACTTATGAACAATTTGGAGGGAGAGAAATGCCAGATGCTTTGAAGATAAAGTTAACTTAATCCAGAAGATCAAGCTTAATTGTTTACCTTTTTCTACTTTTGGTGTAAAGAGAATTTTGTTAGTGATGCAGAATCAATGATAGATCTTATAGACTTCCGTTAAGGATAGTGATAAAATGAACTTTGGGCCTAACTCAAACCCCAAAAGCTAGTTCAAAGGGAGGGATTGCCCAAGCCATATAAAGAGACCAACACCTATCTCAGAACCGATATGGGAGAATCAACAGATAGGAAGGGACATTTGTTTTTTGCTATGTAAATATTCTGAACGAACCTTCTTGGTGCTATATCACTAATACACTTACATTTATCAAAAACATCCATGCATTACACAAACACAACATAAAATAGCTCCTTAATTATCTCATATCTTACAGTTCAAGAAATGAAGTTATACGGGACAAGGTCAGAGTGGACTTCGTGGCGGACAAGTTGAGAGAAGTGAGATTGAGGTGGTTCGGGCATGTGAAGAGGAGGTTTGAGGATGCGCCAGTTAAGAAGTGTGAGAGACTGGCGATAGCGAGGAGTTAGGAAAGGTAGAGGTAGGCCGAAGAAGAACTGGAGAGGGGTGATTAGACAAGACATGGTACGGCTCCAACTGACTGAGGACATGACCCTGGATAGGAAGATTTGGAGGTCGAGGATTAGGATAGAAGGTTAGTAGGTAGTTGAGTTTTGTCGTGTAAGAGGGGTAGGGGGTTAGCCTCTCCTTCTCCTCTTCTCTTATTCTTTGTAGTATTATTTAGGTTTCGCGTAGATCTATACTATTATGTGAGTATTCCTATGTGTTGCTTCATTTATTTTTTATTGTTATCTTGCCATCTTATTTTTCTTGAATTTCTACATTGACTACGTTCTTTTGAGCCGAGGGTCTATCGGAAACAACTTCTCTACCCCGCAAAGGTAGAGATAAGGTCTGCGTACATCATACCCTCCCCGGAAGCCACTGTGTGGGATTACACTGGGTATGTTGTTACAGTTCAAGAAAGCCAGAAATAATGGATCGCAGCTAATTTCCTCTTCACATTTAAAGTTAGCTGGGCAAGTCTAGTTCACCAAGTGAAGTCCTAGAACATAAATTGTACAGTGATCTTGCTATATTACAGTGTATTTAGTTTATTCTCGATCCTAGAGATATTTTTTATATCCTCCATGAAAACATGACTTCGTATATCTGCAGAAGGCACAGAAAGTGGGAATAATCTGATTCCTCACTGGGGAAACTTTGATTGTAAAATCCCAAAATAAATTGGAAAAAAAAAACATAAAAAATAAAATAAAAATCTGCATGTTTCTCCCTAAAACTACCCCAACTTCTAACTCCCCCATTTCCCATCTCCACTCCCTCAACTCTCCTCAATTCTCACATGAAATCTTCCAATTATAAACACATCTCACACAAATATTTTCAAAAAAAGACCACAAGAAAAGAAGAAAACACACAACAAGGAAAAAAAAGATTATTATAAGAGAACAAGAAGGGAAGGGTTTTAGAGTTGAAAGTTTATTCATAACTACGAAGCAACAAAGGTGAGTTTTCTAACTCAAAATTCTTAGTGAAATCCTTTATTTTAAGTTTTATACATGTTAGAATATAATTCGGGAGTTAAAAGAAAAATCATGAACTTTGATTGTTTAAACAACTAGTTTGAGTTATAAACTTTATGAACTGTTTTTCCTGAGTTATACTTATTAGAATTAAATAAAATTTTGTATGATTGTAAATCTCTCTGTTCGTAACAGATCGAACCAAAGAGGAGAGGAAACGGACTTACGGTTTAAGAGTTATCATAGTTTAAAGTTTCTGCCTTAGATTTGGCCGAAATTCGGGAAGGCAGAATTACGAACTGTTTTTCATGAGTCGTACTTATTAGAATTGGATAAAAAAATCCATAGTTGTAAATCTCTCTGTTACGGACAGATCGAGCCAAAGAGGGGATAAAATCGACATACGGTTGGAGAGTTATCGTACTTTAAAGCTTCTGCCCCGGATCGATTGAAATCCGTAAGGCAGAATGTAAAATGATAAAACTGTAGCAATTGGTACAGCGTATGAAAGTTGTTTCAAACGAGAGTCCTAGATTTATCTTTTCTCGTCAGTTTGAGAATTTACGGGCCTTGATCCGTCTTACGGATAAGAAGCTATGACTATTTTAAGATAGTACCTTGTTTTACAAAAATTCTGGCGAGACTAGTTACATGTGGCCGTTTTGCGGACGAATTTATACTAATTACCCAAAGTATTTTCAAATGAAATTTGGTACAGTGAAAGATTTCCGTGTTATCTTCGTTTCAGCTAAGAAACGCCTTAGTTGAAATTACGGTTGAAGAGTTATAACCATTACAAGTACGACAGGCAGAATATAAAAAAAAGGAATATTATTTATTTGACCTTCTGAAAATACAAAGTGAATACGTGTTCACAAATTTGTAAAGGCATTGAATCGGGTTGCACGCCGCAATAAATATGTAAAGTGAACACAAATATGTAAATGCATTTGTAAATACATTGGATCGGGTTGCACGCCGCAACAAATATGTAAAGTGAATACGTGTTCACAAATATGTAAATGCATTTGTAAATACATTGGATCGGGTTGCACGCCGCAATAAATGTAAAGTGAATGTGTTCACAAATATGTAAATGCATTTGTAAATACATTGGATCGGGTTGCACGCCGCAACAAAAACGTAAAGTGAATACGTGTTCACAAATACGTAAATGCATTTGTAAATTCATCGGATCAGGTTATATGTCGCAATAAATGTAAAAATGCAAAGAGGAATATCTTAACGTTAACGTGTAATACGGGATAAAACAACACATTAGTTAAATTAAGAATTTCCTATAAGGAGTTGAGGGGAGATGTTGCATACTTGTATGATAAAGTTGTTGTAACCTAATATGTTTTTGCAACATGCTTATTATGTTATAATGTGATTGTACTTAGAATATTGTGAGGTTACTTTGAATTGCAGGGCGAGGTTCTCACTCAGCCCCGGATGGTAGGGCTGACTCTTTATTTAACATATTTCAAGAAAGCGCGATAGAGGAACAGCTCCGCAACAGGGCTAGCGATCGTCCCGCAGCCTCATTGTCCCACCAATCCATTACTTCGAATTTGGTGAAAGTTATTCTAGACTAAGCATGTTTAAAGAACTAAGTGTCGTTATCTCGGGGAATGCCCCACATGAAATTGTTCTTTGTAAACTTCGAATTGCTTATTATATATATTATTTCCGCACTTAAGTACATGTTTAATTTAGGAAGAAAAGAAGTTAATGGTTCGCCTGGAAAATGGATAGTTGTCCAGGTGTCATCACGCCCTAAGGAAAGACTTAAGAAAAATTGGGGTGTGACATTGATGCTCAAAGTTTCATAGTACTCCTTCGGATCAAAAAGAGTGTCCCCTTAGCCTTTATTTTTTTGTTCAAAAAGAGTGTCCACCACTTACCAAATCAAGAAAGAGTTCACCTTACTTTTTCAGATTTGCCCTTAAACCAAATCCCAATACCTATTTAATTAGGGGCATTTTAGTCAAAGTACCTATTTTTGCCTAGGAGTTGGTATTTTCTTAAGGGATGTGCAAATAGCTAAGTAGACACCCTTTTTTATCCGGAGGGAGAATAATATTAAACCATGTCTGGAGATTTCTACTCGAGAATGCTGCACTAATGTAGAAATGCACACCAAGGTATCAATCCTGCTTTAGCAAAATAATCCTCAAGAAAGCTTGACCAAAGGTGAATAATGAGCAAGACCGATTGGAGTTATCATTTAAGTATAAAGTAGCAGATTTCCTGACCCGCTGACAGCTGAAGGTTAGAACTGATAAAGCATGTATTGGTGCTCCGTGAGTGATTGAGGGAGATGTACAAAGCTGTTATTATTTAAACAATACTGCTAATTCCTTGAAAGTTATTAGTTATTACATCTAAGTGGCTTACCCAGAAAATCATGTCTCTCGACCTCAACAAGAAAAGAAATAATTAGCCAATGGACACAATGGGAAAAAAGAAGAGACTGATTTGGACATAATCCCACGCAACTATACACGCTACCTTGGCCATTGTCATGGCAAACAACCTCACATGTTAAGCTGTTCTCTTCACTGAAATTTCTATCCAGCTTGATTTTATGTTGGTTGAGAAGGAAAAAAGAGCAAATGGAAGACGGTAGAGAAAAGGAATAATAAGAGAAAAATATAGATTAAGGACATACCACATAAAGAGCTTCAACACCTCTAACAAACCCTCGTGTCCCATCAATGGGATCTAGTACCTGTACCAGGTCCATGAAATTTTATGAAAAAGTCCACAACCTCGTGATAGTAAGATGCAAACACAAATTCAGGTTCTGTTACGTTTCATTGGTATGGAAGCTAAATGTCAAATTTCTTTTTAAGCATAAAAACAATCATCCAGAGTATAGACACCATCTGACTAGAAAAACACTTCCCAACATCTAATTATTTAAACTACATGCCTTTATATCATAGTGTACAAATATAAGTTATCATTTGTGCATGAATATACAGGGCATTATCTGGTAACTGAGAATTAATGAAGGAGGCAGTATATATCACGAAATAGGGATTATCAATACAACAACAACAACATACCCAGTGAAATCCCACAACGAAATAGGGATTATCAATGGCCACGTAAATCTTCTGTTCCTTCATCGGGATAATGGAAGAAAAAATACATCTATGATCTATTTGCCTTTCAATAACTTCTTAAATGTTTCAAATATACAACCAACTAAATGTGCATGGCAAGAAAATGAAAGGTGTATCCCCCAAAGTGGAATTGGAAAATCTATTGTTCTTTCCCTCTTAATGTAAAGGTTTTAAATGGTGTATAGGAGTTTAGCCATGAAAATTAGTGAATACTGCTCTAAAGTCAATCTCAACTTACCCAGTATGTGGCTGGGTTAGGCCCAAACGTACAAGCATCTTTCCCCCCTCTGTCAATTGCTTTCAAGACACTACTTTCTGTTACTTCGTCTCTAAAAGTTGCTTTATTCGCGACCACATCAACCACTGATCCGACTAGATTAGTTGACCGCAAGAATGATGAGTCTTCTTCAGCCACCAAGGGAATGGATGGGAAGAGTCTGTTCATCTCTATCAGAATAAGGAAGTGATCGAGTAAAAGAAACAATTCAGCTCTGTTCCAAGAGGATAAAGAAAGAGAGTCAGAAGGGAAACAAAACAACGTCAGTCATGATTGGTCATTCTTAAATTATTTGATAGTTTATTAGGTACATTTTCATGTAACAAGAAAAATGCATGTCATGAAGAGAAATCAATTGCAGAAATGTGAGGAAGCTGATTTTCGAAATAATAGTCCCTCTTCCACCTGCGTCTGACAGTATCAATGCATACGACCCTATGAAGCAGAAATCAACTCAAGAACATGTACATGCTTGTTGTCTTTCCCCCTTCCCAATTTTATAAGATATTGTTGGAGAACTGAAGTCGCATTTAAGTCAATTAATCAAGCAAAAGATGATAAAGAATTCAATAAACGCAAATTGAATTACCCAAGCTGACCAAAGCCTGCACCCCAAAATCTGCAATAGTGACTGGGGTTTGGTCATTTTTCTCAAGAATCCTATCTTCATCGGAGAACAACGAACTCTTCACCTATCAACATAAAAAAACAGTACCTTTAATAGATAATATGGTAACAGAACTTGACAAGCTACTGATCCCGCCACCCCAAGAACTAAGAAGGCTAGTTTGATACATACTTGTACTTCATTTTTCATTAAGCTATGTTCTGCTCTCAAAAGCATACAGTAATGTCTTCTCGTTAGAGAAAAGCTAATGTCTTCTGTCTCCAAAATCTATATTCTTAAACATTGAGCACACTGTAGAACACTTCACGTACCAAAACTGCAAGTACAAAATCAAAATATACAGATTCTAGAATAGCAGAGAGGAAGTTCCTAATAACAAATGCAATAAGCCAGTCTTTCCACACACATCTTCTACGCAATCACAATAACATTAGCACATAATGTTCCCAATCTGAAAGCAAAACCACACTAAATTGATTGACAGCAAATAACCAATGCAGCTCAAGATAATAACAGTAGTTAACTCAATCAATCAAACAGCTAGGCCTTACTTCCAGGCTAGTTGAAGTCAATACTATGCATCCTTTGTAACGATTCCCCTCTACTCGGACTCATTCCATTCCAATACTTCCTCCGCTCCAATTTAAGTGTCTTACTTTCCGTTTTGGTCTGTCCAAAAGAGTGTCTCTTTCTATATTTAGTAAATTGACAACTCAAACATCCTACATGCCAAGTTTAAGACCACTAGATTCTGACAAGTTTAAAACCACAAGATTCAAAGGACATTTTAGTACATTACACACATGTTTAATTTAAGATCACAAGATTGAAAAGTCTCAATTTATTTCTTAAACTTTATGTCCAGTCAAACTAAAATACTTAAATTGGGACGGGGAGCACTAAGTAATCGAGATAAGCAGTGAGCTGAAAAAGGAAATTTACATCAACGCAGAGACGACAAGCTCGCTCGACGACATCAACAGCAGCTTTGAGCTCTCTATAGTACTTTGCTTTCTGTTCCGTGAATGGAAGGCTCAAACTCGACCTGAAACGACAAAAAAAACACATATATTAATTCATACACAAATTAGAGAGCATCAATGAATTAAACATGTCTCAGTACCAAAGTAATTGAGGCGGACTATATGAATTTAATAAATTGAGGAAAACCTAACGGCGATGAAATGCCGGCGAAGTGGTGTATGGAATGGATGCTGAGGATGAGCTGCAGGGAAACGGGAGGAGGAGCAACGGAGAAGATCCATAAAGGGTGTGAATTTAGAGTCAGGTAGTTGTTACTCCCGGAAGGTATTGTTAGAGAATATTTAGATAATATTACAGAATTACATAGTAATTAGGGTGTGTGGTTCGCGTAAACGGCATGAAATCCAGTAAGAAATGGAATGGAAAGTAAAGGAAATTAATTACCCTGATTGTTCTTGAATGTTTGGTTTTGGTGGTCCGGGATCCGGGGTTGGGGGTCCGGTGGTTTGGGTGATTCGGGGTCTGGGGTTCGGGGTCCGGATTGGGGAAAGGGAATGGAAATACCTAGGGGATGGAGAATAAGGAAATGGAAAAGTAGGTCAAACAAACAACTTCAAAGGAATCAGGGGATTTTATTCCCTTTTTTTTTCCTTATTACCCCGACCCAAACGCAAAAGAATATTCTGAAGTTATTGTAATTAAATGGTAATCTTGATAGATCGTCCTTATAATGTAAGTAGTATATTTTATAAGATAGAATTGAGAAGATTAAGGCTAAGAATCTTCCCTCCTTACTTGTATATATTGAGATCATTTGTAAATGAAAAGGATAAAAAAATCATCCAATTATATCTTCAATTATATCTTTAATTATAACATGGTATCAAGAGTTTTTGGGAAAAGATCCATATTGTAATACCAAAATTTCGGTCCACAATTCCTCCACCAAAACTTAGCCGAAAATTTCCAACAAAATTCGTGCTTGAAAAAGAATTTTTGTTGTGTTTTTTGCTTTCTTTCTCCATTGATCATTGTTATTTTTCCAACCATTCTCAACATGTCTGAATCCAAATCATTTTATCATCCCGCTCTCATCCTTTATAATATCAAAACGCATGTCCCCGTAACATTAAAAATGGAGAATGTACACTATGTTTCATGGACGGAACTTTTCAAAATTTGTTGTCGTTCTCACCGGGTTCTTCACCATATCATCCCCGGAAAAAGGAAAAGAAAAGGTTTTGACTACGAATGACGAAAAAGAATTGTGGGATACTCTCGACGCCACTGTTTTTGGTTGGATATATGCAACAATTTCAACCGATTTGTTGCATACGATCATGGAACCGGATTCTAAGGCAATTGATGCTTGGAATCGCTTACGTTTTTTATGATAATCAAAACTCCCGTGCAGCTTCTTTGGAACAAGAATTCTCCAGTGTTGATATGGAGGATTTTCCTAATGCTTCCGCCTATTGTCAATGACTAAATGTGTTGGCAGATCAATTGAAAAATGTCAACAATCGTTTGGTTTTACAACTTGTGTCGGATTGACGGAGGAGTATAGTGGGGTTGCAACAATAATCCGTCAAAGTAACCCGCTTCCCTTATTTTACCAAGCTAGGTCCATGTTGATTCTTGAAGAACAAGATTTTTCAAAAAAGGTGGCTACTACAAATGACTCGGCCTTAATTGTCACAAATGATGGTAATAGTTTTGCAACATCACAAAATAATCGTGGACAAAAAAGGCGTAACGATAATAAAAAGGGTGGCAAAAGCAACAAAAATGGTGGCCACTGAGTGCGTGGCGCGAAATTCCAAGCAGCCGCGGCAACAACCATCGGCAGCAACAATTTCGCCAAATCGACTGGCCATAGTGGGCGGGTGGGCCACCATGCCTACATTATCAAACAATGGGCCATGCGATTCCTCATCCATCGCCCATTTAATTATCAGCCAGCAAATACCTCTACTAACCCACATTTTGCAGGTTATGTCCAGCCCACTGTTGAGCTAAATTTCTCCAAGCCCAACAGTGAGGCTGGATTCCCCCAGAATTTCCATGGCGGCCCAGTTCCATCATTTGGGTCACTACTGACATTGCTGGAGGCCCACTCGGCAGTGGGCCACCCCACGGATACCGAATATGTCATGCATACACTCGATATTAATTCACCGAACCCAAATTGGTATATGGACTCAGGTGCAACGTCAAATATGACGTCCTCCCAAGGTAACCTTACGTCCTATTTTAATTTTAGCAAATCAAATGGTATAACTGTCGGAAATGGTCATTCTATTTCAATTAAAGGTTATGGTTCCACTAAATTATCCAAACCAAATCCCCCATTATCCTTGAAAATTGTTATTATGCTCCACAATTGATTAAAAATTTGATCTATGTCCGAAAGTTTGCAACTGATAACTGGGTTACTGTAACTTTTGATCCCTTTGGTTCTCTGTGTATGATTTTCAAACAGGGGCACGGCTAATGAGATTTGATAGTCAGGGAGAGCTGTATTCAGTCACTTCACTTCTCCATCCGAAAAAGACACATTTTAATTTTGCAGTTTTTAATTCTAATTTGTGGCATGAACGTTTGGGACATCCGGGAGAGCCTATTTTGAACTCTCTCAAACGCAATAATTCCATTTCATGTACTCAGACTTTTAATAAGTGTCAGTCGTGTCCTTTGGGTAAACATATTCAATTACCGTTTGAATCTTCCTTTAATTGCACATTTATGCATTTTGACACTATACATTGTGATATTTCGACATCCCCTGCTTTAAGCTCCTCGGGACATAGATATTACTTGCTTGTTTTAGATGACTACTATAATTTCTTGTGGACATTTCCCCTCTCGAAAAAATCACAAGTATTTTTAACATTTCTCATTTTTGAAGCATTCGTCCAAAAACAATTTGAAAAGGATATCAAAAACATCCAATGTGATAATGGGCGCGAGTTTGATAATAAGCAATTTTGGGATTTTTGCAAAAAAAACGATTTGAATTTCAGGTTTTCATGTCCCTACACATCTTCCCAAAATGGAAAGGCGAAACATAAAATCCGAACCATAAACAATATGGTTAGGACATCCCTTGTTCATGCCTCTCTGCCCCCTAATTTTTGGCATCATGCACTTCAAGTGACTACTTATTTGTTGAATATCTGACCCAACTGTCACGATCCGACCCGACGGGCCGCGACTCGGTGTCCTAATTGGACACCCTTATACTAACATGTCACATATAATCCGACTGATACCGAGAACAACATATAAACCTCGTGACAATAAGTTGCTGACTCATAACGTTATATATCAATGGAACCTGTCTCCTGAGGAGTCACATCAATTCGACATAACAACATAGCCAAGCCGACAAGGCTGCCTCTATACATGGGACTATCCAAGATAAACAACAACTGACACATGTCTTGCGTCACGCACACACAACCCACAACTGTCTACAGACCTCTAAAAGTACGATAATGAAATATGACGGGACATGGCCCCGTCGTACCCCTAAATATGCATAAGTCTATATTAGTGAATTTGTACCAAAGTGACTAACTCCAGAATAATGGGTGTGCTTAAGAGCTGGTGGCAACCGAATACCTTTCACACCTAACCCAGGCTTTTGCCAACAACTTTTCTTGAGTACGAAACTGGCTCTTCCTTTATTACGTTATTCTTCCAGCGACAATAGGATAGGGAAAGAAAATCCATAGACGCGTCCTAAGAAGGAGGGATACCTCTCGATCAATCGTCGCAGTGGATGCTTAACGCCACTTGGCGTTACCGGCGTATTTCGTGTCTCTCGGTGGTCATTGACTCTGCGCGCCTCTTTTTGATAGTAGCCTTTCGACATGAAATCCACTCTCAATAGACGCGCCCGCCAAAGCAGAAAAGCGATTCCTTGGATCTTGTTGACACCCAATTTTGACCCCGCCCACACTAACTAACTATAAAATTAGGCTAATTTTGTAAAATAATTTTATGATTTTTATAATAAAATGCAACGATAAAGCGTTAATACGCATAAATAAATAATTTAATAATGGCATCGCGTCTCACGTAGAGTATTAAGCACTTAGAGTCCCGCGCCCGCCTTAATTGATTTCAAGCCCTGTCAGGATTCTTAATTAATAATAAATACATAAAATAAATAATTTAGCAATAACGTCGTGTCAGGTAGCATAGCCGCATTTATTAATAGGCAAGAGAATTTCATAATCATTTGTAATTTAAAATCAATTTTAATCTGATATATGCATTTAATAGCACCGCATTTATAAAAGCTTTAAACATCACACTTGCATTTAGCATTTAAATATTTTAATCTAAACTCAACTTTAATTTTAATTTAACTTCGCAATAATGCATAATAATAAGTTTTTAAATAATAGCGCCGCATTTTTAAAATATTAAGCACTCATTAAAAGACACGCCCGCATTTATTATAACAATTAGACTAATTTAGCACCTAAATAATTAGACTGATTTAGCACCTAAATAATTATAATAAAGCACCTAAACAATTTAACTAAATTCATTAGCCTAAATTAATTAATTATAACACTAACCCCCTAACTAATTAAAGGCTGCCCTTCATCAGCCCATTTAAATTACCCGTCCTGACCAACAAACCGCGTGACCCTTTTACGCGAGGCCCAAAGACTCCTTTTTACTTATCCTATACCCGCTCCGACCCTTTACCTACCCGTCGTCCCCCACTCCCTAACCTAAAACAAAACGCGACCCTCAAACAAGGTCGATAACACGAAACCACAAAGCTCCTACGTCGTGCCGGATTTCTCGGGAGAATCCGGATTTCTTTATCCACGCACCTAGCCACTTTTCCTTACCATATCCCTACCCAAATCTCGTCAACAAATGGTAAGAATCAATACGAAATCGTGAGGATTTTGGCCGAATCGACACAATATCGATAGAATCTCACTTTATACTTACCTAATTTAGAACCCGAATTAGGGCTATAAATCTGAAGTTATATGCATGATGGCATCGACGGGGATTGAGAAAAAGGCGATACCCATAGATCGAAAGCAGTGAGTCGGAGGACGACATAGCAATTTAGGTCGAAATTAGGAGCAGAGCATAGGAGATAAGATCGAAACCGATAGCATGATGAGAGTTCATCTTAGGGGATAGCATCGAACCCAGTGCGATTAAGAACCATTAGGCGATCGAACATGAGGCGAGCGATGAGTAAATACAACGAGAATCAAGCAAAACCTTCCTCTGTTTCGCGATCGCAAAGCCCAAAACGTCAGTGGCTCAGACGACTTGATCTGTTGCTCGGTCATTTGTCAGGAGAAGGTAAACACATTATCCTTTCGCTTTGTTATTATTGTGTTTGATATGGGTTATATATTTGTATACTGATTTGGCGATTAGTTGACATTGTTTTCTGTTTATTTTGTTTAAATGCCTATTAAATATATTATGGTAATCGTGATTAAGTTCTCACGAGTTAGTTTAGTATGTTGAACCGGTTATAAGTATTGTTTGGTCGATTGTTTAGTTAAGAAATGTTTTAAACTTATCATTTACGGATAATAAAGTTCATAATATGTCCAACAATATATGAATGATAGCCCATTCGTTTTATACCGATATGATCACCTGGTTTAGCTCTTGGTTCGAGTCGGATAGTGCTATGATTTTTTCAAAATTTAGACTTAGATGTAATCACCAAGCAATGGTCTTTTGTGAGTATATTTTCTAGCAGGCTTAGTTGGAAACCTATTAAGTTGTGTCCGCCTGCCTTTATTCGAGTATAAGGTAAGTTTGCGTGACGTAACTATTAATTCGAATTGGGCATAATGTATCGAAATGCGAATGATCTTTGGTTTAGTATGCGATAAAGCTGTTCGAGAAGTGTTCCACTTTCCTAAGTCCTATCTAAACCGATTTAGCTTCCTATGTGTGTTGATTTTGATTTACTATTAGCCGCCTGTTTTGTTAAATAATAGGTATAGGATATGCAATTCTCATCTGTAACTCTATGAGTTTAAGGATCGATATGAGGCTTACTAAAATCTTGAAATAACCTCAATCTGTTTCTGAGCATATCCGATTTGTAACAAGTATACTTGGTTCAGTTGAAACTAATGTCTAGAAGGATAGTTTGACTTGATAGAATTCTAACATGAAATTAGAGTAGTATGTGATAAGTTATAACTAAAGACTTGTATAGTTCTTACCTTCTCATTCGCATGATTGCATTACCTTAATCTGAACTTATGAAAAATGTGACTCTTCTTGGTTTTTTGGGGTATTTCCATAGTGCACTCATCGCTTTGAAATGGTATAGCTTGATTAAAGATGGTCCATGACATGTTTGACCTTAAACTTGATACCATGATTTCGAAAATGTCATTAATACTTTGTCACCTTCTATGAATGTACATCGTGATGAAGACTCTAAAACATGGAACAAATGTTCTAGAATAGAGAGGTCGGATGTTTAAAGGATCATTTAGGTCGATCTAGTTGGGTGTATACTGAGTTTTGCTTCGTCTCGACCATCACTTCGCTGCATACCGTTTCTTTTATCATCCGCCGTGCCTATGAAAATTGTTTTGAGTTTAAAGGGAAAATCTGGTCTTAATACCAAACTAAGGCTGCATTTACGCCTCGCACTATCCGCTTCTCTATAAAATCGAAAAGAAATTCATGTTTTGGGCTATTTGCATTTACCTCGCTGTGGCACCAGGGCCCGATGATCGCCTGGGCGCTTTTCCTTTAGTCTTGAGTTATCGTGACACGTCATGCAGCTAATATATGTGCTCGTCCTAATTATTTGCATCAATTATTATTTAGGCTCGTACTAATCTTTATCTTTCTTTTCTTCTTACATGGCACGCACCGGAGCAAAAAATAAAGAGTCTCACGGCGAGACTCATCGCAAGCCATTTCAAATGGCAACCCGCACCTGCATCCATCGAGTTCCATCTTCAGCAACTCTTAGGAAAAACAAATAGGACAAGATGTCGTGGTCATCCGTCTCGACTCCTCTTACTCTCTAAAATTAATTGCTTAATTATGCCTTTATTTGTTTATTCGCAATTCTATTTATTTTGTAATAATAAGAGACATAGAACAATTATTGTCGAAATAAATAAATCAAGTGTAGTTTAAAATCGGCAAGGCACTTCTAATTATCTATTTTAGGTTTGTCACTTTATATCTAATCCTTTGCCTGAATTATTAAAATCGCATATCTAAAACTAACACCTCACTTCTTTAATTGCGCAGATAAATCTATGGCCCATAAAGCACCTTCCTAGCATTCTTTAGCATTTCTAACCCTCTTAACATTTTTTTTAATCACCCTTTAATATTTAGCACCCCTTTACTTTTAAAATTACTTTAACATTTTAGCACTTTTAATATTCTAGCAATCCTTTAAGCATCTTTAAATATCGCCTTTGGCGCATTTTGTCCTTAACGTTTTAGCACCTCCTATTTTAAGCATATTAGCATTACTTTCAGCACTTTAGCATTTAGCACTTTTAAGCACCTCTTAGCACCTTTAGCACCCTTTAGCTTTAAAATCAATCTTTTAGCACCTTTAAGCACCTTTTAACGTTTTAGCATTCTTTTAAACATTTAGCATTTGGCTCTCTTATTTATTCATAACACTTTTGCCCTTTTTATACTTAAAGCACCTTTTAAACATTTTAACGTTTTAGCATTTCATTAAGCAGGAGGAGCTTTTATTTTGCATTTTTTAAACATAATAATTACCCTAGGTTTGGCAGGACAACCGCAAGTTAGCGGATCTTAGAGGGTGCCTAACCCCTTCCCTCTAGATTAATAAAGAACCCTTACCCAGAATCTCACTAAGTTTAGCAGACCATAAAATGGAGTTAATGTTTTACTTTAAACTAGTTAAACATTTAGGTGTCCTAATTCACCCAAATTAATTAGGTGGCGACTCCGCGAACCCTTTAGCATTTTAGCACCCTTTTAAACTTTAGCATCTTTTGCAATTTTAGCATCCTTTTAGCATTTTTAAAACCTCTAAGCCTCTTAAACTATTTAGCATTTTATTATATTTTTCTAACATCGCATTTTTTGAGCAGGGTTCGCTATTTAAAATGCCGCGGCCGAAAAAGGGCGCGACAGAAATGGCGACTCCGTTGGGGATTTTAGGTTCTTAACCACAACAGACCTAGGGTTATTATTTGGCATTATTTTTGCATTTAATTTTCGCGTGCTGTATTTTGCTTTATACATCTTAATTGCTATTTGTTTTACTGCTTTCCTTAAACTGGCATTCCGCTCATATTTCTTCCACTCTGGAAAATTCACACAATCACACACTCACGCTATTTGGTGTGCTCACAGACCGCAAATTTCTTTCAAAACATATCCAAATTTTAGGAGAGTTGGCGCTGAGTTAGATCGGTTGTCCGATCAGCGTAGCCTTCTCACTCGAGTTGTCGCTCGGGAACTCTGCGTCTAGTAAAGCCAAATCTTAGAAAACTTAAGATAGAGCTATACCACCCTTATTTTAGGGCACGTGCATTTACCTTGTGCTGGGTCGGCGCATTGACACCACAATTAAGAAGACACTAAACTTGTCGACGGGTTTCTCAACCCAACGACGACCAAAGATATTATGTGGCGTGGCAATGACAAATCCAAACCCAATCATGACATGCCGAAATTGGAAAAGTGCACCGTCATTTGGTCGCCATTTCCAACAAAGGCATTATAGTTGGACGACTTGGACAAATCCGTCATAATCTCGCATGAGTGACGTTTAGGCTTACCTCTGGCATAAAGAGGCCCCCCTGCATGTTAGGAAACGTTTGAATATGCTATGTGCAATATATCTGCTACATACCTGCAAATTATGTGCTTTATGCTAACACCGTTTGTTGCATGTTTAGAAAGATTTATCATCTCCCCAAAGGTCGATTTGTATTTGACTAAGCAATGACAGAGCAGCAATATTTCGCAAGATCAAAGGCACGGTCCAGCAACATGACTGATTCAAGGGCATCTAAGCGAGCAGTGAACTGTCTTCGTTCCTATAAGCAGCAGGTCTCGAAAAAAAAAAAAAAAAAACAGCATAGATCCAATCGAGGCGTCGCAGAATCCGCAGCGAATGGCAACCATGCAGGCCGGAATCAGAAGGCCCAGAAACATAACATACAAGCAATTACATTGAGACCCATTTTAGGCCAGACACCCTTTTCAAAACTGGGATCATGTAGGAAACCAGACAGGGGTTGCAAGTCCAAACAGGCCAGGCACGCAGATATCAAGGAACAAGGCAGCGAAGTCTAATACAAATCGACCCCCCCCCAAAACTCACAAAATTTTCTTTGAGCGCAGGTCTTTTAATATTAACAGAAGCAGAAAGTGCAACAGCCGAAGCAGAAAATACGACGAAAAGTCTCTTCGCAGAAGCAGGAAAAGCAGCAAAGGCAGAGGATGACAACAATCCAAAGTCCGCAGCAAGAGCAGCAGCAGCAGAAAGGGGCATCAACGATCGGCAATCAAAGTTCAGAGTTCCGCAACAAAACCTAGCGCCTCAACTCGGGCATCAAGCCAAATTGGCAACCCACGCATCGCACACCACAAAGACATCATGACAATTCATCATTTGCAGCACGTCCGTGCAAGGACAACACCTCGCACTATCTCGCATATCAGGGACGACATCTCTACCCATAAAATTGCACTTCTCATATGTATTTATCATTTCATTTAAACAGGTATACACTAACGTTTTTCTCAAGCTTAGCTTGCAGGAGCATTTATTCTACAGAAGCAGCAGCAACACGTCCAGACAACGACATCATCAGCATTGCGTCTACGCAACGACACCAAAGAAGAATACGCCCGAACGACGGCGTTATCGGCGTATGTCCAAGCAACGACATCGCGTGCGCTACGCAACGACGCGGCAAAGAATACGTCCAGGAAACGACGTCATCAACATTATGTCCAGGCAACGACATCATCAGCATTGCGTCTACGCAACGACGCCAACAGCAATACGTCCAGGCAACGACGTTATCAGCATTATGTCCAGGCAACGACATCATCAGCATTGCGTCTACGCAACGACGCCAAAGGCGAAGACGCCCACGCAACGACGTTATCGGCCGACAAGTCCGAAAACGACGCCATCATCAGCATATCACCTCTACGCAGGGGCGATTTCTCTGTTCTCAAAATCACATTTTTCTCATTCATGCTTTATTATTTTGTCTTAGCAGTTATGCACTAACTCTTTCTGTCACGACCCGATCCCGGGCCCGTGACTGGTGCCTTACCCCGGGCACCCTAGTGATACAACATCAGAGAAAACCAGCGGAAATAAAAACTTAAACATGAACATGAGACAAGATAATGAAACAGGCCAACCAAACGGTTACCTTCCAAAAAAATATATATAAGCAACTCTTTTTAAAACGAACAGTTTAATCCTTTTACAAAACCACCGCGATGCATACATGCACTTAAGAGTTTATATAACAACTATGACGGACAGGCCCGCCATACCTCGAATGTACAAGAACCCTGGACTCGGGTAACATACCAACAGATAAGCCTCAAGGAACGGAGCTTCCCAAACGCCGAGATGAGATCCTAAACGCGGGATCGATAGATGTACTCTACCGCGGATGAACGCGGCTTCAAGGAGGTCAAGATAACAGTACCAAGTATGTGAATCGTAAAAATCGTAGAATGAAATCATAATAGTCTATAAAAGCGAGGCGGTATGATAACCAAACTACGACACACACATTATATCAATTGGTCTCACGCCCACAACATCAATCCGCGTGAGTACCTTTCCTCCGGCTGCCTATGATATGATAACAACAAGACAAAGAATCCAAATGGGAGCATACGTGCGCTACGATCGTGTCAGATGTCCAGGAACAAATAAGACAACATTCCAAATGAAGATACCCGCGCGCTACGATCGTGTCGGCGTGTCGAGGGAAACAATAAGACAAAGATTCCAAATGGAAGATACCCGCGCCACGATCGTGTCGGCATGTCCAGCGGAAACAATAAGACAAAGATTCCAAATGGAAGCATGCGCTTGCGCGCGTGTCGGTATGTCCAGGAAACAATAAGACAACAAAGCGGTAATCAAAGTGGAAGATACCCGCGCTACGATCGTGGTCGAGATGTCCAAAGCGATTAACAAAGTAACACTATCAGCGAGGCGTGCGTGGAATTTATCCGCACACGGCCACGCCCAAGTAAGTTCTCAACAAGTCATCCGACCTCCATCGAGACGCGGTAGTATAGAAACACAATTTTTGCACAACAAAGGCTATCACAACAAGATAGGCAAGTTTCACAACAACAAGCATAGCAAGTTTATACACAACTCAAGTACTTCCATTTTATGCCCAAGTTCGGTTTTTAACCTAAAGTACTACGTACGTTAAATTCCTTTTAAAGAGATTTATTCCTTTTATAAAAGTCACCCGATACCCGTAGTATAAAAATAGAGTGACTTATATCTTTTAAGTAAACCAAAACAACTTCCATACTTTCTTTTTTAAAGTCAAGTTACCACGTTAAAACCAATGATAAAACCTTTCTTTTGTTTTCATAAGGTCGTTATAACCAACTTCCCATGTAGTCGTTATAACACCTTACGCTTTAAACCATTTTAAGACAACACAATGCCTTTCTTTTCCCTAAGGTTCAGGTTTGCCTAATTTTTAATTACGCAAGTCTCTTTTGAAAAGTTTCATAGTTCAATGTCTTAATCTCTTTTAAAACAATTGAGTAACATATGCCATAAAGTAGTAGGTTATTCTTGTTCATAATCAATCTTATTAAGCGACCATGATCTAGAAAATGTAATATCATTTTGTCTCATCTTAGCTTCATGCGGATGGAGGTTTCTCGGTTTTAATAATACTTAATTATACAATACATTTTCCTTTATTAACGCCGGTGGTTTGTCGATACATTCGATTTCAAATCGGTAAAACATTATTCCTTCCAAAACCAAGTACTCATTACTCACGAACGAGGTTTCACACAAACATCCATTTTAAGTCAAGTCTCTTATCCTTTAAGAATAAGTCTCTTAACTTCTAAACCATTAAACCATTCTTTTTATCTCTCTTAGGCGTTACACCTAACTTCATAAGTGGTATAACTCTTATGTTTTCAAACCAAGTACACACTTCTTTCAAAAAGGTTTCTTAATCTTTTAGAATACTCAAGTTCTTTTACATCCAGTCGGTTATAAGTCAAATCGCTTATCTTTTAAAAATCACAAGGCTTTTTCTTATCTACATAAAGTGTTATAACCCACTTCCCATAAAGCCGTTATAACCCTTTATGTTTTAAACCAATCAAATACATTTAACACGTATGACGTCTACCGCATTACATAGTTATACACATATCACGCTAGAAAGATAGGAAGAGGTTCACATACCTCGCGATGAGTATCGACTAATAGCAAAACGCTCCAAGTACCTCAAACCGCTCACACTCTCACAGCGGATCACTCCACACGTAGTACTACAACCCATAGAGGCCACTGGCGCTATTAATATCTTTAGATCTCAATGTAGAATATTCTAGAAAATTCAAGAAGACTCTCCCCGCAATAACAGTAAATCTCCTCTCTATCGAGGCCGCTACCAAGCCA
The DNA here is from genome assembly GCA_029844215.1 of Przewalskia tangutica. Classification (NCBI taxonomy): domain Eukaryota; kingdom Viridiplantae; phylum Streptophyta; class Magnoliopsida; order Solanales; family Solanaceae; genus Przewalskia; species Przewalskia tangutica. The sequence goes on along the minus strand of CM056727.1, from coordinate 31,908,117 downwards.
ACTGGGGGTTAACACGCCTAACCGACGCGTACAATTCTACTCACAAGAATACTACAAGCTTCTGTAATACAATCCCATGTAATTACTGATTCATTCACTCTTAAAATTCAGCTTAAGTCGCAAGACATCGCTGTAAGTATTATTCGAGCTTAAGTCAAAAGACATTGCGCACAATTATAATGTTACGTACTATATATAGTATACATCAACTATATATTCCTACAACATGTAATTTCCAATTACAATAGAAGGTCAAGAGTGTTTACCTCGATAAGCCCAAAATTATCCGAGTTTATATGCCGATCTGAGCAAGGTTTAGCTCCTACTCCATGCGCCTAACCCGCTCCACCAACCCTTAGAAGTTCTAACCAACTTCTACTTATAACTTCAACTACGGTGAAGATTTACTTAGGGTTTCGTTTTTGAGACCGAGGAAGTATAATGGTATTTTAGGCTTGTATAAGTGTAACCGGAATACTACAAGGTATTTGGGCAAGGTATTTGGACATAACAACAATACTAGGAGAGTATTTCTATACCACAAAGGGGTATTTATACGAGACAACTAGGCTAGGGGGTGTGTACCACACCAAGCCTCAACAAAGGGGAGGGTAGGTTTCGGCCAAGGGGCCTTGAGGGGAGGGTGTGTGGTGGACGAGATCACAAGAGGAGAGGAGGGTTTGAGACTTAGAAAGATTGCTCAATTTTGGATGAAGAATGTCTTCAACTAGAGGGGTATTTATAGGTCAAGTGAAAGCCAACCATGGCCAAGATTTAAGACAAGTGTGGTGCAGTGTAGGGCTAGATTTCAACCATGGACCTTATCCATCTACCACACCAACTTGCACAAATATCCTACCTAACCCAAGGCACAAAAACGTGCCTTTGCTTGCTTTGCCGCCCACTTCTCACGGCGATGTGAGGTGACACATGCCACCCTCCCGCTGGTCCAAAATATTCGTCTCTCGGAAAAATCCAAAAATTATAAATGACATAGCGGAATTTTCCTCGAAAGTGGAAACGTTTCGTCGAAAAACGACTCCTTTTGGTAGCTATGCACAAATTCGAACCTATGCCTACTTTAAGGCTCAAATTGTATCGACGCCTCACGTATATACTCCGGAAAATACGGGTATAACACTTTCGAGCTTTAGTCTACAGGACAATTGCAGGCGGCGTATATCCGCATTCACTTCGCAACACGTCTGTGCAAGGACGAAAGCCACAATGTTTTCAGCATCGCCTCAACGCAACAGGCATCGCATTTTGCAGGATAACCTTTTCTACTCACAGTTGCATTACTTTTAAAATTACGATCATCATTTTCCTACGATTATGCACTAACCGCTTGTTCAAGTCTTAGCGTGCGGGCGAGGAGCACAACGTGGATTTTCTCTACAAATAACCGGCAATCTGTTGGGCCAACCTTCCCAACGATTGGCGAAGCGGCGTCAGCGTCGGTCCACTCGCTCCACATCACCATGTAGAACCAAAGACCACAAGTTCTAGCAGACACCCGTGTTCAAGCGGTTATTTTTATTTTTACTTTTGCACCAGCCCGGTGTCATCATAACTCGACCGGGACAACTTTCAGTCCGCGTTAGCGCGAGTGTTTAGACCATGGTAACCCGATGTCGCCATAACTCGACATCGGATGATTTTGATTTTGCGTCGACGCGTCTTATCTCGCCAACATTTTTGCAATTCGAAGATCGAGACAAAATTGGCATGAGTCAACGTCTTTGTCCAAGATTCTTCCATCATCTCCATACAAAGAGGACGGTGTTGACACCCAATTTTGACCTAAGTCTGCCTACTAACTATAAAATTAGGCTAATTTTGTAAAATAATTTTATGATTTTTTATAATAAAATGCAACGATAAAACGTTAATACATGCATAAATAAATAATTTAATAATGGCATCGCGTCTCACGTAGAGTATTAAGCACTTAGAGTCCCGCGCCCGCCTTAATTGATTTCAAGCCCTGTCAGGATTCTTAATTAATAATAAATACATAAAATAAATAATTTAGCAATAACGTCGTGTCAGGTAGCATAGCCGCATTTATTAATAGGCAAGAGAATTTCATAATCATTTGTAATTTAAAATCAATTTTAATCTGATATATGCATTTAATAGCACCGCATTTATAAAAGCTTTAAACATCACACTTGCATTTAGCATTTAAATATTTTAATCTAAACTCAACTTTAATTTTAATTTAACTTCGCAATAATGCATAATAATAAGTTTTTAAATAATAGCGCCGCATTTTTAAAATATTAAGCACTCATTAAAAGACACGCCCGCATTTATTATAACAATTAGACTAATTTAGCACCTAAATAATTAGACTGATTTAGCACCTAAATAATTATAATAAAGCACCTAAACAATTTAACTAAATTCATTAGCCTAAATTAATTAATTATAACACTAACCCCCTAACTAATTAAAGGTCGCCTTCATTGACCCATTTAAATTACCCATCCTCGACCAACAAACCCACTGACCAACCCTTTTACGCGAGGCCCAAAGACTTATCCTTTACTTATCCTATACCCGCCCACTCCAGCCCTTTACCTTCCCGTCGTCCCCCACTCCCCTAACCTAAAAACAAAACGCAGCCCTCAAAACAAGGTCGATAACACCAGAAACCCTAAAGCTCCTACGTCGCCGCCCGGATTTCTCGCCGGAGAATCCGGGATTTCCCTTTATCCACGCACCCTAGCCAGCTTTTCCTTACCATATCCCTACCCAAATCTCGTCAACAAATGGTAAGAATCAATACGAAATCAGGAGGGATTTTCAGCACGAATCAGCACCAATATCGATAAGAATCTCAGCCTTTATAGCTTACCTAATTTAGAACCCGAATTAGGGCTATAAATACAGAAGTTATATGCATGCAATGGGCATCGACGGGGGATTCAGAAAAGGGCAGGATACCCATAGCATCGAAACAGAGCTGAGTCGGGGGGACGACATAGCAATTTAGGTCAGAAATTAGGAGCAGAGCATAGGAGATAGCATCGAAACCGATAGCACAGTAGAGTTCATCTTAGGGGGGATAGCATCGAACCCTTAGCTGCAGTTAAGAACCATTAGGGCAGTCGAACATAGGGCAGAGCACAGTAGTAAATACAACCAAGGAATCAGCAAGCAAAACCTTCCCCTCTGTTTCGCATCGCAAAGCCCAAAACCCGTCGAGTGGCTCCGACGACTTGATACGCTGCTCCGGGTCGCTGTCCGGAGAAGGTAAACACATTATCCTTTCGTTTTGTTATTATTGTGTGTTTGATATGGGTTATATATTTGTATACCTGATTTGGCCAGTTAGTTGACATTGTTTTCCTGTTTATTTTGTTTCGTCGTCTATTAAATATATTATGGTACTGGTGATTAAGTTCTCTACGAGTTAGTTTAGTATGTTGAAACTGGTTATAAGTATTGTTTGGTCGACTGTTTAGTTAAGAAATGTTTTAAACTTATCATTTCTGGATAATAAAGTTCATAATCTGTCCAACAATATATGAATGATAGCCATTCGTTTTATACCAGTATGATCACTGGTTTGGCTACTGGTTTGAGTCAGATAGTGCTATGATTTTTTTTCAAAATTTAGACTTAGATGTAATCAGTCAAGCAATGGTCTTTTGTGAGTATATTTTCTAGCAGGCTTAGTTGGAAACCTATTAAGTTGTGTCCCTTCTCTGCCTATTTGAGTATAAGACAGAAGTTTGCCGTACGTAACTATTAATTCTGAATTGGGCATAATGTATTGAGCTGCGAATGATGCTGGTTTAGTATGCAGTAAAACTGTTCCAGGAAGTGTTCCCTTTCCCTAAGTCCTATCTAAACTGATTTAGCTTCCTATGTGTGTTGATTTTGATTTACTATTAGCTGCCCTGTTTTGTTAAATAATAGGTATAGGATATGCAATTCTCATCTGTAACTCTATGAGTTTAAGGATCAGTATGAGGCTTACTAAAATCTTGAAATAACCCTGAATCTGTTTACAGGCATATCTGATTTGTAACAAGTATACTTGAACTGGTTCAGGGAAACTAATGTCCTAGAAGGATAGTTTGACTTGATAGGAATTCTAACATGAAATTAGAGTAGTATGTGATAAGTTATAACTAAAGACTTGTATAGTTCTTACCTTCTCATTCGCATGATTGCATTACCTTAATCTGAACTTATGAAAAATGTGACTCTTCTTGGTTTTTTTTTGGGGTATTTCCATAGTGCACTCACTGTTTTGAAATGGTATAGCTTGATTAAAGATGGTCCATGACATGTTTGACCTTAAACTTGATACCATGATTTCCCTGAAAATGTCATTAATACTTTGTCACCTTCTATGAATGTACACTGCAATGAAGACTCTAAAAACATGGAACAAACTGTTGGCTAGAATAGAGAGGTTGCGGATGTTTAAAGGATCATTTAGGGTCAGTCTAGTTGGGTGTATACTTGACTGTTTTGCTTCTGTCTCGACCCACTGCTTACTGCCTGCATACCTGCCCCTGTTTCTTTTATCATCTGCCGCATGCCTATGAAAATTGTTTTGAGTTTAAAAGGGAAAATCTGGTCTTAATAGCTGAAACTAAGGCCTGCATTTCTGCCTCTGCACCATCTGCCTTCTCTATAAAATCTGAAAAGAAATTCATGTTTTGGGCCATTTTGCATTTCTGCTTAACTGTGGCACCCAGGGCCCAGTAACTGCCCTGGGCCAGTTTTCCTTTAGTCTTGAGTTATCGTGACACGTCATGCAGCTAATATATGTGCTCGTCCTAATTATTTGCATCAATTATTATTTAGGCTCGTACTAATCTTTATCTTTCTTTTCTTCTTACATGGCACGCACCGGAGCAAAAAATAAAGAGTCTCACGGCGAGACTCATCGCAAGCCATTTCAAATGGCAACCCGCACCTGCATCCATCGAGTTCCATCTTCAGCAACTCTTAGGAAAAACAAATAGGACAAGATGTCGTGGTCATCCGTCTCGACTCCTCTTACTCTCTAAAATTAATTGCCTAATTATGCCTTTATTTGTTTATTCGCAATTCTATTTATTTTGTAATAATAAGAGACATAGAACAATTATTGTCGAAATAAATAAATTGGGCGGGTAGTTTAAAATCGGCAAGGCACTTCTAATTATCTATTTTAGGTTTGTCACTTTATATCTAATCCTTTGCCTGAATTATTAAAATCGCATATCTAAAACTAACGCCTCACTTCTTTAATTGCGCAGATAAATCTATGGCCCATAAAGCACCTTCCTAGCATTCTTTAGCATTTCTAGCCCTCTTAACATTTTTTTTAATCACCCTTTAATATTTAGCACCCCTTTACTTTTAAAATTACTTTAACATTTTAGCACTTTTAATATTCTAGCAATCCTTTAAGCATCTTTAAATATCGCCTTTGGCGCATTTTGTCCTTAACGTTTTAGCACCTCCTATTTTAAGCATATTAGCATTACTTTCAGCACTTTAGCATTTAGCACTTTTAAGCACCTCTTAGCACCTTTAGCACCTTTAGCACCCTTTAGCTTTAAAATCAATCTTTTAGCACCTTTAAGCACTTTTTAACGTTTTAGCATTCTTTTAAACATTTAGCATTTGGCTCTCTTATTTATTCATAACACTTTTGCCCTTTTTATACTTAAAGCACCTTTTAAACATTTTAACGTTTTAGCATTTCATTAAGCAGGAGGAGCTTTTATTTTGCATTTTTTAAACATAATAATTACCCTAGGTTTGGCAGGACAACCGCAAGTTAGCGGATCTTAGAGGGTGCCTAACCCCTTCCCTCTAGATTAATAAAGAACCCTTACCCAGAATCTCACTAAGTTTAGCAGACCATAAAATGGAGTTAATGTTTTACTTTAAACTAGTTAAACATTTAGGTGTCCTAATTCACCCAAATTAATTAGGTGGCGACTCCGCGAACCCTTTAGCATTTTAGCACCCTTTTAAACTTTAGCATCTTTTGCAATTTTAGCATCCTTTTAGCATTTTTAAAACCTCTAAGCCTCTTAAACTATTTAGCATTTTATTATATTTTTCTAACATCGCATTTTTTGAGCAGGGTTCGCTATTTAAAATGCCGCGGCCGAAAAAGGGCGCGACAGATGCGCCGCAACCGCCTTCTAGGCACTTTATTCTCTGCAAGAAAGCCTAGTTTAAGGAGGCTTGATCACAGTGAGGTAGAGCGTGGAGCATTTTCTTATTATGTACTTCATTTTGGCTAGGTCTTTTTTTTCTTTTTCCGGCTAGCTCTAGCCCTAGTAGAGGTCTGAATAGACTAGACTATAAGGGTCAGCGTCCAAGGACCTGCCAGACCGCTGATCTCACTATTTTTTGGGGAGAAATCCTTTGATTGTGTATTGAATATAGATCCATGTCTTTCTTGTTCCACTAGCTAAGACCAAAATCTCAGGACTAAGTCAACCGCGTCTAAAAAATCTGCCTTTAGCTCCGTGGATCTAGCCGGCAAGGGACAAAGATAGAAAAGAGTTCCCAAAAGGTGGGCTAAAGGTGGGGAAGGTAGCGAAAACAAGCAAAAGAAAGGAACGAAGCAACTCGACTATAAGGAAAGGAATGATCAAGATAAAGCAACCCAAGCGCAAAGACTACCTTTGATAGAATAAGATCATTCACTCTTCTCTTACTTTCCCTACTTGACGGGGAAAAAAAGAAATGTTGAACAAAAATGATCTTTCTAAAGTGTTGGTAGCAGATCGGTCGGCTGCGGGACGGGGCCGGGAAGTAGGAGAAATGATAAGCCCTTCAATCTACTCCTTAAGCCTGCTTTGCTTAGCTTCCAGCCTTGCAAAGGGATAACCTTTCACTATCTAGGCGCCCTCGAAGGAGGGGTCCCACGGACTTCTTCCCCGAAGGTCAAGCCGTAGTTCCTTTCCTGTCCCTGGGAGAAGTGGAAGGAGTTAGGAGGATGGAGCGCCCTTTGCCCTAAGAAATAGGCGGCTTCGCCTTCAACTTGACTATAAGCAAGAAAATCGAGCTAATATGTGATCATGACAGTAGACTGATGCATAGGTCTTCTATCTACGATGCCACTGGTGGTGCGGGATCGACTTCTAGTTTTGCGGGGAATCGTCGACTTAAGGAAAGAAAGAAAGTAAGCAGTCGACTTCTTGGCAGGTCTTCAAGTAAGAGCTCTTGGTTTTACTGTGTTTTTATTGTTCCTTACCATCTTTCTATAGTCCTGTCCTGCTCTCTTCTTATTTCCTTCCCGTACGGCCGTACGCAAGTCTACTTCTCTTCTTTCTTTAGCTTCCTCTGACGCTACTGTTCTCATCTCATCTCAGCTTTCTGATCTCATCGAAAGGAAGACATCACATTAGTTATTTCACTCCCCTCGCTCTGCTAATTGGTATGATAACCAGTAAAGGGAGGGAACGCATAAAAGCATGATAGTTGTGGAATAGTGAAGTAGACCATGGGTATGGGATACGAACGAGTCTGAAAGAGTCTTCTTCAATGCTTTCATCAGAAGGTCGATTAGCACATATCTAAAGCCAGCTAGTTAGCTAGGCTGGCCGGTAAGGGCTTGTTAGGAAGGTCGGGCTCGGGTGGAATAGGAGTAGAAGTGGATTAGCTCTTCTTTGCATCTCTCCTTGAGTGTGTGAATCCAATCTTTTCCCCACTTCAGTCCGCCCATTATTCAACCATTTCTCTGGGAATTGCATACAAAAGGAAAAGGTATTAACAGGTCGAATCTCGTTCTATCACAAGTAAGGTAAATCATCTCTTTTGGTAGAAGCTCGGCTCCGTTCTTCCTGTCATTCATCACAAGTCTCCCAGTTAACGCATTTCATCTGCCCACCCACGGATAGAGGCCAGACAGGTTCAACACTTAGTTCTTCCACGCCTGGGGAAGGGATATAGGGCTCTCGTGCCAAGAGTCGGCGAAGAAAGAAGCTGGGGGAATCCATGCTCAATAGGGGCTTCTTTAACGGATAGGCTGGTGATCCACAGCACAGGGTTTCATCCCCGAATCATCCATGATATTTTTTCAATAGAAAGAGCAGATCCGAGTTCTTCCCGGTGGGAGTCACGAGGCTACCTACCTTTCTCAGCTGTTGACTGCTCCCACTTCGAATCAACTAACTAGAAAGTGAAATGGAGCAGACGAAGTCCTGTCAAGAAGAAGGAGTCGATCGGCCTCCTTTTACATGTTGAATCTCTCTCGTAGTCAAGTCAGGCAGCTAGCAAAGCGAAAGAAGAGAAGGCCCGGAAAGAAGTCAAGGTGAAGTGTGATTCCTGGTCTTGCTCGGGTCACGAACTCATTCCTACGCGTAAGAACAGTTTCAAGTGTGAAAAAAAGTAGTGCCATTCTCGTACTTGATCTCTTGAAATCCTATGAAAGAGCAGGATCGGTTTCCAACGGCAGTCAACCTCGTATGGCTTTCTTCGGCACTACTCTGTCAATTCTGACTTCTTAAGGTAAGACGAAAGCCTTAATTCTGTAGTGCTTCGTTCGTCAAGTGAAGAAATAGTTCACATGCCAGGTGAGGCGAAAAGAAAGACTTGGGTTGGCTTGTTCCATTCCAGTTGGAAATGCCAATGATTCCAAGGATTGGTGAAGCTAGGGAAGGCTCAATCACTAATCCCAACTACGCAAATAGAGTTCACAAGTTCGGTATTGAAAGAAAGATGAAGTAGGAAATCATTGATTTGAACTGAACTACTAATCTTAACCGAGGAGCCGCTTCGTTCACAAGCAATTCTCCTTCAGTCTTGGAGTCCCGAACGGATAGAGTCGATCCAGCTTTTAGCAAGTAGTGAAGGCAGCCAAGCCAGGCAGTGAGGCGAAAGAAAGCATTGATTGCTAGGGCACAAAAATTCCGTAGTTCAATAACGCCGTGAGAGTTCTCGTTCTAAGACGAAAGGTGGTTCGGATTTCTATTATCCGTAGCTCCCCTTTGACAATGATCGTCAACTTGACTTAGACTTAGTCACGAGCCGGACTTGAACCGGCACCTCCGTTGGGTCTATGCTGCCCCCGCGGCGAACTCCCAAATTTGATTCTGATCGTGACTTTTGGTGACCCAGTTCCTCTTTTGAGTACATCTGGGGGGTTTTCACCCACCTTAACTTAGGTCCTTGCGCGGGCGTCTCATCCCCTTGTCACAACAAGGGCGAAGTCGCCGAAGCGAGTCTAAAGGCCAAAGAGTCATCTTTGAAGGCTACTATGCATCCTTATTCATAGTAGAGTGTAAGGTAGGTTTGGGTATAGCAGGACTTGAACCTGCGACCATTAGGTTAAAAGCCCAATGCTCTACCAACTGAGCTATACACCCCCAAAAAGATGTAGTAGTAAATAAGGATTGGTACGGAAAAGAGGCCGGCCCCCCTTCTTCTCATCATATTAAAGGAGCGCGGCTCTGTATGAGGCTCGTACTGCAGAGCAAGCGGAAGAAAACGTAAGGTCGCGCGTTAGCACTCCTGCAAGAAAAGGGATGCAGCAAGAAAACGGATGCGCGTGACAGCAAGAAAACGGATGCAGCAAGAAAACGGATGCGCGTTACTAACACTAACGCGCAACGGCTTTCGCGCTAGTGCGCTCATCCGTTGCTTGTTGCGCAATGGCTTTCACGCTAGTGCGCTCATCCGTTGCTTGTTGCACAACGACTTTCACGCTAGTGCGCTCATCTGCTGCTTATTGCGCAACGGCTTTCGCGCAGCTTCTACGCCCTTGCTTCTTGCCTCTTATTTCGAACTCAAGGAAAGCCTTGATCAATATGAGAAAGATGCGCTCAAGCGCCCAACCTATACAAGGGGCTTGGGCTCGAAAGCCGGCCTTACTCAACAAGTACCTTTCTTAGTAAGGTTACTTGTTTCCACTCATTGAAGATTCTATCTACAAAATATTGTGGAGCGTAGGTGGCAAGCAGTTATATGGATACGGTGTTTTACCCGTAGACGCTTCTCCAGCTCTCGCAAGAATTGTATGGGAGTCGTCCTCGGAGGGACTTCCCGAATGACCGTACCGAGGAATTCTACCGTACTCCGTGCAGCTATGGTTGTTGATCCTGTAGAGTCTACCCAAAGGTTCAAGCCAGATTGTAGGAAGTGGGCGATACGTTTTTGTATTTCTATGAGAAGCTCGATGGAACCCACGATTCCCAGTAGTAAGTCGTCGGCATATCGCGCGTAACAAATTCTTATTAAGTAATAGGTTTTTAAGGGGCTACACGGTCAGGCCTCTCTCGACACGATAACAAGTATCGCCTCCGCCCACTCTATCACGGGCCCTTTCTTTGCAATACTTAAAAGAGTCTCTCATGGCCCAATTATTATTACGTTCTACCATAAATTCGGACTTAGGAAAACTGGCAACATGAAGAAGGCGGCGCAAAGGAGGCTCGAGGGCTTGTTAAGGAAGGCGACAATGGCCGACAAAGGGTGGAAAACGAAAGGCCTTTTCTGGTCCCCCCTGAGCCGTGGGGTGCTTGTGGGGGGGTGTTCCACTACGAAACAAGGGAATGAAAGGTCGTTTTGCGTTGGATGCTCTTTAACCTCCCCACAATGATGGCTCTGTTGTTTTGGGAAGCGTTGAAGCTTGCTTCTTCGGAAGACTTTTCTTGGTACTATAACCAAGCAGGCGAGACATCAGAGCAGCTGTAGAATGGAGATTGCAATTTCTTTTTTTATTTTATATGAAAGGGGTGGCATGTGAAACCAACAATCCCATATTGTGGAATAAGAGCAGTGGCACTTGCGGAAATAGGTTTTGAGGAAGGGACTGATTGAACTAAGGAACTGAACTAATGGACGAGGAGGAATAATAAGTCAATCTTGGTCGGAATCGAAAGCAGGGAAACTAACCACATGATCGGCAATGAGCATAAACCCTAAAACAAGATTCACTCGTTCTTCAGTCCTCACGTAGACATGAAGGGGAGGCCCCACAAATAGGATTCATATTTCTGAACGGGAAAGCATTTTTGTGGCCTATCTACGACTCTGAATCAAAGATTTACTCACTGCCAACAAAAACATACTATATTTACTAGTTTTAATCGATTCACTAAGCTAGTTAAAAGCCTTATTACTTACCCAATTCCGCCAGTGTGTAATACATCCAACATTCTCAATATTAAACGTTTTTGGCAAGCCAGAGCAAGACTTCTCTGTGGGAACCCCCCGGTAAAGGAGACATGTCTAGTCAAATAGGCTTCTAATAAGAAATTAGCTCATTCATTACTTATGCAATGACTTTCTTTTTCGTAGCGTCAACTTTACCTTTATATCTTTCTCGTCTAGTCGAGATTCCCTAAGAGAAAGGGATCAAATTTGTAGTTGTAGTTTCTATACGTCAATCCAATCTCGCTTCCATTCATCATCCATTCTGAGGAAAGATTCTTGAATAACAGGCTAAGAATAGTCTTATAAGTCCTTGTCCGTTATGTATGCTCCAGTAAGAAAGTCTCTTACTTATCACACAAAATCTGGTACTTTTTTTCCTAACATAATATGTTAATGGTTTAAATTGCGGGATGTTATTAGGTTATATCGATTATATAAAGAAAATTCTCCTACTGATACGGTTAAATATCCACCTATAAGATCGGATAGTGATTTAGGGTTCTCTCGCAGCAATTTGAGTTCAGGTGCTACATCCCAATCCTTTGGTTTACATATCATTGGTAGATTGTATCTAATTGGTAAAAGATCAATATCAAAATTACATACAACAAAAAATGATTTAATAAGATAATATTGACCTTTCTTCTTATCCACTATTTGATTATCAGATAAGTTGAAATCATTTGTTATACTAATCAACTCTCTAGAGAATAAGAATTCTTCCAATAAGATACCTACACTATGGCTTTTTACCACATCCCCCCTCTCTCTGTAGGTCGAGCTTCCTTTTCCCTCTCACTTCGTTCGAGCTTCATTACATCCACTCTCTCACTTTCTTAGTAGTTAGACGAGTGCTCAGATCAAGACCTTTAGACATATGGAGTGTCTGGCCCGGACCAAAAAGAAAGAGCACAAGCAGGACTCCCTGCACCCGCGTGAGAGATTACTTTGAATCCATACCGAATGGACAACTTGAAAAGGTCTCCATAGACAAAGAGACGATGACGACCGAAAGAGAGAAAATACATTAGGAGCACTCATTCCTTGTACCTTGGGAACTGATTCATAAGGAAGGGGATCTACACCAGAAAAGGAGTTTACGGTCGGTTCCCATATAGACACTTTAACTCACATTGCTTTAGACAGTACTCTTCTTACTAAAGAAGAATACTTACTAAAGAGAGAGCAAATCCGTCACTTGACGAGGGAGAAAAGGCAAGGAAGATCTGTACAAGATAGAAAGTTGATTAGAAAGCGTTAACAAGACTATCAGACAAAACGAGCGTAGGATGAACAACTACCTAAGGCTTAAAATGACATAGAATAAGTTGAATCTCATGCAAACAGTGAGGGAGGTGGTTAACCGGTGCTTAGAGAACTACCTGTGATGTTTTACAAGCTATATTCCAAAGGAATAGGAACATTGGTTACCATGGGCAGAATAGTGGTACAATACCACTTATCATTCGGAAACCAAACAAAGAGCGTTTGAAGTGGTATATAGGCGCCAACCACCTCTAATTAGGTCCTATACTCATTAGTCCGACAAAGTGCATCAAGTTGATTGCGACTTACGCTAGGGATTGTGTTTGAAACTTTAAAAGGAGCTCACTATCAGGACAGACGGGTATAAGCGATTAGCGATAAGCTATAGTTTCTCAAAAAACTAGAACCATACCGCTTTGAACAGAGTCTCCCTCTTTGACCAGTGCTACCTCCGGTGAAAGGAATGAAGATCTTGCATATAGGCAACCGACTGACGTATACAAACTGAAAAAATAAGCAACTAAAAAAGCTAGTGGGTTGACGAATCGTTGCTTTACACAAATAGCTAATATTACTTGAGTTGTAAGTAAAAAAAAAAGGTTGACCAGCTTTTGTCCAGGAAGCACAACAAAAGAATAGTAATTGGCAGAAGCAGTGGTAAGAAGACTCATCTCAAGTGAAATAAATAACAATAGCATTCAGTTGTCTTCACAACGGGGCAACAACCCAGATTTTGCCAACTGAGGCCGCGAGCTCTAATGTTTTTTTTGTTGGGACCACCAGATTGAAGGAAACCTCATGCATGCTTTGTCACCTCTGCACTATCTCGATTAATCGCCTTTTGCGCATGCATAAAGATGTCTCCTTATTTTATATGTCACTCGATGACTTGAGTAGGAGCTTTCCCTTTCTTTCCCGTCTGTGCTTTCCTCTCATTCTTTGCCTTCTTTGAATAAAAAAGTCGAAGTCACCACTGTTCTTAATAAGGGTAAGCGGTATGGTACGCAAGACGGTAATCCTTCTTTCTAGAAGTCGATCCTAGGGTCCTCGTAGTCCATTAGGAAGAAGGAACCAAGCTCTATGTCCTTAAGAGATGATAAAAGAAATACCGTTTACGAGATGAAAAAAGCTATGGCGAGTCGAGAAGGAATGAATATGTCCGGGTTCTTCCTATGAATTAGTTGGAAAGGCGAAATCACGCATACGAGGAGGTTTGGTAGTGAGCTTGGTTTTTCTTCCTTGACTCGAGACCTCTTTCACTGAGAACTAATTCAATGTCTTTACGCAGGTGAGCAGTCATATATTATGCCCTTCAATGACATTGTCTTTCGACCGTACGACATTACGGGAATTCCTTTTGGTGATCTAAATCACCGTATGTAAGATAGCGCGTAGCATTTCGCTAAGAACCAAGACTCACGATCTACTAAGCTTTCTATTGATTCAAATTCAATCGTGACTGACAGGAAATTTGACTACACAACGAGTAGTACACGCATGTGTTAAACATATAGATGAAGTCACTTCAAAACGAACCGCCTATGAGCTAAAACTTGACACTTAGATAGAGTAGGAAGTAGCAAGAAAATCTTTATACGCTATTATCATCCAATGAATTCATTGCAACACCACGAACAATGAGACTTCTGTCTCGCTTACTTGCCCGACGGGTATACCCAATAGAATAAATAAAATAATAAGCTTGACCTAGAGCCCTTCTCTTCCCCCTGAAAAAAATCGGATGTTTATTTGGCATGAGTAGCCTACGTGCCCTTACTTGATGTCTGCGCTAACTGCCCTATAGCTGGTGAATCCTTTGAATCATAGGAATGGCAAAATCAGTAGATACCGGGCTTGGAACATCTCACCACACGCGTACTAAAAGCGCGATCTTGAAACTAGAAAATCCATAGACGAGACCGACTAGGACCGAACCTTTCGCACTTCTTCTTTCTCTTTTTGTTCCCGCCTGCCGAGGACATATGTTTCAATAACGATGAAGGGCTACTAGAAGGGAAAGGGACAACTAGTCCTCTCTTACCTCGTCAGGTCAGTATGTCTTCCACTAATTGGTCTTGACTGCATCTTTCCCTGGAGAAGTAGTAGCATTGTTTTCTCTATGGGCAGATGACATAGGGATTCTAAAAGACGACTGATTACTTGACTCAGGTTCTTCTTGTTGATGACTCAAGGTTTTCTTGGTTGGGTCATGAAAATCGGGTTGATTTGAAAATCTTGGAAGATCCATAGAGACATACTTTTTTTTGTAATGGGATCAAAGTATTTTGTGATGTCGGATAACCAGTGAAGATACATCTCACAACTCTAGGATCTAATTTCTCATGAGAGGTCCCGGTTACATAGACATAACACACACACACCTAAAAATGGAAGATATAGATCAAGAATCTATTAACATATTTACGAATCCCAATCCTGGAAATATAGCATCCCACTTTTCTTTACTACCCAGGACTTCGATACATTTCAAAATTAGGTAGAAGAATCATGTTTTTAGCATTAGGATTTCACACTTGTACAGGTCCCTTTCAATACCACAGAAAGCATCCCTATTAATCAGGTAAACCTAGGTTAACACTGCTTCAGACCATAAAGACTTTTTAAGATTCATCTCAAAGGAAGGATAAAACGAACCTCATCCAACAATATTTGTTGATAAACAGTAGTAAGACGAGAGAAATAATCCAAAAAAGTCACAAAATCATTATAACCCGATAAATAAAGAGTAGGAGAAAGCCCGTACATCAGAGTGAACTAACTCAAATAGTACACTACAATGACTCTCACTATAGGAATATTACTTTAGAATATGCTTAGCCCTCTTACATACATAAGACTGCAACTCAGACACACCTGATTCAGATAAACTGGGAACTAAGACTCGATCTTTGACATATGAAGATGCCCTAATCTACGATGCCATAACTCGACTTCATTATAAGAAGAAACATTCAAGGCCTGTGTGGAGGACATAAGACCAGAAGTCTCAAGGATGTTTTGTAGAGGCCCTTGTCCTCACGTCCACTCCCAAGGATCCCCCCATCCTCGGGTCCTGAAAAGACTCCAATCAAAGACGAAAGTTACACTGGAGTTCAGGCTTTTTTTGTTAAGGATCTTTAGCCACTCGACTATAAGGAGAGGCGTGAAAAGCCATTTTTACTTGCTTGATTATAAAGTTGGAGAGGAGCGAAGCCACTTGACATGAGGAAAGGAGTGAAAAATTGCTTTCGTATGAGAGATAAAGTATCGTTTAAAGCAACTCGACTAGAAACTATAAGAAGAGGGGCGAAAAACAACATTAATAAGGATGACTGATAATGAGGCTCGACTATAAAGAATCATTTAATGGCGCTAAAGTGATGGGTAGTTGCTGTTGCTAAAGGCGCTAAAGCGATGGTCCGGGCTTTAAAGAAGAGAAGCGGAAAAGAGAGAAACACTACTATAAAAAGAGGCGACTCGAAAGAGAGAGTGAGCAATTGCTTTAAACGACTTGAACTAATATACACTAATTGAATAGTGAAATTAGAATAGGCATATTTGATAAGGAAACTTTCTTTCTTTTTTCGTTTCCAAAAACCACTCAATTGAAGTTGATGCACCTAGGCGGACAGCAAGCAAACAAGCTCAAAAGCCATTTGCGGGACATTTCACACGGCTTAAACCTCCCTCATTACTAATCACACATTAGAGTGTCGGAAAGGGGGCTTAAAAGCATCGGAAATTGGGTGTTATCTTTCCTTATAGTCTTAAGAGTTGCTTGGAACGTATTTCCTTTCGCTCCTCTCACATTCGTTCGAGTGGCTTCGCGCCTTTCAAAGTAAGAATTCTCACTTCAAAGAGGCTAGACGGTATCAAACCACGGGACAGGGAAAAGAGAGCTGCTTTCAAAGGGCAATGAATGGGAGGAAAGGGGCGTAGCAGTTCTAATTAAATAACTATTAGTAGCGTAACAATTCTTCTTTCCACGCCTTTCCTACTTCCACTCCTCTCTTTCCTTATAGTCTTTATCGTTGCTTCGCGCCCTTCTTAGCTCTCTTCTTATAGTCTCGCTCGTTGCTTCTCGCCCTTCTTAGCTCTCTTCTTCCCTTATTCCTTTTCTTCCCGCTTTAGTTGATGGAAAAACATTAAATGGGTCAAGGAAGGGGAAAATCGCTTATACCGGAAGCGACATCATCTAATAGAACTATTCCACAAAAGAGTTTATTTGCTTACTTGTTAGAGTAAGGAAGCGACATCATCTAATAGAACTATTCCACAAGGTTGTTTACTTGCTTAATTGTTAGAGTATGGAGCTTTAAAAGGAAGGGCATGGAAAGCTACTCGCCTTAGAACAGCTACGCAACTATACTTGTTGGAAGGAAAGGAAGAAGCAAAGAGAAAGTCAGAATTGAGAACGGGAACCTCGTAGCTCGAATTCCTTGGGTAAGGGATCCAGAGCGTAGGCTTCATATAACTTCTCTAGCTAGCAACATCTTGCCAATTAGAATAATTGAATAGTTCAATTCGAACTGCTATGCTTCAATTCGAACAGCGTAGCAACTCAACTATCAAGTCGAATTCCAGTTTTCACTCTTATATAAACTATTATAGAAGAACAACTATGCAACTCTCTTTAGAACAGCGTAGCAACTATACTATAAGGAAAGAAATGAAAGCATAAATCTTTGCTCGCTTTCCACTTCTTACAGTCTTAAAAGTAGAGATTTGGTTGGTGTTCAATAACTATACAATAAGGCAACTATACTATAAACTTCGAACTGCTACACAACAAATATCATAGTGAAATGAGAACATCGTAGTAACTCAACTATCAAGTCGAATTCCAGTTTTCACTCTTATTCAAGTTGAATTTCAGTTTTCACTCTTAGCCTTGTTATAATATATTTGAAAACGAGAAATTGATTAAGAGAAGAAGAAATCGTTGCGTAGAGAAATGGCCACTAAGAGAATGATCTCTTTGACATAACTTTTCAATCAACAAAGTGGCGGGACCAATGAGCCTACATAGCACCCACTGACATTTATGTCAGGTCGTAGTCCGGTATCTTTCGGGGGCTGTAAGAAAGAAGATGCTATGTCTCTGTTCTCATTTCCCATGGGGGCCATGAACTACGTGATAGAACCAGTCTTTAGTAGCCAAAGAAGGCAAGTGATTTAGCAGAGCACAGGAAGGCGACGTTCTTTATAATACGATTCATAATAAGAAATTAAAGTGAAATGAGAATAGTTCAATGAGAACAGCTACGCTTAT